>OY769910.1:16612789-16832789 GCA_963669185.1 Dyspetes luteomarginatus | reverse complement strand
ACTATAAACACTTTCAAAGCAATTTAATTTCTGAATTTAATCCATTTAAAAATACAGTTAGTATCCGGGTGCATTATTCAATGACTTGACAAAAAAATTGAAATATCGATTCATTGACAATCCTGTTCAGATAGCCCGTAGTAGTTACCAATTGGCACATCAATAATACCAATTGACTCGATAAATAATTCAAGAATTATATACTGAAGGTTGCAAAAAAAGGGATGAAAATCTTACAAAAAAAAAACAAATTTATTTGATTGAAAGAAATGTCAACTCATTCGAATAAATTTAGATGGATTTATAATGAAACTTGATTTTAATTAAATTAAATCCTTACGCTGATTATACGTTATAGAAAGGAATGAAGAAATTTTTTCTTTTAGTCGACACGTACGAGACTAGAAATGTTTATCTGTATGAAAATTATTAAGTATCACATATTTTTGTTGGAGTTCAGTTATATATAATGTATAAATATCCTGGAATAATAAAATTCCTGCATTAATTACTTCATTATTAGGGTCATGAAGATCTGCTATTTATTGTAATTTTTTTTTTTTCAAGATTCCATTATTTTTATTATCATCACAGAGCAAACGAATATATGAACTTGGGGTCAATGACTTTTGTATAGTCAGAAGAATATGAACGAAAGGATTCATATGCTATATCGAGTTACATATATGCGAACTGACGAATCGAAACGAGCTGGTCACCATCGAGAGATACTCTCACTAGCTTTCTATATATCTTTCCTTTTCTCTATCTATTACCTTGATCGCAAATTCGACGGATATATAGCGAATGAGAGAGACAGAGACTTGGCAAGAGAGATGGAGTGAACGATAAATATCAAGAACGTTGTCGTGCTTGGCGTAACAATTGTGCAGTCTCGACTCTTCGTGTCACGTCGAATCTCTTCTCGTTTTTTTATCTGCCTCTCTCTTTTATGCTCATCAGCATCAAGTATACATGTGTACACATATATACATATATATATAAAAGTTCCCTCACAGTCTGCTGTGGTGCCCCATCGACCGGAAGTCGATGTTTGCCGGAAGGTCCCCGTCTAGCTTCTCCAGAGCGAGAACCTACTCATGAGAATGAATTTTCGTGGCTCTACTACTGATTAATTCTCACCCATCAACTACCGGGTTTTACAATGCGTGTCGGCAACATGTTGTTTTACAAAGAAAAACACGAGTCCTATTATAGGAAATGAAGTATTGAATAATGACTGTTTTATTTTATTCACGGATTTAATTCGAATTCGGGATATCCTGTTGCATGACATTTGAATTTTATTTAATTAGGGAATAAACGCGCAACAAATGAATGCACATTATATATAAAGTAATTTTAAAATTATCTATTTTATCCATATTTTACGAAAAAATAATAATGTTGACCAACGTCACGATTAAAAAAATTTTATATATATTTTTCTTATAATTAATCATTTTTCCATAAATAATAAATAATCGTTTATTCATTCAATTAAATCTATCGAAAGATCAAATTATAGTTGCCTCAGTGCAAACGTGCAATTAGTTCGATTCAAGCATTAAAATTATTAATTTTCATTTCATGAATATTTTCATTGTATTAAAATTCATAAGATTTGGCCTCGATTTTACAATCTCGATTTAATCTCGACACCGTCACACGAAAATAATTCTCGAGATCGTTACATCAAACCTGATTTAAAGAGTGTCTCACTTGACTGATGGCACACACGCAGTTGAAAATAATACGATGCTGGCTATGATAGCGCTTGGTGGTGTCGGCTCGGGTTCAAATGGCATCAACGATGCCGGAATGATAAGTGGGGCGTGATGTGTGAGAAAAAGTATATAGAACTTTGATGCTCACTGTACATCTGATTCGATTAGGAAGTATATTTTTGTTTTTATATTATTGCAGCAACAGTAGAAGAGAGAGAAATCGATCAAAAAAATGATTTTCGACACCGCATGTGGACCAAAAAAATACGTATACAGTTGAACTTTCAATAATTTCATTTCTTCTCTTCCCCCACTCTCGGATCGCTAAGAATAGCGCGCATGCGCAAAGGGCTCGACCCAGTCAGCATTTATTGACAGTTTGGGTTTTGGGTATATATATATTGGTTTCTTTATTTTCTACCAAGTCCTTGGGTAAAAACTGAAAATGACGAATTTACGAGAACTCATAATCCCTAAGGCATTTCTAAGCCCATCATAGACATCCAGGGAAGATCCAGTCGAGATAAAAGCCAGACAAATTTTTTCTCCCACTTGAACCATTTGTGTTGAGTAGACAAATAAAGGCACATAAGAGTCATCCTTGTCGAGACTCAAAGTGCTCAAGAATTTCGAGACTCGAGCGACTTATTAGTGACTTGGAAAGGTTCGTGACGTGTCTCACCGAGTGGGTGCGACTCACGTTTATGTCTGGACATGAAAATGATATATTTGTACGATAATCAGGTTTAAATATGTCCCAGTGTTTGCATTAGTGATTAACACTTATGTGAAAAATGCGATAAAAAGCACGCTTTTTTATTAACATTTTTTACATCTAAATGTTTGATAGATAAAATTAAAATTTTTAATCCATTTCATTTTGTCTATCTAATTTTAAATATTTTTTAGTCTGTGTCCTATATGTGGAAAAGACATACATAAATTTTCCATATATATGATTTCCGTGCGGTGTCTCTTTTGTTGCTTGATACACGTACATAGTTTGTTTCTCTTCGATCGAATTTCAATGAGAAACGAGGTCGAAGGTTTTAACCCCGAATGAATCGATCGAACATCTCAGCAATAAAATTGTAAATCCACAAAAACTAAAAAATTATTGACGGATCGACGAACGAACATGAATTATATTTCTACATTGAATAATATTTTTATGGTAATGATGGTATATATTCTGATATTGCTTTGCTGGATTATGTCCAGTAGAGCGAGGCACGTCCAGGAGAGTGCAGCAAGTGGAACGATGCTGTTATTATAACCTGCATCAGGCTTAGCTGGTTTTGTTCAAGCGAGACTCGTGGAGAAGGAAGTCACTTCTCTACCTGCTCCACGAACGTGCCTTGTGACCCGTGAATCTGTATATATATATATATATTTAACTATATATATATATATAGTTAAATATGCCTTACAAAGTCTTCATGGACAAATATGATTCGACAGTTGAGTAATTCATCGATTCAACAAAAAAAGTTCAATAAAACCTCGATTTTATTAACGAAGTAAGCAATACGACTGATCGAGTGAATATCGATTAAGAAAATTTTCAAAATTGAAGTTTCCACAGATATATCTATAAATTAATAATTATTTGATTAAACGATCCCTTAAGAAGAAGTAAATGAATAAGTTAAACTGGACTTTTGCTCCGTTAAGGTTGACGACGTCAGCCGAATTGACTTAATAATAAGTTTAATACCTGGAAAGTACAGGCGAATTGAAATTTAAAAAAAAATCCAAGTACGTTTGCACAGTAAAAAGTTTTAATAAAATATTCAAACTTTTAAACTAATATTTTGTTCAACAATATCGAATCTGGCATTATTTGAGCTTACTAAAAAAATAGTAACAATGATATGTAAACTTGAGTGCATTTTTCTAATCTGACAAGTAAAGTCGAGATTAATAATTACATGTCTAATTGCTTTACACGTTGAGGAAATGACAAATTAAATGCATTCCATCCGCAACAGCTACGAGAATCGTGAGTAATGTAACTATATAATGTGCAATACACGGCAAAAAAATAAAAAAATACAAATTAACAGATCTCATGTTGCTCAACCATTTCTGAAGAGTGAGCGAGAAAAGGATAGCGAAGGAGAAAGACGAAAACATCGCAGGTGCAGAGCTGCATGTTTGCTTGTGCCACACTCTTGCTCCCATAAGTGGGTCCTGAGTCAGAATATGGGAGGGATCGTTTTTTTTTTTTATCTTCTAAGCGTTATTTCGTTGGATATCCTCGCTCACACTTTTGTCGATATTTTTTATCTTTTATTTTCTGTGTGTATATATCCAGTGAATCCTCACAGACCCGAGAATCGCTCTGGCTCATCTCTCTGGTATAACCAGTTTTGCCACGAACTGAAAGACGCTTAACAGACGCAAAGTCTGGATCCCTGAACGTATATATATATATATGTATCTGCTATACTGTGTGTGCTATATACGTTCGCAAGTAATTTCTGCATGTTATACCGTACTTTGGTTGTTTCTGCTTCAGAGGTCACCTCGCAAAGCTTATCCTAAAGTTTAATATGTGACGCCAAACTCCAAAGAGCAGAGTTGACCAAATTTTAGTTAAACGATATAAATAAATAAGAAATAATTTTCTAAATTCACCAATTAAAAAGCTTCTCTTTCCACATTTATTTCATATTGAATAGCCATTAATTAATGTTGAAAAATTATAATTTAGTGAATTAAGAAATTATTATCTATACCTGGGATCTGAAGATTTTCACATCACGATTTCTTCAAGCCATCAATTGATAATCGAAATTAAAAATCTATTTAATTACTCGATTATGATCCATATTAGGCATCTACAGTTACGATTTATAGAGATCGATAGATTTTTACATGACGATTTTTTTCAAATTAAAATGTACGCCTCTCTAAGTTGATTTTATATTCAAGTTCGAAAATGATCGAGTTTGATGTTTTTTTTTTTCTAACAAATTAATTACTAGATGATCCATGTCATTTCACCTGATTGTCGGAAAAGATGCATTTGACGTTAATCCAGTGAGAGGCGATGATCGTGCAGTTGCAACCGAGCATCGAGCATATCCCAACGGGTTCGGAATTCTCGCCAGAGGCTTGTACGTGACTCGGTAATACGATGAGGCACATTATTAACACAGTCGAACACCCCGATATAACACAACCAAACGTATTCAGGCCACTTGAAACTCGCGTATGTCTCGTCGTCATTTTTGCATTATTATTTTTATTACTCATAGCCATATCGATTTGATCAATTATCGATTTCTTTTACTAAATCGAAATATGTAAAAGCAGTAACCCTTTCGACACCGCTGTACCCCCCCCCCCCCAAATTCAGAAACGTCAAATTTAGATCGATCGACTAGATCTATAGATCTCCAGACTCTCATCGATTTTACATAACAACGTTATCATCATTATTATTATGATTATTATATTTTGAAAATGAGCTTTCTTCAAATTTGAATGGCACTTTGAATATTATGGATCTTTTCCATCTATAGATCCAAATTATTGATAATTTAAGCTCGAAGAAGAAAAAAATTAATTTTGACAGCCTAATTCGTCACTTTATAATTCTTTGGTTATACCATCGTTTTGATTCTTTACGAGATTGAAAAAAATATTTATTTTCACTCGTACTCTGGCGGTGGAGATCGGTATCTTCGTCGTCTCGACATCGTGCCCGCTTTTTTTTTCGTTTTTTTTTTTTTTTTTTAGTTGAATAAAGAATCGCGATTATGCAATTTTTTTGAGATTTTTTTTTTTCGTACGACGAAATGGGCCCTATGGCTGGTCGCAGCTGCTTATAGCACACTCACACTATCTCGTTTGACTAGCCTTTGCCGCTGGCTGACGCGATCATGACGGAGGTTGCTTTCGAACTGGCGAGAGTGGCATAATGGCATACGATCAGAAGGCTTCGCCCCCCACCGTTTCTCCGTTTTATTCCATATGTATACCCGTGTCTTGTCGTCGTCGTCGTCGTCGTGTCGTTCTTGGTTCAGGCCTGTTCAGCCTTCTTCGGATTTTTAAAAGTATCTCTTACTGGCGCGCCAGAAACACACGCGAAGCTTCAGGATCCAAGAATTGTTGTTATAGTTATATATATGTATATATATATATATATATACACATATCTATGGGGAAATATGCATATATATATATGGATCGAGCAGCAGGTCCCATTGCCTCGGGCGATCCTTCGTACAGCTTCCCCAAGAATTCTCTCCTGGACTTATCCTGGACCAGACAGAATGAGCAAAGAGCACGATCGAAAAATCTCCATTCGATAATATCTTCGAATATATGTACAAAACACTCAGTGAGTTGCGTGTACGTCTCTTCTCTGGTAGCAACGATCAGCCTTGACCGAGTTTTACTCAGAATACGAATAGTACCCACGCAATACGATTCTCTCGTACTGCTTCAAATTCGATTATCGAATTTTTTCCAATGTAAAATTCCCAGTCCTATTTATATTACTTAGCAATTTTTAATAATTAATTAATCGGAAAAATATAATCTTTGTTCAGTCTCGATGAAAGTTTTTATGTTTCCAGAAATATGATTTTTATTAAAATATTTATTGATGTCGATAATGACACAGGGATAATTAATAATTTAGATATAATGTTCATTCATAATCCTTCCAATTCCATACTTATTTATTATATTAATTTAATTTAATTTATTAATTATTAAAAATTGCAATTTTTAATAATTAATTAATCGGTAAAATATAATTTTTGTTCAGTTTCGATGAAAGTTTTTATGTTTCCAGAAATATGATTTTTATTAAAATATTTATTGATGTCGATAATGACGCAGGGATAATTAATAATTTAGATATAATGTTCATTCATAATCCTTCCAATTCCATACTTATTTATTATATTAATTTAATTTAATTTATTATACTCAATCCATTCGAAATACAAAAGAAAAACAATCATATATAATCAAAATAACAAAACTTATACCAAGACATCCAATTTTTTCAAGCAAACAATTCAATTTTCTCATTCCGGAAGTTTCGAAAGATTCGAAAACGTTTCGAGCGATTCGATACAGTGAGTTGGACTTGGCAATAAATTGCAAAGTTCCTCGAATAAAATGGCGCAGCGCCAATGTTCGTTCCTAAGTAAAATAGATCGTGAATAATGAGTTAACTATTCATCGTAGTATTTTCTATGAGATGGAAGGTAAATTTCTACAACGACTCGAGGGTCCAATCTGTTTGCAATATTCTATAAACTCGCTGGTACATATGAGCAATGTCAGACGAATCTCGTGTAAATTCTGACACACTCGAGTCTCCCAATGGAGTGGCTCCCGTTTAGACGAGGATCATTCCCGTTCAACTGACCGCCGTATAACGTTTTCCGTCTCGAGAAGTGAGAAAGTCAGACCCCAACAACCGTAGAACGAATTTCCCACGGGATAATAGAGGTGTGCCTGGTCTTGTTGTACGTGGTTCATTCTCTCAGTGAGCGAATGCAAGATAGAGAGAGAGAGAGAGAGAGAGAGACTCTATACCTAACTTAGTCGTGGTTATACGTATACTCGTGGCAAAGTACTATATAACTTGAGGGAGTTGCTGGAACTTCTGCATCACATGGATTTCTACCACAACGATCATTCACCAACGCCTATTCCCCTTTTCCTTCCTTTCTTTTCTCTATTCTTTAACACGCAATATATACTTGCAAAATGAAGAAAATTTTATGGTCATTTTAATGATGTTATTTTTACGCTGATTAATATTTTTTGATTATTTTTCAAAATAATTATATTTTCCTCTCATCAACAATTTACCTACAATTTTATTATAATTTTATTCCTCTTAAATAATTTTCCTACATTGAAAATAGTAAATGCAAAAAAAAAAAAGAATTCTATCGCAAAAAGCATGTCTTGATGACCCCAGTTTGAGTCAACTTATAAAGTATATATATATTTTTTTATCCAGCGATAAAGGCACTTTTGCCATGCCGGTAGCGATGTGATTGCTCCTTATTAGGGACGAGTTCGCGATATCGTAAGAGTAAGAACAGTATGAGAACTGTGGCGGCAGGGGGTGGGGGTGGGGGGGGGGGGGGTGAAAGAAAAAAAAACGCCACAGTGACATCGAGTGGCCGATTGTCCAGATTGCAATTTTTGCTCTCGGTGCATCGGCGCATCGTCCTCTAGTCCGATACAAATCACGTGTGATCTACCCAGATCGTACTCGGTGGAAGATCTCCCCACGTCGAGTACCAATTAAGGGCATCGACGAGTCATGGAAAAACTCGTTTTGCAACGATGCGAGACTATCATAATTTATATACCTGTATCTCGTATATCTGATGGTCTGTATCTTACCGAGAACTGACCTCAAGTTGCAGACATTTTTTCAAAACAAATTGTATTATTAAGTTGAATGTAAAAAAAAAATTAAAAAAAAATTAGGAATCGATATTTCTGGTTTATTTGACTTTTTAAATATTACAATATTTTTCTCCATAATTTATTATTATAATTATGTATTTGAGATTACATTGCACTAATGATACTTTTTTTTCAGTCACGCAATACTTGTCATTTTATTTTTCCTGAACAGATTTTTTTTGCGATGGAAATTGTATGCGATTTATAATCTATTCTCTAATAAATTTCTCCAGCTAATGACAAATCCTTTATCCTTTATTACGAGAGATCTAGTATTGATTATGATTTTTTTAAAAATTAAATTGACGTTTTAATTATTTCATAAAATGTTTCATTTTCCAGTTGTCACTCAAACGAGCGCCTATTTCTTCGTGATTTTGTTTCCTGCTCGGCTGGTACGAGCGGTGGAAGATTAGCGAGATGGTTGCAGCCCGACAGTTTCGTCGATCCCCCAAAATGCGAAGCTCTCTATTCCAGGGAAGACATGAAGAGCGGATGGCCTGCTATTGTTACTGTTCTTACCAGAGATCAGTATGGCGAAGTTGTTCACGTGCCTGGACTGAGGGTAATTTTTCAACTATTTTGCCAAATTATTTTTGCCATTAAAAAAAAAAAACGTGCCAATATATATTTTTTAATCAAAAGATCGAGGTAAAAGCTGTACCGATCGACAAAAAAGACATCTCGGACTCGGATCAAGGGAGAAAAATTCGTCGTGTCTCACAACCTGATCCAATGACATTTGGTGGTCATCCACAACCGATTCTTGACGTACCATACGAAGTTACCGTTAACAATAAAATGAGCTTTTACGCGATAACTATCATGAAAGCATATCAAAATTATTCGTTCGAGGAGCTGAGATTTACCTCACCGGCGTTAAAAAGATCGAGCGAGTGTATGCTCGTTCGACCAAATGGTGATGGAAGTTACAGCGCAACGTGGACACCATCTTCGGTCGGCTGGTACTCACTCATGGTCCACGTCGATGGATACAGCATGGAAGACGTGAGTCTATTTCAATATTATGACGAAAAAAAAAAGATATAAAAAATCAATTAATTCATTCGATAATGAAAATAAAAAAATTGCAGCTTTTATTAAAGGGATATGAATTTTTGTTGAAGGGTGAAGCTTAAAAAAAATTGTGAAATTACCTTTGCTTAATATTTTAAAAATCTTTTAAAATAATCAAGTATTTGTAAAATAATTTCTGCTTCGAAGAATTACTCCTTGAAAATTTGATGCGCTATTTTTCAACCTAACTGACTATACTGATGACAATAAACAGCAAATAATACATTTAATAATGAAAAATACTTATAATTATCAATATACTCGAAATATAAAAAAATTACGATTATGTCATAGAATTACAAAGTCGAGGTCAAAGAGCCACCACAAGGGATGCAACCACCAATGCAAAATATTATAAAAAAAGCTCAACATCAGCCGAGCAGACTTAGAAAATTTGTAGCAAAAAATAGCGCAGGTTTGAGGATCAGAGCTCATCCCTCATTGCAGAGTGAACAGATCGGAATCATTGCTGTAAACGGCACTGTAACATTCGTCGATAAGGTGAGAAGAACTTTACAAAAATATCTCAATTGATTGCAATTATTTTCAAAATTCAATATTTATGTTGAAATAAAAAAACAAAATTATAATCGTAATTTTCAATTTTGTTTTTTTTTTTTCTCCAAGATCGACAACGACGATGGTGTCTGGGTGAGATTAAATTCCGAGACGATAAAAAAGTATTGCAACAGCAGCCATCCGGAAGCTTGGTGCTTGGGTTATAATCAACATTTGGGAAAAACACTTTTACTTCCGGTTGCCGAGCCAAAGCCGACAGTTGACCAAACGACGAAAGAAACGAGCGTGAGAAAAAGGCCAGAGGCGAGCGAAGAGTAAGTTAGACAAAGAATTTTTTTCTTTTCTCAAATTTAGTTGTAGAGACTTTTTCGAATCTTGTATACGAATTTATTTCAGCATGTGTCCTCGTTCCAGCAAGAGAAAGACTGTCACGATCGATGGTGGTAGAACGATGATTGTCATTAAATCCGGAGCTTCGGGACACAATATAAGAAGCAGGCCGAGTCTCAAAGCTGTCGTAGTTGGAATTTTAGCTCTTGGCGATACTGTGAATATTCAAGAATACGTAAGATATTTCATTTTTATTATTTCTCAATGTCGTTTCTTTTTTTTTTCAAGATTTTTCCAATATATTAAAAATTTGAATTTTTCTTCTTTTTTTTCTGCAATGTTTCATCAATACTTTTAGCTGGTCAACGGTGAAGGAACTTGGGTGAGAATCGATGAGGAATCAACAGGAAAATTTTGCTTTGATACTGAAGGCGAAGCATGGTCATTGGCGATTAACAAACACGGGGTGGCATACATGAAAGTCGATCATGCCGATACAATCGAGAATGAGACTGCGACACAGGAGAAGAGAACGATAATCGGCGATAATGCATTTACATCCGATAACAATAAGGGTTTTGATTTTTCAACCCCATCCGGGAGTCAAGAAGGTTTCAACTTTACAGCCCCGAATTTCACCCCCGGTATAGCTGGTTCAGCCGACAGTGGCAACAACACGAATCCCTTTGTTTTTGGTTCGTACAGTCAGCACAATTCGCCAGGTGAGAAAATCCAAGAAAATTGAAATTTTGAAAAAAATGGAAATAAAATAGTTATCTTTTTGCTATTTTGTAAAAAAAAATTTTTTAATCATATAATGGATCTAAAATATATTTTTCTGATAGTTTACGTTATATCGCAAGATACATTTGAAATATCGGGCAGCTTAGAATATTCTTAGAAATTAAGAGACGATATAACGTCGGGGCACATTCAAATATACTCGAGGGATCCAACATGAAAAATTTAAACATACAATTAACGAACGAATCATTTTTAGGAAGCGACAAATTTACACCAGATAAGAACGAGATATCGCCAAAATTTACAAAACCACATTCCAAGGAGAGGGTCGCGAAGGAGAGAGAACGTGAGGGTGGTGGAAAATTCAGTGTATTGCAAAAATGGCTTAGAGGCGATGACAAAGGAGAAAAGAGAAGTTCACCTGGCAGGTAAATATTAAAAAGTTTAATCATCACGTGATTATTTTCCAGAATTAGCAGAAAAACTTTAGATGAAAGTTCAAGAAAATCTCATAAGAATTCATTGATCCCCTCTTAAAAAATAAATTTAAGGAGATATCTCAAAAGTTCGATATTCGATTCAAGCCGAAATAAGGGCCAATAAAAAGTTGATTCAGAATGAAATTTAGGGTTTTTTATTGGTCATCGCGTTATTACAAATCACTTTAGAGTGATTTACACTCTAAAGTGTTTTACACTCGAGGTGCAAAACGTGTTTAATTTCTCAACGTATAAAAACAAAGACAGAAGACGTCGATATTAGTAATTTAGAAGATTCATTCTTGCATGGAATTTATTATAGTTTGAGGAGAGACATTTTAGTCGATTGCATTTAAAAAAAAAAGTATTTAATTTCATTTTTTTTTTCAATGAGAACTTGACAAATTGAAACTTGTCATAAATCATCGAATGTTTTTGATTTATTCAGAGATTTTTCGGAATTCGTGGGTGTATCTGTGAAAGAATTAGTAAAAGCGATGGGTGAGAGTCGAGCAAACGGAAATGGCGCGACACCGCCGGAAACGCCTCGAAGAATGTCGAGAAGTTCCTCACCGAAAAATCCTCAGGGTGGATCACCGAGATTTCACAGCCGTTCGTCTAGTCCAGTTCCAATACCTGGTACGTAATTAATTTTTTTGTCTTTTTTTTTTTTCTATTTATTTTCTGTTCGATAATATCATATTTTCTTCAAACATAAAAACGGTCTCTTCTCACTGGTCATTTTTCGCATTTGCTCTTCTATCCTGCTCAACTAAAAATATTTTCAAACTATTGGCACTACTTTAAGGGTGTGGCAAAAAAACTCTCGCTTATCTCTCTTTAAAACTCGTGAAATTTATGCGAAAGGGATCAAGGGTTGTAGACAAATCATTACTAACGAAAGAAAAGAAAAATAAGACAAAGAAAAAAAAGAAATAAATATATTTGACATTTTTTTTTTGATAACTTTAAACGTGGTGTTGGTCGTAGCTGGTTCCAGTCGGCAGCCCATTGGTTCCGGCAATTGCCTCTTTCCTCCCGCAGCTAACGCTCAAGCAGGTACTCGTTGCTTCCCTACTGGCAAAACCAAAAATTTTTAACATTTTTTTTTCGAACTCCCAAGATGACTAAAAAATCATTTAAAAAGTGAACAATTTTCTCGATAGTGAATTCGAAAAAAAAAAAAAAAACTTCATCTCGAGAGTTCGACGAGCAAAATTCTTTGCTATTGCATGAAAAATAGAAAGAAAAAAAATTACGAGATCAACAGAAACACTTTTCTATAACTGGAATTCTCGATTATACCCGATGCACAGAACCACATTGCATTTTTTTTTTTTTTTCAAACTATCGCTTGCTCGAATATTGATCACAAAAATTATTAAACATGCGCTCAAATTCACACTTTGTTGAATGCAAAAAAGGTAAAAAAAAAAAAAGAAATAAAACCAACAACATGAAATTAATGAAAAACTTGTCAGGTGGGAGAAGTTTGATAGGAGGGGGGGACAGTGCCGGTAGCAGCCCACTGCACTACGGCTCCCCCCGGAGTGTCGGCCTCTCCCCTCTAGGTAAGAAAGATCCACTAACACACCATTTTATATCCTTCATATTTTAACATTTTTTTAAAACCATATCACCTCACACGAGTATACACCACGAAAAAAAAACAATATATATTATATATATTACAATTCAGGGCTTTGCACCTGTTACCTTGCGATGGCACGTATTTTTTTTTCGATTTTTTTTTTTCTTTCGATCAAACTGATTTGTCATATCGGTGCTTCTAGATTTTGTTCGTCCAAACTTCGTGCACTATGCGAATGTGAAAAGGCACGTTTATTCTGTAAAAAAGTTGCATGATCGAGGTGGTACATGAGCCTTGAGAAAAAATTAGATGATTTTTTTAGATGATTTTAATTAATTTAATGATAATAATAACAATAATAATATAAATAATGATAAGTATAACATTTTAGAGAAAAATTCATTCACGCATTAGAAGCCTGAGACATCATAAGCTAATTTAGATGGAAGTCAAAATTTTAATATTTCAGTAATAGATGAATTAATAAATTAGTTATTGATTGATTGATTGATTAATTATTTAATTAATTAATAATTCATCTTTTGGTGATCGATGAATATTTTTAAATAATGCTATTGGCTTCAATCGAGAAAATAATTTTCTTAAAGTTGACCATTTATCCTCTTGAAGGGATTCAAAGAATCATTAATCAATATTCCGGCATCAGAATGTCGTGAATGGCTTAAATAAATAGTCTTATTTTTTTTAATTTTTATTTTAATTTTTTTAAACAAAGTTTCGGGAGGAATGATGGACAGCGCGACGTCTCACCGTCGTGGCTCAACGCAGAGCGACACAAGTGCCTTAGTAAGCAGTCTAACGAGAGATCCATCGCAATCACCGAGTGGCATAAGCACAACCGCAAATACTCGGGATTTATCGCCCAGTCCAAGTTGCAGCTCATTGCACATGAGATCGGACGGTAGCATAGCGAGTCCACCGGATACACCGAGAAAGGATCGTAGCGTAAGAAATTGAGAACAAACGTCCTTAAAAAAAAAAAATCGACGAAATTACCTCGCACACAAAGCTTTCTCAAACAAAAAGCTTTTTTTCTTCATCTGTTGCTTTCCCATTGAGTTTGTGGACTACGGAAAATTATTAGAGACTAATATACAAATTTCTACCTAGCAGAATTTTTTTTCTAATCGACAATGCATGAAATTGCATAACATTTGTCACATTTTGCTGAACTCATAACCAAACATTTATAATTGGCAATTTCAATTATGTAGAAAGTTTCAATTCTTCAGCTCAAAGATTCCTCGAGTTGAAACATTCACAGAAATTCAGAGAAAATTTTGAAAAAAATTCAAAATCTCCGAATTTCGAACTACCGAAATTTGAACGAAAATTATCTCAAATAAAGAAGAATTATTGGTCCACTAGTATGCAAGATATCAATTGATGAGTTAAAAAAAATCTAATTTCCGAACATTTTAAACCCTTTGACGCGAATAGTTCGATATTTTCCCACTAAAGCTTCAAATAAGCAAACGAGAAAAACAAAAAAAAAATGTTGTCTCATTTCAGGATTCTCAGGATAGTCCACGGAAGGTTTCCCAGGCCCAAACGCAAACGAGTCCGGAGAGCGCAGCAACGGCAATGAAGGGTCACTTCAGCATTGGGTCATCGAGTGCTAAGGAAGATCGTCATTCGCCAAAATTATCAACACGACGAGATCACACAAAAGTGCCAAAGACACGAACGAAGCGAGCAATATCACCTGCAAATATTCAACAATCGCCAAATCCAGGAAGAGCCTTAAATCTTAGCAAGGAAAAGGTGAAGGAAGCCGTGAGTCCATCGGTCGCTGAATGTCTCAGAGCTGTATTTGCAGCATTTTTATGGCACGAGGGTGTCGTACACGACGCGATGGCATGCGCAAGTTTTTTAAAATTTCATCCAACATTACCGAAGGAAGGAGCTCTCGTTGTAACGAGACAGGCAATTGTTCAAACGAGTGACAAGCACAAAGAAGAATTGACAAAGGAAGAGCGAGCACGTCAGCGACACTCGGTCGAAGTTACCAATGCTGGAAATTATTTGCACATTCAGCCGAGCACACTTGAAACTTTGACTCGTTCGGCAGCGAATGCGAATGCAAACAGAAATCGTAAAAAACAAGACACGACAATTAAGGAAGAAGTTCAGGCTGGCAGTAAATTGACTTCATTGCCAGAGTGTCACACAGTTGCAATATTGCCACCAGCACTTAAAAGTCTCGTTTTTCTCTGGGAAGAACTTAGCAATAATTGTCTACAGGCTATTGAACAACAGACAGTTTTACCCAGTCCAATATCTCAGCTGCCAACGACGAAATTGTCAAAACGTTCAATTCCGGAGAAAACTAATAATCGTGACGAGAAAGTGAAAGAAAGAGAGAAAAAGGGCAATAGGAAGAAGAAAGAGTGGTGGAAATTTGTTGGAAAAGGTGGAAGCAATCCACCGAATGTTGAGAGTCCAAGTGGCGGGGGTTCTGGTGAGAAAGAAACAACTTGTGAATTGTGCGGTCTGATGTTTCCACATCCGGTCACATATCACATGAAAATGATGCATCCTGGCTGCGGTTGGCACTCGGGTGGAATGGGCTACAACAGCGGGGGAAATTATTTTTCTGGCTGGGCTGGAAATTGTGGCGATGGTGATTTTAGCGGTACTTCATGGTATCTCATATGCGATACTTGTCGTGACAATTATCTCAAAGCGCGAAAGAACAAGCTTGGAAAAAAATTAATTGGCAATGTTTCACGAAGAAAAGGAGCTGCTAATAAAGGACTCCTCTCACCAATCAGCAGTCCAAGTGGGAATGAGACTCATGTTATTATGAAAAATAATGCAATGTTTTTACTCGATTTGTCGAGTGCCTCGGGATTAAATATACCAAAACAGCAAAGAAGACCATCACAAACTTTGTCCTCGGTTGCTGAGAATTATAGCCCCCCGGAAGCGGCTGGACCGTTTCCACCCACTGGGCCATTTCAGTGTCTTCAAGCTCTTGGGATTCATCACTCGCAGAGCAACGATGATAGATATTACGAGGAGACATTGAGGAGACAGAATGGCCAGCAGAATCCTTATGATGGAAATAATGCTTATATTGGAGCGAACGGAAGGGTAACTTTGTTTTTTTTTTCCCTCGTATACCTCATTTTTACCTGGGGATTAAATTGACTCTTTGAAACTTCAAATTTCGAACGTAGAACGTAGAACGTATCTGGGGCTCCAGTTCGAGGAGATTTTTTTGTTAAACCCTCAAAAATCCGGAAACTTGAACAAAATTTCGTAATCTTGCAAGGGTTATCTAAAATTTTTAGAGATTCTAACAAAAATCATATTTATAAATATTTTTGGAATATTTTTGACTATGACATTTTTATATGGAAATTATAATATATTTTTTCGATATGGTCAATTATTGTTAAGGAATTAAAAATGTTTATACTTAAATCAAGTTCGTGACAAGAGGGTTTGATCTTATTTTGGTATATATGGAGTCAAATATGGTGATTAGGGATTAATTTTCATTTAACAATCACTTTTATCGAGAAAATATTGTTTTTTTCTGATTTTGATTTTTTTTTTTCTACAGCCACTATCCGAGTGTCCGATGAGCGATAGTGACAGCGATGGTGGCAAAGGACGAGGAATGTTTCACAGATCGGTTTCAATGTCAACCGGTGCACCATGGGCGAAAAATAGCAACGATGGTCGAGTCGTCATGATGCGTAAAAGAAACAACAGTAGCAGTGAGATGAACAACGGTAAGAGATAACAAAAAAAATTACTTTGCACTAAATACATTCTTGAACTTCTTAATAAGTCACTGGATACGAAAAATATTTTACTTTATCCGTAAAAAAAACTTTCAATCATTTAAAAACAATTCTAGCGAACTCGTACTGGCAATTTTTTTTCTTAGAGAACACATTTTTTTTATTTAAAAAAAAAGCAACTTTAGTGTTACAACTTATTTTAATCCCTCAAAAAATCATTGGGTACAAAAAGTTTCTACAAAATTTTTTGTAATTAATATTATCGATTTAATTGCCTGAAATTAGATGGTGGTTCGTCGCTGCTTTGCTATCCATCGGCCGCTCTCCAAAAATTAGTGCCATCAATGGATCAGTCAGCGATTGTTTCTACGACTCAGATCGAAGTTCCGACAAATGACCGAGTCGAGATACTCATGAGGCCAGTCATGCTTTTCGTGCTTCAACAACACAATCTGCAACATTTGCAATTGGCAATGAAACAAGCGTTGAGAAGAGCAGCGTGTCGTGTTTATGCGATGCAGGCACTAAATTGGCTGCTCAGAAGTGTCACTCAACCCATCTGTTTGCACGATCTTTTGTGGTGGTTTATGGGATCTCTGACGCCTGTTGTCAATGAAAATTTGGATGTCAACGACGATGACAATAGGACAGAGCGAAAGGACGATCATGTATGTAAAATTCACAATGTCAAAAACAAAAAAAACCTGTTTAACGATTTCCAAATTTTGAGAAACAATCTCCAATCAACACGGCTCGTAAACTTTCTCTTCTATAAAATAGATAATAAGTTATTTGGCTTTTAAAAATAATTTTTCAATTTTACGATATTTTCATTGTGTTATAAATATTTTTTTAGGACACCATTGGAGTTTGCGAGCATCCTCTGAGTGATTTGGTGATTGCCGGCGAAGCGGCAAATCCTTTGCCAACGGCATTTCATACTTTATTGCAAACAATCGCTGATATAATGCTTTTGCCACCACCTGGCTCTCCATTGCAACAAGCAGCTGTCAGATGTTGGGGAATTCGTTTTACACCAGCGGATCACATGTTTCTCCATCGTAGTCATGTGTTCAGCAACATCAGCAAAATTCTATCGCGTTCCGAGGAAGAGGAAGACGTTACGATGAGCATGCACGAGAGTCATCAGTCGACTTATTCACAGCAGATAACGAGCAGCGTCGAGGCACTCAGAGATTTGACAACTGGCGTTGACATAAAAGCCTCAAGCAGGCAAGCGATGATTGGACATCTTACTGATAATTCAACGGAAACTTTTTGGGAATCTGGCGATGAGGATCGTAATAAAACAAAAACAATCACTATTGTCTGTGGAGCTCATACTTTTCCTCGTATGGTTTACATTCACATCGATAATTGTCGCGATTTAACAGTAAGAAATATATATAATTATCGTTATTAAGGAATATTTCTATAACTAATTGACTCACTCGTGGAATTTATTGCAAAAAAAATTATTTCATTACGGAATTTATTATAAAATTGTTTATATGTTTATAATAAAATTAAATATATAAAAAAAATTAACAATTCTAGCACAAAGTCTCCAGCGTAACTTTCCAATCTGGCGTCAATATCGATGAGATGTCGAAGCTCCGACTAGTTGAGATCGAGAGCAGATCAGCCGGATGGGTGAATTGTCCGATAACAGATCCACGACACGTTGTAGTAACACTCGAGCTAAAAGGACCCGATAATTCTCTGCGAGTTCGTCAGATAAGAATATTGGGCGAGATTGAGGCTGAATCGTTGAAAATCGGTAAACAATTGAACGCCGCGACGATCCAGCAAAGAAATTGCGAAGCAGAAACATTGAAAGTCTTTCGATTGATAACGTCTCAGGTAAAAATTTCGCACATTCTCATAAGTTATAATTAATATTCGAACGCAATTTTCTTAAATTTAAAACAAATTCGAAGCGATTCGAATTTTCCTCGAAAAAAATTCAAAACGAGCCAGAGCTAAAAAAAATTCCATGTAAACTTTACAATTCAACAAATTTTTAGGTTTTTGGCAAATTGATACAAGGCGAGCAGCAACAAGCAATGGAAACTGCGGAAGTGAGCAACGACGAGCTCGAGGACAGTCACGATCTTCGCGAGCATATGGTCGGAATTCTCTTCAGTCGAAGCAAATTGACACATTTGCAAAAGCAAGTTTGCACTCACATTGTGCAAGCTATCCGAAAAGAGAGTATAAGATTGCGCGAAGAGTGGGAAACACTTTTATGTTCTCCAACGCCGGCAAACAGTTTGCTGAGCGATAACAGCGATTTGCCAAAAGCCGCCGATACTTATTGCTTTGAAATGTTGTCGATGGTGCTCGCTCTGAGTGGCAGCGCAGTTGGAAGAAATTATTTGTCTCATCAGTATGGATTGCTGAAAGATCTTCTGAGTCTTTTGCACACTGGCTCGGCTCGTGTTCAACGTCAGGTGACTTCATTGCTTCGTCGAATATTGCCGGAAATAAAGCCAGAAACACTGGCAAATGTCGTGAACGTCGAGAGACTTCCTCCCTCGGATTTCAGTATCGTTTCTGTTGCGAGCAGCGGTTACGCTCAGTCGAATGATTTTGACGAACACTCGCCGGGAATTCTCGATGTATTTCTCAGTTGTATCGCGAAAGCTCTCTCGGTACAGGTCAAAGCCAAGGCAAAAGAGAATAATGGCAAAGCTCTGCAAACAGTCTCGCTTGCTACAAGTATACATCCGAAGAGCTTTGTCGGTCCGCGGTGGTGGCTCAGAGGATGCATGACTCGCAAACTTGCCGAAGTTATCATACAGCTGTTGAAGGACATGGCTTCGGTAAGTTCAAATTCTGAAATTCTGAAATTCTGAAATTCTGAAATTCTATAGTTCTAAAATGATTTTCTTTGCAGGGCAAACTCTCCGACACTTGGGCAGCGGTAACTAAAGCCGCGATAGCCGAAAATATTTTAAATTTGACGAGATTGGATGAGAAAAGCAGAGATCCGACGGAATGCCTTCGTACACCAACACTCTGGCTCGCGCTGTCTTCTCTTTGTGTTTTGGACTCTGATCACGTTGAGAGATTGTCTTCCGGTCAATGGAACGCGATGGACGGCCAGCCGCCTCCACCGCGGGTAAGAGTTCGTTTTTTTTTTTAAAGTGAGAAAGAAAAATAAATAAATGATTTCTCACTTTGTTCCTTCCAATAAAAAAAAAAAAAATTGTATTATTATTAATTATCGTTCGTTCAACAGCCGACTTGTAGCAATCACGACGATGGCGAGACAACCGCGATAATTCAGTGCAACGTTTGCGGCAATTTGTGCGCCGATTGCGATCGAGTTCTTCATCTTCATCGTCGCACGCGAATGCACGTTCGTCAAGTTTGCAAAGAGGAGGAGGAAGCAATTCGCGTCGATCTCCACGAGGGCTGCGGAAGAACAAAATTATTCTGGATTCTCGCTTTAGCTGATAGTCGAACGCTCAAAGCTCTGGTAGAATTTCGTGATGGCTCGCCGAGAAAACCGGTCGGAGCTTCTTCCGGTGTTTGTCGTTTTTGCGGAACAACCGGAAATACAGGACTATTAGCGATTGGAAATGTTTGCTCTGATCACGAGTGTCAGGAACATGCAAAAAATGCTTGCAGCAAGACACACACATGTGGTCATATTTGCGGTGGTGTGAGAGGTGAAAAAGTATGCTTGCCATGTTTGCATCGATGCTCACCAGTTCCCGATCTCAAACAGGACGCAGACGACATGTGTATGATCTGCTTCACCGAGGCACTCTCATGTGCACCCGCGATTCAACTTCAGTGCGGCCATGTTTTTCATCTTCACTGCTGTCGCAGTGCGTTGATGAAAATGTGGGCAGGACCAAGAATTACATTTGGCTTCTCGCTCTGCCCAATCTGTAAAGTTCCCATGGATCATCCAACGCTGATGGATCATTTGGCGAGCATCAAGGAACTTTATGCCGACGTGCGAAGAAAAGCACTGATGAGATTGGAGTACGAAGGTTTGCACAAGTAAGTTGGCCCAAAAAAAATGAAAAAAAAAAAAAAAGTAAATCGACATATTGAGTAGTAAAAATTAAAAAATCGTTGGTATCATTTTTTTTTTAAATTTACAAACTGATGTAAATGAATGTGTGTATGGATAAAAAAATATCTGCATTATAAGAGGAAGAAAAATTGGAGTTCCTCTCCTCATTTTCACAAATTGGCGTATTTTTGTGTAAATTATTTTTGATTAACCCGCCGATCTACACCATTTTCTGTCGCCACGTTGAAATACACAATGCCGTCAGGTCACTGGTGACTCAGGTGTTGACGGGAGGGTTAAAGTATCTTTCCTTTAATAAAACAAAAAAATTCCAGTCAATTATTATTTTTAATTCATACTAAAACTATCTTAAATGCCAATTTTACATAGTCAAACTTACAATATCAATTCTTGTTTAAAAAAAATGTAATGATATAAATATTTTCATTTTTTTTTCATCTACAGAGCAGATGCTGTAACTGCTCCAGGTGGCCGTTACTATCAAGATGCAGCCTCATACGCAATGGATCGTTATGCGTATTATGTTTGTTACAAATGCCAAAAGGCTTATTACGGTGGCGAGGCTAGATGCGATGCTCAGCTCGGTGGTGAGTCCTTTGACCCTACCGAGCTGGTATGCGGTGGCTGCAGCGACGTGGCAAGGGCTCAGATGTGTCCAAAGCACGGAGCTGATTTCCTCGAGTACAAATGTCGTTATTGCTGCTCGACGGCCGTCTTCTTCTGCTTCGGTACGACACACTTCTGCAACCCCTGCCACGACGATTTTCAACGTGTCACTAACATACCAAAGAGCGATCTACCTTCGTGCCCTGCTGGTAATTATAAATAATTTAATTTATTTATTTATTTTTCAATCTCCCAACTAAAAAGTGTGAAAAGTTTCTAATTCCCTAAATTTCCTATTTCTATAAATTTTCAATCTCCTAAATTCAATCTCTAATTTTCTAATTTTTCAACTTTTCGAATGTTTTTTTTTTTTTGCAACTTTTTCAATATCTAATTTTTTAATTTTTTCGCAAGGACCAAAAGGAAAACAGCTCGAGGGCGACGAGTGTCCATTGCACGTGAAACATCCGTCGACCGGTGAAGAATTTGCTCTGGGTTGTGGAATTTGTCGCAATGCGCACACTTTCTAGAAATTCTTCCATCAACGATCCGAAAGTGAGAGAGCAAAAGTATAGAAAAAAAAGAAAAAAAAAATTGAGAGCTTTCATGACTGCTCGCCGTTCATGGAGAAATGGCATTTTTTTATCAATATGCCTTTTTTGAACAGCATTTTCTTCAATATCGAGTCAATCTCAATCTTCAATCCCTTCGAGCCAAAGACTCGCCAAGAGGCGAAGAAGAAAAAAAAAATCATTGCGAACGTGGAATTGAGAATTTCAACAGTGTGAAAGAGAGCGCAGAGCAAAAAAAAAACAAACAACAAACTATCGTAAATTCCGTTAAGCTGTAGGTAAATCGTTTTTATTAAAATATCATATAGAGGACAAAGAAAGAGAGAGAGAGAGAGGGAGAGAGAAGGGAGGGAGAAAGATGATTGAATAGATTTTGAAAGAACAAACAAAAGCCGCGAAATGATTGTGCGTGTTTGGTATGATGATTATGGCAGAACTCGTGAATTTTAATTCTGCGTGTTAATTAATTCATTGATAATGATAATGATGATGTTGAAGAGTGTCAGTGTATAAAATCTATTGCACCTATCAAGAGCATTAAGAAAAAAAAAACAAAAATAATAAGACGTGATTTTACGGATTTTCCTTCCGGTATATCGATAATTGCCATTATTTCCGATCGAAGGGCACCGCTTGTGAGAATGTTACGTAGCCTATAGTAGTGATGAATATCGACGTTGAATACAAGAGGAAAACAAATTTAAGGATCGTAGAAAGTGAATGAGCGACTGTGTATTTAAGTAAATAAAAAATAAATAAAATAATAATTATTAAGTGAAGCGTTCTCGGGTGTAATCGCGAGAAAAATTGCGTCGTAAAAAAATGTTTAGTCGAGAATCGTCGACTGACTCGTGTGTGATTTAATCAAATAAACTTGAAGAATTAACGCTCCAACAGCGGACAGCGTGCTCGCGTTACCATTTCCATAAAAAAAAAACTTCTTTTTTTCTTCTTCATGCTTAGTTTCGCGTATTTTTTTAAATCAATTTAATTTTTGCCGTAAGCGCGCCCCGGTTTACGGCGCGTTGCCATATGTGTTATATTTATTGATTAATTGCTGTACGCGCTAATTAAGCGCTAGGGTTATTTTGTGCGTTCATATGTCAACCGTATAAGTAATTTATAACTGATGAAAAAAATAAAAAAATACATTGCCGACAAAGATCGAAGATTATAAATGATAAATATGCTTTGTAATAAGGAATGAGCGATTATGGCCCTGCAGTGTTTGTCGCCGGAAGCTCGATGAAGAAAAAAAAATTGTCACTATTTGTGTTCCAGTTTTTTGTGCATATTAAACGAGACAGAGAATGAGAATTCAAACGAGATGTAATCCTTAAAATCCTTCACCAAATATTATGCGTGAAATATTTAATATCATAAAATTTTGATGATCAATTATTATTATTGGTTAATTTGCGAATTTTAATCCCCTAAAACGCAATATTTTTTTACGGAATATTCAAAAATAATGCAATAAATATAACAGACACAAAAATTTAATCGATTTTGTATTCAGACGGTCGCAACTTTGCATATACATTTTTCATAATTCAAACTCGCGCCAAAATTGCGATCAATTTAATTCCAAGATGGCTGCCAGCGTTCTCTGAAGTCATGCGTGGAAAGCAGCGCCACACGGTGGCATAAATAGCAAGTAGTCTCTTCTCGTCTTTTCGTGTCAGTGCGTCGGGTAAAATTGGCAAAATTTTGGTTCGAAATTCTACAATAATTACAAACATTCAAAAACAAAACCAAGCATCATAATCCACATCTCTCTAATGTCTTCTTGAATTGAATTAATTTTTCTACCAAAAGTGTCTCAATTTCGTTTAATTAAGTCATGAAAATTCATCATCGAAAACTCTTCTCGCGCGGGCAATCAATTCAAATCGAAGATGGCGGCCGGTATCTGGCTCGGTCGCCCGGTGCACGTAGAGTGCAGCGCTACCAGGCGGCAGTCACGATCAATCAGTCTCTCGTGTAACGCGTGTGTGTTTGTGTGTATTCTTTTTATCCTGACGATTTTTTCGCTCGAACAAGCGGTAAGTGAGGCATTTATTTACTGCGAAAAAATGTAACGTAATTATCGCGTATCTCCCAAGACACACTTTCACACCCATTTTCTTACGGAATATTCAAAAACAATGCAATCAATATAACTGACACAAAAATCTAATCGATTTTGTATTCAGATGGTCGCAACGTTCCATATACATTTTTTATAATTAAAACTCGCGCCAAAATCGCGATCAATTTAATTCCAAGATGGCTGCCAGCGTTCTCTGAAGTCATGCGTGGAAAGCAGCGCCACACGGTGGCATAAATAGCAAGTAGTCTCTTCTCGTCTTTTCGTGTCAGTGCGTCGGGTAAAATTGGCAAAATTTTGGTTCGAATTTCCACAATAATTACAAACATTCAAAAACAAAACCAAGCTTCATAATCCACATCTCTTTAATGTCTTCTTGAATTGAATTAATTTTTCTGCCAAAAGTGTCTGAATTTCGTTTAATTAAGTCATGAAAATTCATCATCGAAAACTCTTCTCGCGCGCGCAATCAATTCAAATCGAAGATGGCGGCCGGTATCTGGCTCGGTCGCCCGTTGCGCGTAGAGTGCAGCGCTACCAGGCGGCAGTCACGATCAAACAGTCTCTCGTGTAACGCGTGTGTGTTTGTGTGTATTCTTTTTATCCTGACGATTTTTTCGCTCGAACAAGCGGTAAGTGAGGCATTTATTTACCGCGAACAAATGTTACGCAATTATCGTCTGTCTCCCAATATCTGTCGTCTCGTACAGTCGTTCTCACGTGTGTCATCAGTAAACAAACTGCGAAAGATCGTCAAACTTAATGCAAACTCGTTACTCTTTCACGTCTCTTCCCACGCACGTATATTCTCCTTATAGCACACCCCGTTGCTGTCAGCTCGCGATGTTTATTTTTACCACGAATTACCCTCAACTGATATCTTAATCTCGATGAAAGTTGAGTCATCGTAAATTCTCGAGGATCTATTCAAAATTTTCGTCTTAACGATCAGCTTTAATTCCAATTTTGTATTCTCAAAAAAAAAAGTAAAAAATTCGTTTACGAGACCGGATAGCGGTGACAGGTTTTTCCAGGGTTTCTTGTCGCTTTTATTTAACGATTAATCAGCTTTCGTTGTCTCGGTAATTCTTGATAGGATTTCACGGTTACATCGTCTTCCCCAAAGGGCAAATGTTGGTTCGATTCAGAGCTTTAGTATAACCTCAAATTTGCCGAGCATGAGCAGTTCGTCGTAGCCATCCTGAGCTCATTGTTTATTTTCGATCGTATACTATACATATATACATTTTACATACATATAAATATACAGTTATACAAGTACAAGAGATTTTTGTTGCATATATTGTATATTTTCAATCGTTCCTATATAAATATACCTATATATAAGTATATATCCATTATGATATCGTAAAGGCATATCGAGATTTCGGTCTGCTCGGATTAATTACAGTTCGTCGCTCTTCGATTGAATGAGCAACGTTTCTAGTGAAAGAATTTGTCTTGAAAATACATTATACCGTTATTCACTACCTATAAATTTTCCCAAAGAAATATTCCGTTTCGTAGACCCACACACACACACACATATATATATATATATATGCTACGATTTGACAGCATTCGAACGTAAATTAATAATTGAATCGCTCATCTCGAAGTGTTTTTTTTCAGTTTATTTATTATTATTCTTTTTTTTTTTCGTAAATTGACGACCTTGACGATTTTTGCATGCATAAATTGCGCTATTAATTCGAGGGGAGAAATAAGAGAATTGTGTCTGCGAACTTTGAGGGAGGACGCGTGTAGGGATTTTTGTTAAGTAGCAGAATTGTTGTCGGAGTTTCAGGATGCTCTTCTGTTGCGTTGACAAGAACTGGTGTTAGTTTTAGGACACGTGCGTTACACGCGGCACCATTAGAGATTACATTGTTTGTATACATATACACACACACACACACACACACACACACAGTTTTGGGCTTAAATTCATGGGCAGACTTTCTCTCAAGTCCCACGCGGTGCATTCAAATGCAACTTGCAGCCGATTTTATGTATGAAAGAGGCTGGGGAAGGGAGCACGTGCTTGACCATTAAAAGGGCCTGAGGTCTCTTTTGTGCCCTCGTTACTTTCGTCCTTGAAACTAACTCTCTTTGAAAAATTCCTTAATGCGGCAATTATTGTTTTCTTTGCGAGTTTTATGGTGTCCATTCGTCGGCAAAGCATGTATATGTGAATTGCACTTTACAGGCTTTGCGTTCCACGTGCTCTTTAGCTTGTACATGGGGCGTTCCAGACTAAATGAACAGGGCCGAGAATTTGGCGTTTGATTTTTTTAATTTTTTTTTTTTAAATTTTGTTACGTGAATGTAAAATGAATGAATTTTTTCTTTTGAATCTTTATAGAAGCAAATGAAAAATATTTCGAGATCTAATTGGAATGAAGCAAGATTATAAATATGTATGTATATATTTAAATCGAATAAATATCAATCGTGATTAAGTAAATTTTTATAAAAATCAATCGAGGGAATTTTCATCGTATTTGAAACATCACAAATTTTTGTTATAAATTTAATCGAATAATTTTTAATCAAACTTCAAAATTTATGTTTATCACTGATTTGCTTCTATAAAATTATCATCAGTGCGGATACTCTTAAAGTATCGCCACATTTATCAGGGTCTCTCAAGCTCGAATACAGAAAACAATTCAAATGATATATTATGAAATTTTATTTTTATCGACTGTGTTGTCTAAATTTCATTATTTTATTATGTGAGAAATTAGTAGTCATAAAAAAATCCCCTTTCAGGGAACCATAATTGATTGAGGAGAATAAACGGTCAACTGACACGCAAAAATAGTGTCGTTTAATTGTTGTTTTTTTTTTCTATTTGCATTTCGCATATCGATGAAAAAAAGGGTATACATGGCCTTATCTCGGGAAGAAAATAAATAAATATATATATATATATAATTTCGCGCAAATTCAGGCGTTCATAATTGACGATACGATCGAAACTGCACGCTCTTATATATGTGTATATATATATATATCTTTATCTTTTTTTCTCTCTTTCGTTTCGTTCTTTCCTCACGCGAAGAAACGAGTTTCTTTGGGAAGCGCAGGATGACGTGCTCACCGTTATATCGTTCAGTTCACCGGTACATGCACCCCACCCAGTCTGTCCAAGCATTTTTTTCCATTTTTTTTCTCCCCTCCCCTCGTTCCCCAGAATTCGGTTACTCCACCTTTTTTAATCCGGTTACGTAAAACTGGATCCTCTGATATTTTGGGCCAGACTGATTTTACCCATATTTCGTAGAGAAAAAAAAATGAAATAACTCATTAACTCAAAATAGGAAATTTTAAAAGAAATATAATATTATTGAAGCGTAAATGTTGATTATGAAATTAATTTTATTTGAGTTTGAAAATTTATCGAAAAATTAATTCTATTTAAACATAATTTTTTTGTTAGGATAGTCATGCTGTTGGAGGTTGAACCATGATTTTTCGTTTCATTTATATATATATATATATATATATATATATATATATATATATATATATATATATACGTAAAATGAAATAAAATATAAATTTACGAAATTTTTGCCAATTGATAAGGAATTTCAATTTTCAACGTACCCAAGAGTGCGTTATCAATTATTACATCAATTTTTTTTTGCTTCGTTACAACTTAATGATTTGTGATAATGGAGGATATACGGTAAGGAGACGTGGATAAACGAGGATAATGTATGTTTACGATCGTGACGAGTCTTTTATACTTATTTATGATACATACGTGTATTATTTATATATGCGTGTTGGAATGAGTAGCTCGCGGACCATCGTTGGGCTGATATTATTTGATTAGAATTCCGCTCGTACAACGAGGATGAGAGGCACGCCTTTGTGCCTTGAGACTCTTTGCGTCTCACGTAGGTTGGCATGTGGCACACTCCAAACGGGTGCACGAACTTCTCTATGCCATATATGTATATATATATATCTAGTTATCCGCCTATATCGCTGTATACACACACACACACACACATATATATATATATATATATATATATATATATATATATATATAAATGATTTCCTATGCACCCAAGGCATTGCGACGTCTTCTTGCCTCGCTCGACATATACAATTATCCCACAAACAGCCTTGCTCCTTCGAGAAAATATATCTCGTCCCTCTTAAGCATATTTTTATCACTAACTCTTGGAATTACCGCTCGTCGAGGAACCGCGCGTGTTTATTATACGGGAAACGTTTACTTTTAAAATATTACTGATCGCGATGAAGAATATTCGCACAAAGTAAATGTATGAACGGACATTAATCTCTGACGATATAGTATATAATTAATTACTATTTCAATTAACGCGTGATATATATATATATATATATATATATATATATATATATATATATATATGTGTAGTTTAGAAAAATGTTAGGAGTGCAGACAAAGTTTAATCAAAGCCTGGACACTTGGAAAAATGTTCGACATGAGAAGAAATGATTTTTCAAAATCAAAAGATTGTCAAAATCAAAGGATGACAAAAGATTGTCTTTATCTAGAATGTGTTCTATATATATCTCGTTGTCATTGATATGGAAGGTTCCACATGAAGTGGAAGGATTTTTCGCGATGGAATTTTATCGATAGATAATTCACGAACGATGCCAAGATGCCGTGACGGAAATAAATAGCTCTAACTTTATCTGGAATGCCCCATATATCCATATTTTGTGTATATACATGGGGGGCAGTCCACATAAAGGGCAATGACTTTTAGCCAGTGTAATCTTTTCGAGTAATTTAGTTTACAAAAAGTGTAAAAAAAAATAATTAATAATTATTCCATTTAATGACGAATAGTCCTATAAAACATGATTGACCTCATTAATGAATTCTTGGAAAGGACGAGAGTAGAAGATGGAGAGCATACCCATCAATCGATTTCATACGTGAGATATATATGTATGACGAGAGAGAAATTGCCATGTTCGCGACATATATATATATATATATATATATATATATATATATATATATATATATATATATATATATATATATATATATATACATCTTTAATTCATGAGGCCAGAAAGGATATTAGCATTCTCACGATGTATCTTATATACATATATCTTTTATTTTTCAACTTCATTACGGTTCTTTATTCGTATAATTCAAATCACTCATAGCAAAGCCATCGAGCAGAAAGATTGGAGATTATTATAGAATGTTATCAATCATATTTTTCATATATTTTTTTGTCAGGCTTAATATCTTTAATTTTGCAATTTTCTGTGCTGTCCACTTGTCCAATATATTCATGCAAACGAAATATCGACACACAGGTAAATCATATAAAATCCTATTAGCATATACATACATTTGTTTAATTTTTTTCCACCCTTATTATATTTGCACTTTTTTTAACTGTTAATTTGGATAATTTTGCCCTCCAATGTTGTCAGAGATCATTTTTTCATTTTTATAATTTTTTATTTCATATTTTTCATATATATGCTAATTTTTTTTTGCTATTCTCTCATTTCTTTCGTGCAGAACCCTCGTGTTTAGATCACAGATGATATAAAAATTCTATCAATCATTGTGTTTATATATATATTTATAAATTCGTCTTGCTGGAAAAAAAAACGTAACAGTTAGCGATTCTCTTGCAATCATTATCTAAGCGTGAGATAGAGAGAGAGAGAGGACAGCCGGTATTTAAATGGTGAACGAGTTTCGTAGCATTCAGAGTGTGACTGATACATGAGAGAGAAGGACAAAGAATGAAGCGAGCAAAATTCATGGTATATCAAACACGTATATATATATATATATATATATATATATATATATATATATATATATATCTGTCCACCACAGCATCCTAATATACATATATATGAAGATGCTCCGGTGGACATTCGTGAGCGAGCTTCTGGCTTTGGCTAAATGCGAGACTATCTTACTCTTTCTCTTCTTTTTTCTCTCTCCCCTCTCCCGATTCTCGTGGTCTCGTCCACCGCCCAAGAAGGAGATTAACGACCTTTTAATTGCGCTCTCTCTCTCTCTCGCACCGTCAAGAAATTTCCGAGTGTCGACCCGATGTGTATGTGCGAGTCTCCAAATACACATCACAATTTTTCGACTCGCTTTCCCTCCATTTGTCCTCCCACTCGACAAGACACACGCGATTATTTGATCATTGATTTTTCACGGTTATTCGCTCCTCCCACCAACAAATGTAGTCCCTTCCGATTATTGGTAATTTTTTTCTACCATAAACTGGCAAGTGAGAACGTAAGATTAGCATTTCAATCGTGGACGCTTAAGCAATGACCCCGAGAGACCCACTCATCTGGGCAAGACTGTGATTTTCGATTCTATTTTTAACACCAAACAGACTTAGTGTGTAAAGGGGCATCGGAAATTGAGGTAGGTCAGGGAATAGAAAATTGTACAAAGTTTTTAATAATATCGTGAAATTTTTATCATATTAGATTATTAATAATTTTATTGTACGATGTTAAATTAATCTAAGAAATATTTAATTAATCACTGTTAGGAAAATTTTTAATGCAAGTGTAAATGAAATTTGGCCATTTAAACTGTAAAAGGTCAGAGCACACACACAAATTTCTTCAAAATTTGATTTTTTGCCCGTTTGGAACACTTTGAGGACTTTAGCAAGAAAAATCTTTACATTATGTTTTTTTCATGAAAATATTGAGTTTTTCTTTCCTATTCCTCAAATCGTATATATATATATATATATATATATATATATATATATATATATATCTCTATCTCGTATTCCCGTTACATTGTCAAAGAAATAAGCTCGATGATAATTCGCCTTATCGAATCGCAATTTCAACGTTTCACAATGCGAATATCTATCCTATTAACAGCTCTCTTACGACTTATTTATTTTCTTATCCAACGATAAGAAAACGAATAAGTCGTAAGAGAGTTGTTAATAGGATAGACATTCGCATTGATAAACGTTGAAATTGCAATTCGATACGGCGAATTATCACCAAGCTTATCTCTTTGATAATGTAACGAGAATACGAGACAGGTATATATATATATATACTATTTGAGGATAGGAAATTGGAATTGTCGATCTATAGAAATTGGGATGAGGCTTCAATTTCCCTTCTATTGTAGCTATTGATGCGCTTTATTATACATTTATAATAATATTTCTCCGCCGTTTTCCATTTACCGTTTCGATATCCCAAAAGAGAGAGAGAGAGAGAGAGAGAGAGAGCGAGAGAGAGAGAGCGAGAGAGAGAGAGAGAGAGAGAACGCAGGAATGAGAGGTAAAAAAATTAAGAGCACATTATATGAAATTGGAATGTAGGAAAGAGAGAACAATGTCTGAATAAAGTGTTAGTTCCGGCTGATGGCGAGGAGTTAGCAAGTCCGTCTACTTTTGTGCACACAAGACATCAGAGCGCGTCGAAACGGAGTAGAGCAAAAGAATAATAAGTCCGCGCGTGTGACACACAAAATCTTTAACCTTGAAACCGAAAGGGTTATAACTCAGCGCTGCGACGAGATTATGTTTGTTTTTTTTTTTTTTTTTTTTTTTACCACACGGGAGTACTCGAATGAATTATTTAGGATATTCGCAATCAAATTTAAGTGCATAATTTTTAATAAATTTATAATAATATGAAACAATTGAGTTCGAATAATACTTGAAATTATTGTTGAATAATTATTTTAATAAAGATTTTCTGTGAAATATCTACGATTATTATATTCCACCGTTTGTAAAATTCTCTATTTTTTAGACTCCCCAAATCTTGAAAAATATTTATCGCACAAAAAAAATGTCGATTTTTTTCGTCAATAAACTTGCCATACATTTTGCTGCTAAAATGACTCAATCTTCCGACACATGTGTAGATTTAAAATGACAAATATATATTTCAAGATACGATAGTAACTTCGATGATAAATAAAATACAAAAATTGAAAATTTCACGGTTGGACTTGGAAAATCTGAAATAATTCACACAGAGTCCTTTTCAATTACTTGGTGCGTTATGTACGGGAATTTTTTTAAAAATTTCTGCTGGATTGCTGGAAAAAAGTGGCTGGATCGGTGGAGAATGCTGTATATATATATATATATATATAGTATTTTTATGAGAATTATTAGACTACTATATATATGACTATATATACTATAGTATTTATGAGACTACTATATATATAGTATTTTTATGAGAATTCAGTATTGTACATAATACACCTGCGTGTGTGCGACCGCATGAACGTGAGCTCCTTCGATTGTCCATACTCGCATCTCGACGTACTTTTACGTCCTCGTAGTTTTTGCGTCTCGGCAAGGTGAACGCGCGCGCGACGCCGGTCAGTAGCAGCTATCGAGCACAGAGAGGGCAAAACTTGAGCGCGAAGAATCGTGCGCGAATCGCCGCAGTCTCATCCTTTTTCTCTCGTTCTCCGGACCGTCGCGGTCGTACCTGCGCGATTTCATAAATACGATCGCGAATTTCGTTTAAATTTAAAATTCGAAAAAAAAAAAATCAATAATAATAATAATAATGAATTTGATGAAAGTGGCGTTGAAAAGAAGAAATTGAAATTAATCTTCCAATTCTGAAGAATTTTGGGAAAAATTACTTTCTTCAATAACAAAATAATTATTAATAATTATTTTTTAATTCATTTTTTCTTTCGTTAAAGAAATTTATTTGCTTCTGATGATAAAAGTGAACGGTTAAAAAATTGAGTGTTTGGCCAGAAAATCTAGACTGTAATCGAGGCCGAGTGCAATTCGTGGCTCAATTCTATATATATATATATATGTGTCAAATAGGGTGCTGTGAAAGTATAGTCGATGAATATTGAAATGTTGACGTATGGAGGGGTTGAAATCAGCGAGGGCTGCATATAGTTCGCGTATATATATATATATATATGCATGAGTGACTCATAGACGCTTTGACGAATATCCGATTAACATAGAAACCCTCTCGTTGGCTCGTTTATACTATATAGAAAAGCGAGAGAACGAGCTCTTAATTAAAGCCTGGCAACTCCAGTCTTCGATGAGACATTTAAATGTGTTACAACCCTCGAAAAAACTTGAGTGGATCGTGACCAGGAAGTAATTTATCGTCGAAAGCGACAAAATATATCAAATACTTATATGTCCTACATGTGAGTTGAACCAAAACGTGACGAAAATTCAGAAAAACGTTCGAGGGGTTTATTTTTATTTTTGATAATCCATGAGATATGGGATACGAGCCTCGTAACGATCAACATGGTCGTCGTGACTTCTTCGGCTGTCGCTGTCGTTGAGGATTTTTCCAAGGACACTTTAGGGAGGTAAGAAGATCAAAGAAATAATGAAAGAAATAACTTTTAAGGAAGGAAAAATAGACAAAAGACGTATAGGGAAGAAGAGTTAATTTATTAAATTTTTTTTAAATACTATTAAACTTTATTCGAATGCAGTACATCGAGATAAATTTTGTTTTAATCATATGATTAAAATGAAATATATATATATATATATTTTTCGAAAAATACACGCAAGAATATCGCTAATAATAAAAATAGATAAAAAGTGAATGATTTTTGGATAAATTTTTCTCACGAAACATTTGGACTAATCAGCTTTTTTTTTTGCGTTCGTTGGTCCGAGATAAAAACTCATCATCATCTCTTGTGTGTGAAGAGATTGTCGCATATCGTGTCTCTCGTATTTTCAGGTCGGTGAAATTCAATATATTTTCTTACCCGGGCTCTCGGCCCCTTTGCGAAGCTCTTTAAGTATTATAAGCAGCATCTCAACGTCTCTCGCTGTGATGCTGTACTATACGCGCTCAGCAGCAAAAAGAGAGAAGACACGTCAGGTTGACCGATCGAAAGTAGTATCGCAGAGAGTCCCACTTTTCGTTCACAATCTTCAACGCAATATATGCATTATAATCCATATATATATATATATATATATATATATATATATATATATCTATGTGGTTGTGTGTGTGTGCAAACAAAACGCGCTCTCGTATCCGGGACGATTACATTATTTATCCTGACTTTTATTCGGTGGGGTCAATAGAGACCACGGCGTTTTCATGTCGTTTATAATCTTCGGGCAAATGATATCTCGTGTCGTACCTGGCAATTGAAAGTCACGTGAACATATTTTATTCTCCATGATATGACAGCGGACTATTTTGAAGAGTTTACATGCCATCAATTTGACATGTCAATTGTGAAGAAAATGAGACCTGTATTAATTAAAATAATTTTTACCTTTTTGTAGTGATTGCGTTTAATTAAATGTTTCCCTTATAATTCAATTGCTAAAGATATTTATTCCATTGTAGCATTTTTAATTAAATTTAATGAGACAATTATAATTTGATTGATAAGAATTTTTTTAATTACAAAACGTATGATCAACTTGAAATATTGGCAATTGGATCTTGTCAGACTCTCAAAGAGCTTGAGTAAAGCATATATATATATATATAGGCTGCAATCGCGGGGCAAACAATATTTTCATTAATTTAATTGTTCTGCTCTCATTAAGTTTAGCTGCTTAATTGGAGGTTATTAATCTTGAGCCTCGTAATTTGATTGGAACAGAATTAACCATTTTTGATTATACAGTTAAGGAGACAATTGATAGTCTGACGTTTTTTTTTGTTGTTGTTTTTTTTTTTTAAACAAATGCTTGAATCATTTGAAACAATTGCAATTAATTATTCGATGAAAATTATCAATTATTACTTAAAGTCAATAGACAATTTAATCATTCAATTGCATTTTATTCCTTGTGGAGAAGTAGTTTCATTTTTTGGAAGCGATATGAGTTGTGCTATATCTATAGCACAACTCATATCGCTTCCCCTACAACTTTGCAATTAATTATTCGATGAAAAAGATCAATTATTACTTAAAGTCAATAGACAATTTAATCATTCAATTGCATTTTATTCTTTGTGGAGAAGTAGCCAAAATGAAACTACATAGTTGTAGGGGAAGTGATATGAGTTGTGCTATATCTGTTGTATAGTTATAACTCGGTGCGCGGAACGCACACACATGTTCAATTACGAGGGTCCTCTCGGCCGGAACGGACGTTGCACCAAAGATATATGTAGACGCGAAGAAAAGTACAGCGATGAACTTGCAATGCAATTCTCGTCTCGGAGTGATGCGTTCGAGTCTACGACTACATCATTGACTCTTCGTTCGGCCCTGCTCTTGGCCTCGATTCCGAAAAGCTCTTGTAAATTTTAACTTTTTTTTTTTTTACCGCGAAAAAAATGTTTCATCCATGAAAATTGCATTTTTATAACTTATAAACTTTTTATAACTCATTCCTAAGTTTTATTCTCATATAAAATAATTTTTTTCAAAGTAATTATTGGAGACATTACCAATGTATTAAAATCAGTTATACGAGGTCAAGATTTATCCAATAATATATTCAATCAAATGATTCGTAAATTACTTATTGAATCATTTAATAAAATTATTCTTCGATAAAGAATCATTGCAAAAAAATTTTGAATATTGTATGTAGAAAGTTCAAGGTGAATTTAAACGCAAAAAATATGCATAAGGTAGTCGGCCGGCCCCCCTGTAACTTGTAATCTTAGAAAAGGGTTACTGAGAAATTTCTAGCGATTCGATTGCTCCGATTAAACTTCAATCTGTTCGATAATTTGCAGAACTCATCGATACTTAGTACATCTTGTAGATCTCATCGCGTGAAGGTGAATTATCCACCATTCGCGAGTTGCTCGTGCATTTAAATACTCTCTCGTGAGCTCCACGAGAGAGAAAGAGAGAGAGAGAGAGAGAGAGAGAGAGAGAGATTTTCGAACATACTTTTCTTGGTGGCTTGTTCGTTTTTCTGTTACTCCAGATAGACTCTTTCGTCACGGCAATTAGAGCGTTCTCGGGCAAGATCTCGCGAGACGAGACTATTATAGACTGTTCACATACAAATATATTCGTCTAGAGGGTATCGCGAATTATCGGTGCGATGGCACGTCCGTTAGCCGATAAAATTCTCTATACGGAAGTCATGCACTAAATGAAATGCATCGTTAAAATAATTATCCAACAAAAAAAGTCTGTCCGAAAAGTTGATTGAAAAAAAAAAAACATCCACATAATTGAATAATTATTCAAAAATATTTTCAATTCGGAAAAAGAAAGTTTAATTCGTTTTTCACTATAATTAGAATTATTTCCACTATCCAAATCATTTTCAATCATCTTGTTATTTTATTTTTATTACTAAATATGTTTGTTTTTCGTCCTATATATATATGGCATTTTAGGCCAAATATAAAGGGCAATGGCCCACACTTAAAAACAAATGTCTCCAATTAATGTATATTGTAGAGCAACTGAAAAAAATACAATTGTTTTCAAATATTCAAAAAATCAGTTCGATCGTTATCGGAATTTTTTAAATTTAATTCCGTTAAACGACATAACGTTCTGAAATTTGTACAGTTTATTCTGTATTAAAAATAACATTTTTTACCGTATATTTTCCTCCATCAATGCTTAAATTCATACAAATGGAAACTTTTATCCATCATTTTGTCTGTTTCTCGCCTCCACCACCAGGTATCGCATTCTTTCTGTATCCCCGATACGATTACTTGGGTCGTTCATTATCTTGTGTTCCCTCGTAAGCGCGAGGGTGCGAGCATCAAGTTCATGGACCGGGTCGTGCAATGCAATGCAGGACCGGTCCTCTTCTTCTTCCTCTTCCTCTTCTTCGTACCCACGCTTCTTCTTTTTCCACTTCCTCTACTTCTGCATGTCGGTGAGATACGCCGTGCAAGCTGAGCATTTCCCGAAGGTGCATTCACACCGGATCGCTCAACTCAATGAAAAAGTTGTCCTTTTTTTAAAATTAATAAATCATTCAAAGTAGAGAATCCATTAATTTTATTGAATTATATATGTCTATCCTCTTGTGCTTTTTGCCTCCCATTTTTAATGCAATTTTTCTTGAATCGAGAAATATTTTATTATTCATTAACGAATTATTTATTATTTTAATTCGTTGATTAAAGTTTAGTAATTAATTATTTATTGTTTAGCAAATAGGTGGATACGAATATATAGCATAAAATTTTATTGCTCGTTGATTTTTTGCTGCAAAAAATATGCCTCAAATAAGTAATGAGTCAACCGCGATATCGAATCAAATTCAGAGAATGCATTTTCTCGATTATTCATCTATTCGAGTAAGAGTTCTGGGCACAGTAGATAATGTGGAAGATCCTTGCGGATCTCCCGAGGCAATGGGACATTTCTTGGCAGATTTCTCAGTTGTATACGTGGTTTGTGTGTGCTTCTGGCCAACGTCGTGTTGGAGAAAGATGTATGTAAGCATGTCCTTGCCCCTGTGGAATCTCACGTGACTTGTTATATACCTGCGGAGAGTCCGTTATCGAAGCTACTTTCTTGTCGCAATCTCTTTCTCGTAACGTGTCCTATCTTCCTTGTCCTACGTATATAAATTATATATATAAGAAACACCAATTAATCATTTGCGCTTAAATCATTACTGTCATTATACTATTAAACTCTTGGGCACCTCAAATATTTTACTTACGTTACAGATTTGGGCCAATTTATCACCAAACTTTTTTTTCTTATTGAAAATTTTTAATCGATAGAATAATTAAATGAGATTAAAAAATGATGATAATTATTATTTGGGTTTAATATGATTTATAGATATAGTAATAAATTTAAAAAATAGAATATTTATTATTGTTAAATAAAGGCTGTTTAGTGCAAATTTTTGACACCGGAGGCGCTAGAGTCCCTTTAAGTAGCGTCAAGAGAAACCACAGTAAAGTCAGGATGTACAGTAGAATCGCGGAAACCAAACCAGAATATGTCGGAGCCAATCAAAAAGAAGGACAGCTTTGTCTTCACTCTACTTTAAAGGAACTCCAAGTGGCGCTCGTGTACTAAACTGGGGTGGGGGAAGTGAGCGCGTTGCATCGGCAACGCGTACGAGCACGTGCGCGAGTGAGTTGGCGAGAGACCGCCGTGCTGGGCGGTCGCAGAGGCGATCGGGAGGTCAAGTGAGAAGATCCCCCCCACAAAACGAAATATTTTCACCAGCAAAACGAGAAACATGAATCCATTTTCCTATTTTTTTTTTGTTTAGTATTTACAATTTATTACAGATTTATTATCATCAAAATTTCAACTCTACCCTTTTTGTTTCTCATAATTATCATGGATAATTTATATGCAGTGATTATTATCAAACCCTTGTCAAATTTTTTACACATTCGACTCTATAAATCTTCCCCTTTGATTCGTCTTCGTATTAATTATTGGTTGATAACTTACGAGTGATAATTCACATGAAATGAAACCCTTACAACAATTTTCACAAACGGAATTTTTTTTTAACCCTTGCAGATATAAAAGTTCGAAAACTACCCCCATAATTTTACTCTCCATATTCTCGATGAATTATTCATAGATCCTCCCTTAATTATTGTCCAAATATTTTATAAAAAATTTCTTCGACAAACAAAGCACATTTTTCGAGGCTGTATTTTGTTTAAATTATAATTTCAAAGTATATCCTCTGGAGGAAGGATCGATCTCCATTGGAGTCGTAGCGTATCTGGTTTATTGGAAATTTCGAATCTACGCGTATATAAAATATAAATCGTTCTACGTAACGTCGACGTCGTCGTCGTACGCCGACGTGGCTCGTCGCGACGCCTCCACCATTTCTATCCAAACGAACTACCCTTGAGGATACGAGCCAGTATGCCGCGCGACATCGCTCACGTGCGGTCGCCGAGCGTGCGTGCTAGCCCTCTCGCTCTGTTTCCGGTTCCGGTTCTTTACCCTACCGAAACTTTTGTCCTCTTTGCTATCGCACACTTTCACGTTTTTTTCTCCTCGTGCTACGATCTTGATTCCAGTTTTTGCCATTCCCTCGAGGAGTTTTCTCTCTCTCTCTCTCTTTCTCTCTCTCGATTCGATGAGCTCGCTCATGTGAATGTCGACCAACCGAAAACTTCGCAGCCTCGAAAGACGGAAGTAAGCTCAAACCTCGTGTCGATATCAATTCTTTCCTTTATTTTATCTTTCATCTTTATATCGACGAGCGAAGAAAAAACTGCGAGAGAAAAAAATTGCGTTGGTCGAATTATCTCAAATTTCTGTTTTTTTTTCACTTCTTTTTCATTCTTCTCTGCCCCTGTGATTTGTGTTCATGGGTGGAATCAACGAACAGACTACTTTACGAGATTGCTCGGCAATCCCCTGGACGGAAAAATCCACCCACGCACAGAATCTTAATCGAATACGAGAAAACCCTCCTTCTGCGTTATCTTTTTTTCCTTTATTTTTCTTCGACCGGAAAGATATTTTCCGAAATTTTCGGAGAAATTATCGGAATGATTTATTTCGATCAATTTATTGTTTTTCATATATGCAGAAAAGATGATTTTTTAAAATTTGAATTTATTCTGAGTTAAAAAAAAAACATAAAAAATTACTCTATAACAAAATAATTATAAATTATTTCGCTATATATTGTTATGGGAATAAGACATAATTAATTGTCAATAATTTTGAATTATTTTTCATTCTTCTTGTCGCCATTTCTCCTTATCAACAATTATAAATTTTTATCAGTTCTTAAAAAAAAAAACCTGTCGATGAAGAACGATTTGTTGTTCCAACTTTACCGCCATTTAATGACGAAATAATTATGTGTAAAAATAAGAATTGTAAGTTTTTCAAATAATCATAATTAATTATCGATCTTAATTATTCGCGATGTTTACAATTTGAAATGACGATTAACCATTTTTCCATCTCATGGTCTTTTTTTTTATTTCACTGTTTTCGATTTTTATCAGTCTGTTGAAAAAAAGCTGGATGAGTGGGGAAAGATGAAAAGGCTTCTTGTTTTTCTCCGATTTATTATTCCGGCGTTTGGTAAAAGTAGGATGAAGAAAATAGTCGTGTGAATATATGCATGTATGTGGCTCTGCGTGTATGTCAAGTGCGGATAAAAGAAGGGCGAGTAGAGGTCGCGGGGAAAGGTGGGGGGGGGTGGAAAAAAAATTGTCGCCTCACGTATACACTCGAAGATTTCCCATCTGCTTGAGCAAACTGGTCGACGAATAGCTTCGCTCCGTGAAGATTTTTCGCTCGTATATTTCACGGTGGCCTGACTAAAATGCTGCACCAGCAGCAGCAATTGCGTGGTTTCCGGCAGGGTCAAAGGTGCCAGAGTCTTGAATGCCACCATTACCGTAGGCTAATGACTCCTTTTCGCAAATCCACGATACTTGAATAGAAACGGCGACATTACACGGTCTAGCGAGGAGACGCGAGACGCAGCTATAAAGTCCAAAAAATTAAATAGCGAGAACAAAAAATATTAAACTTTTAGAGAGGCACTTAAAAATGTATACCACACCAGCCGGATTTAGTATGTAAAAATCTAGATATATATATATTTATTAAAATGGGGCGTTGAATATTTCATGAATGCAGGAATAAAATTATTTCTAAATCCAATTGAGATGAATAACATTAATTTTTTTTTTTATTTTGAATAGTTTTCGTCGAGATATTCCATATTACATTTGAAGGTTTTTGCCTGAAAATTATCCAGAAAAGATTTATTCGATAAATTCATTGTAAAAAAAAATAATAATAATAAAGCAATTCCCAAATTTGCTCGTTTAATTTATTATTTATTGGATTTAAATTTAGCGTATTCGACCCACAAACATTTCTGTGACAAAATGTGCAAAAAAAAAAAAATTGGGAGAATGAAATAATATTGAAAAATCGAATACCCTTAAGGGCGAATTATCACACGACGTACCAATTCATTTTCAAGCTCTGACTTCTGTCTGTCCCCTTGTGCAGCTCATTCAGACGCTGTAGGCGTTTCGATAAATTGCCCAATCGCCATATTTACCCTTCGTTCGACACGTCGAGTCCCCTCCCTCCACTTATTCCTTCTATCCTCGAGGGTATTCCGTTCGCGGTTCAATTAACGCTGACGACAAATTACCGAAAATCGAATTTTCCATTTGTGCTATATATATATATGAGCAATCGACATTTGAATTTTCCCTCCAGCAAAACACATATAACTCGTCTATATAATCATTATGGAGTTTCTTCGAATTGTAGTCGTTCTTTGCTGGTTTACGAGAGTATCGATTTCATATCGAACTCACTCCAGAAACTTCCTTTTCGTGCGATATTTCTCTAATTCTCATGACCAAAGTTATATCGTTAGGTTCGTTGAAATGGAAGGGCAGGCCAGGAAGGAGGAAAAAGTAATTGGGATGGCGAGCAATCAGACGTTTTTTTCCCATTTGCCAATTTTCAGGGCCTGCCTATGGGCGTAAAAGTGAACAGGGAAAAGTCTCTCGACGTGTGTTAATCGAAAAAATAATGACTTTGATATATTTATTACCAATTGCCAGCTGATCATTGCAATAACAGTATAAAGATATTAAATAAAATATAATTCATGATTGCGATCGATTGATTGATGATCGATCCAAGTATTTTATGAATTTAATGGACGGAGTTCGATAAGTTTTTCAAAACGTATTCAGAAATTAATTATTCGACATCAAACTTACGCAGAGTGTAATTTGCAAAAATATAAAATAATATGAAAAAAAAAATAAGATCGAGTTTTGTATGCCAATTAAAACTAAGTACCATTACAAACTACGTAGATTAATATAATAAATAAAATATAAAAATTATTAACAAATGTGTAAAAAAATTGAGGTCATTTTTGTGAATTGCCTATTTGAATTAGTACCAGTATCGAGGTTGTTGATGAACACTTACAAGCTGAGTACCGTAGAAATTCTTCATATTGGGATTTGTGATCATGGGATTCCATTTCGAAGGCATTGACAACAAAATTGTTTGACCGAACTGATCAACGAATTTAGGTTTATTGTAAGGAATCCATGTCTGATAGGGACTGCCGACGTAGGTAGATCCGTATGTTTTATTGTTGTTTTTCGATGTAGATGATGCACTTGCTGTTGAACCACTCGGACCGGAACTTGCATAGCTTGTTGAGGACGAGCCACCATTACCATGAAGGGGTTGGTTATTTCCAATTGGTGAAATTCCATAATTATTCTGGTAATTAGGCAGATAGTAAGGTTGATAATTAGGCTGATAATTAGGCTGATAACCAGGCTGATAACCAGGCTGATAGCTCTGGTGCTGGAAGGTATTGCTATGAAAGGTTCGTGGTCCGATCATCCAAATCTTGTTCTTCATTGCATCGTTTATCGCCGAATTACTCGCTGCTGCCTGGAAAAAAAATTTCAATCAGTTCAAAGTTTCGATATAATTTTGAAAAAAATATGATAATTCGATGAAAAAATGTCCCTGCACAATTCCTTAAAATTCTTATTCCATTTGGAATATTTCAAGTTAAATTTTTTTTAATTAATATTATTATTTGAATTATTCATTTTGTGTAATGTAAAAATTTGCCACACTTTACTGATTGACAAAGAATACTGATCGCTATCCTTAAAATTATAAATTAATATTAGCTCAAAGGTTGATTTTTGCATAATGAATTTTTCTTCTTCTTCTTTAAAGTTCGAATTTGATTGTTGACGTCAGATTAGAATTATCGTTTCTATCATCAAGATTGACCTTGAACGAAAATTTATTTTTCATATAGGATTGATCCTATTTTCATTAGCTCAATTTTATTTGCCAGGAAATGATCTATGAAATATTATTTTGATTATAAATTCGAATCGCATTCTCACTTGTTGTGATTGTCGATCGTTACTGGCAGCCTTTGAACTTTGCCAAGTTTTAGCCGATGACGTTGATGTCCATCCCGAATTCGGGAGCTTCTCTTCACTCCTTCTTGTGTCAGGATCTTGTTGACGTGTCATCGAATCTTTTTTCTCACCGCTTCGAAAATCTGTCACTAACAGTGTTTGAGTATCGATTATTTTTCCCACTGCTTCCTCTGCATTTATGCGCGATGTCATTCCCCCGGAAATCATTGGATGATGTTGATCCTGATTGTCGTACTGATTGTAGTGAATCCTGTCAAGTGGCGAGCCGACAATGATGTCATCAGGCTGACCAATTTGTCGAATTTCCACGAGTTTTTGCTCTTGAAAAAAAAAAACAAACGTTTCAATAGCAATTTATTAACTCACATGATTAAATTTGACTCTACACTGATAAAACATTAAAATCACTTTTACTAGATTTTTTTTTTAAATATATAAAAATACAATAAAATTAATAAAAATAACTCACTGTTGGCGTTATCAATAGGGTTGACCTCTGCTACTGGTAATTCAATGACCTCGTTAATTTTGCTCTCCTCTACGGACGGCTCCGCGGCCACATCATGTACTTGGACGAGCCGACCATACAATCCTGATTCGTCGCTGCCTGATTTTGCAACATCAGTTTCGTCTGCCTACGTAAAATCGTTTTAGGATTAAGTTTTTTGTGTTGAAAACTTGTTAGTTTTCACGAAAAATTCCACTAACTGAGGGTTTATTTCTAAATTAACTCCCAACAGCTCGCGAAGCTTGATTTGTTCAAAACGTTTCAGTTCATTTTGTAGCTTTTGGAGTTAATGTTTGATTACACCCAAAATTTTAAGTATTTTTGTAGATCCACTCACGCTTGCTTCTCCGGGTGAAGCTTCACGAAGTAGATGCGGTGGTTTTTGGATTCCGTAACCTTTGACGTTTAGTCCTCGAAATCCCATTGGAGTCATTGAATGTAAATTAGCGCTTGAATAGTAAGGACGTGAAAGTGGATGTAGATGAGATCCAACCATTGGTGGCAATGGATAACCAACCATTCCTTGTGGCATTCCTTGAATTTGTTGAACTTGTCCTTGATTGACCATTTGAAGAATTTGACCATGCAACGTTCGCTGGAGATTATTGTAACGCTGAATTTCTTCGGCCAGTGTAGATTGCTTCGGCTGATTTGCTACTGGACTTTCCGTTTTCTGGGGACTCGAACTCTTATTTTCATAGCCAGGCTGAACTATCACATCGGCACTCGTCCATGCGAATTGCAACGAAGCAATCATGGCCACCATCTAAATTAGGGATAAATAAAATTTGATGAATCGGACGTAAAAAAAAAATTGTAATAACTATATTGGAATACTAACAACAGTCTAAACTGGACGAAAATAAGAGTCGATAGGTCAAGTGGAAAAAAAAAATAAGTTTTACGAATTTGATTCGATTGATCATTTCGTAATAAATGTTTATTTGATCCGATGCTTGAATATTATGTAAAATTGTTACAAATATGATTCGATGAGTTGGATAAAAATAAAATTCTACAAACTCGATTTGAATGTATAAAAAAAACAAAAAATGGATATAAATGAATTGGATGAAAAAGATTCTATGAATTTACTTCAAATGTTTCTGAGTCACCTAAATTGGCGAGGAACGAGATTCGATGAATCATAATAAAAAAGTTTCTACGAAATGCATTAGAAGACTTAAAGTTGGAACGTGTTGACAATTAATTGTGCTAATTTCTAAATAAGTTACTGCGAGAGTAAAAGTACTTACGATCAAACGTCGTGTGACCTCCATCATTGTTTTCTGACTAATCGCTCCAATTGCTCGAACAAAACTGAACGGCAAATGAGACCGCGAGTCGACAATAAGTTGAATACAAAAAATGCTGACCACGAACTCTTCCATTTCGTAAGGAGACATTTTTCGTTAGGATAAGCATTTCCATTGTTGGGCAACGTAGGATTCTTCATAATTATAATTCGCAAAAACCACAAGCCAAAGTCTTCCAAAATTGGCCAAATTTGGCAAATAAAATATTGGATAAAAATCAATTGATTGTGAAATAATAAAATGTATTATTAAATTTCCGATAAAGTATTTAGATTATCGATCATGCTTTATTTACTTCACCTCTGATTCTCGACATTAATCAATTCATTACGACATTCTTGGTAATGTATTTTATTAAAAAAAAATTAATGCATTTTACAAAATTCGCATTCCTTGCTTCAAACGAATTCCACTCTGAAAAAATAAACTCTCTTCGTATTTCTTTCTACAAAATTTCTTCTCCCCTTATCGACAAAGCTCTCCACAGACTGTTTTCCCTTCGCAATTTATGCCGAGTGTAAAACTCCATTGAGAGGCAAACTTGACAGAGACATTGAGCCCGCATCGAGAGAAGAAAGATTTCAGTGGAAATAACGGACTGGAGAGAGAGTCGTCCCTTTAGGGACTTCTCTTCGAGGTCTGTTTAACTCTGTGTAAAGTGCTGTCGTGATCGATGCCGCCGCACATCCGGATATATTTTCCCTTGAATATAAAGAGCCCCATTCGAGAGAGGATTCCATGAAACTTTTTAGCTTTTTTTCTTTTTTTCAATTTCCCATATCCATCGAGCTCAGGTGTCTGCAAATATTTGTACGTTTTTTTCCGTTAAAATTGCTCGCGTCAGCGAGGCCGATGACCCCAAATATAGTGAAATTTCAGCCAGAATGCACTAAATATATTTCGCGTCGTGCATATTTAAAAATCTCGCAATTTTCCATACCAATTGAAAAAAAAACATCATCAATGCAGACTAAAAAATAGTCCTTGTACTTGGATGTTGCAGAATTTGCTATGATCGTTAGACTTTTTTTTTCAGTTAGCAAATTTTCAAATGGCATCGATTTTTTGGCCATTTTGTCTTAAAAATCGCAATAATTATCTCTCAAAAGTTACAATATTTAGGCTTTAGCACAAAAATGAATTTGCTTGAATAATTCATAATTAATATTTAATTCACTGTTTAATATTCTAGGCCTTTTCGAATTTATCTGTGATTCAAGTAAATGATCTCCTTCGAGAATATTAAAAAACCATCATTTTGCGTGGCTGCCTGCGATTAAAGTTCGCTCTTTTATAATCAATTAATAATTCTAAATCGTAGAATTGAATAGTCCCAAATCCAAGGAAATAATTTAAACCGAAAAGGTTGTCACTCGTTAAAAGCTAAAAATTTCTAAAGATAATTCTCAAAAATTTGTTATATATAAGATTTTCAATGCAAAATAGATTCAGGACGAAAATCTTATGGACCGCTCATTTATTAACAATTTCATAATTATCTGGGCCCAAAATAAATATTCTATTTTATTTTGTCTGTATTCTTTTAATTTTCTAGAATATGTCATCGATTACCTTTTAATTTTCAAATTCAACAAGTAGATCGGCAAGTCTTAAAAAAATCTAAAATCGCCCATCACTTTTTCTCAATAATAAATAATTATTATTTATAAAAAAAATTGCCATCATGCCTAAATTGCCTTTCAAAATAAAATGTACAAATTTTTTTGCAGATTGCGAATTCGGTACGTGATGCCGGCGGCGCATCTGACGCTGCGCGAGGAGGACGTGGTGCGACTGACCCTCGAATTTTTGCACGGTCGTGATCTTCACATCTCGCAATTATCCCTCGAACGTGAGACAGGCGTTATAAATGGCCAGTACAGCGACGACGTTCTATTTTTACGCCAATTAATACTCGATGGACAATGGGACGATGTTTTGGAATTTATTCAACCACTGGAGGCATTGCCCGATTTCGATATGAGAAAATTCACATATTCGATATTACGTCACAAATACGTTGAGCTTTTATGCATTAAATCTGAGGCTAATATAATAATAGCAGGAACAAACGGAAGTGTTGATAATGCTGTTGAAGAGGTTGTCAAGGTACTGAGTGATTTGGAAAAAGTTGCACCGACTAAAGATGAATACAGCAGTCTATGTTTGTTGTTAACTCTGCCAAGACTTACCGATCATCTTCAATACAAAGATTGGAATCCGAGTAATGCGAGAGTTCAATGTTTTCGCGAGGTACATCCGTTGGTCGAAAAATTTTTGCCAGGTGATCGTAAATCAAGCGAACCCGGAAATCCAATAAGTTCAGCAAAAAATGACAGACTCATACAGCTCATAATTAAAGGAATACTTTACGAGTCGTGTGTAAATTATTGTCAGGCAAAAGCAACTGGTTCGAAAGAGTCTGAACAGGTGGAAATGAGTTTTTCACGTTTGCTCGATGGTTCAGTGGGTTTTAGTGATTCTGATCTAAGTCTCTTGTCGTGGCTCCAGAGCATACCACCAGAAACATTTGCCGTTCCATTTGCACAGAGAACTCTCAATGTTGATGTCGAACGTTTGGAGAGACCATCACTTGAGACTTCGTGGACCGAACATATGCTCATAACACCAATAAAACCAAAGACATTTCCTCACAGTGCAATGCCCTTTACGAGGCCAAGATCAGCGGCTGATATGATGTCAAGGAGTCTTGTACCTGCTCTTGAGGCTGGCCTTGGACCAAGAAGTCCTGGACCAAAAAATTCACATAATCATAATTTACCATCAGCAGCCCTTATGGCACTCTCAACTGGTGATATTAATCCAATGTCAAGATCATCATTCGCTAGTTTTCATCTTACCGGCTTTAAAAATAATAAAATTATGAATACGAGCGTTGATCGACTTTTTGAAAATGAGGGCGACGTTTTTTTGAGCTCGAGCTATGCAGAATTTCAACAATTACCATCGATACAAGAGACCATTGTGGGTGCTGGACAACCAAAAGCTCCACCGAGAACGAGAGGACAGTCCAAGAGTCCTGAAGGCAGGTTTTTTTTTTTTTTTTTTCATCTATGAATAAATATGCACGTACAATTATTTGTAATCATTCTCGCGATATTCGTACATTCCTGATAAATAATTTCTATGAAATAGATAAAAGATTTATTGCTTTCTCTTAATTTTTACAAAAATCTTTCAGTCTCAATTATTATTGAAATATTTAAATTTTAACAATGATATTTTTTATATTTTACGCAGGTGTAAAAGCTGATCCTTCGGCAGCTTCGACGCCTGAGCGACGATTGCCAGGTCGCGAATCCCCGGCTCCATCGACAGCGAGAAGCTCACGGAGGGATTCACTGGCGGAAAAGCCAACGGGGATTCCGGCCAAAATACCGGAACCAACTCCCGTTCCGGCAAGAGCGACGATCGCCGGTGAGCAACAACAACAACAACAACAGCAACAACAACAACACTTGGAGCAAAGTTACAACGGTGATCTCTTCAAGGAGTATCAGAAGCAAAAGCAACGTCTACAAGAAACTATACAGCAAAAGGAGAGAGAGAGAGACGAGCTTGTGCGTCAATTGTCGGGTCCATTGAACGCAGCAGCTCAAATGTCTGACAATAGATTGCAGAATGAAGGGTGAGTCGGTAACTTTGTTGAATCAATTTTGCGCGTCTCACTGCGTGTCCACTTTTAGTATTCATTATATGCTGTCGCTGACACTGACCATTCTGTTACCTCGTTGGAGCCAACAAGAGTGAGGAAGAGAGAAAAGAGAGAGTCGTAGAAGGCGCCTACTGAAAGATGGCGCCATGAGGATAATTTTCCAAGCTTGCTTTTGTGTTCACTCGGCATTTCATATTGAAACTCGGCAGCTCTGTAGAGCTCCTCGTTTATCATATTCCATAGCGAACTTCGAGCATGGTCATTCCATTTTCTTTTTTTTTTTTTTTTTTTTTAACCGACCTCGGGGAAACAATGATTAGCGATTTATTTGAATGAACCTTTGGAAATTCTTTTTTTATTTGCTGCGGATCCTCGATTTTACTAATTTCCACCTATGGATTTTTTTTGGAGGAATTTTTATCATTTTTTCAAAGTTAGTGTGAATCTTTCTGTTTGTTTTTTTTTTCTTTAACGTTCTAATGTAGGGAAAATATTCGGTATATTTATTTGAGTAGAAATAGGATTTTCAGCAATTCTTTTTATGTTGCAAATATTTTATACAATTTTGCTCAATTTATTTCACCGAATTTTATTATTTTTTTAAACAGACTGTTTGACTTTTATAACATTGTAAAAAGGTGCCTATTTAAAATTAATGTAAATCTTAGTATCTGTTTTTTTTACATCTTAGTGTACTACCAAAAATATTTAATAGATAAATTTTTGGAAATTTTTGTCTTAACCATTTTTTTTGTTTAAATTCTTTTTTTATTTGCTTCGGATCCTCTATTTTACTAATTTCCACCTATGGATTTTTTTTGGAGGAATTTTTTATCATTTTTTCAAAGTTAGTGTGAATCTTTCTGTTTGTTTTTTTTTCTTTAACGTTCTAATGTAGGAAAAATATTCGGTATATTTATTTGAGTAGAAATAGGATTTTCAGCAATTCTTTTTATGTTGCAAATATTTTATACAATTTTGCTCAATTTATTTCACCGAATTTTATTATTTTTTTAAACAGACTGTTTGACTTTTATAACATTATAAAAAGGTGCCTATTTACAATTAATGTAAATCTTAGTATCTGTTTTTTTTTTACATTTTAGTGTACTATCAAAAATATTTAATAGATAAATTTTTGGAAATTTTTATCTTAACCATTTTTTTTTTGTCTACCAGATGTAAATAGAATTTTTAAAAGAAATTGAGCCTGAAAATCTTCATGATAGGATTTTTCAGTATTCAAGCTGTTTTTTTTAACCAACCTTAAAAACGGCAATTAAAATTAAAATTTCTAGTTTTAGATTTCTTTCTCAAACGTTAATTCTCGTTCTTATTTTTTCAATACTCAAAAGCTTTTTATCATCTAATTAATTTTTTCCGTTTTCCACGATTAACGGCAGTCAAACTATACGCACATTTACTAACTAAGAATTGTGGGGGGGACACGCTTGTTATGGTTTTAAATCTCTCTCGTTCCCCCGTACGAGAATAGCAACACCCGAGTTGAGTCTAGACGGGTAAACTTGGCGCCTGATGGGAATAACTTTTCCCTTGAGTCTCTTTCATTCTCTCTCTCTCTCTCTTATGAAAAGAAAGGAAATTATTTTAGCGTCTCAGAGCCCAGTATAGTTTTAACGGATGTACGTTTCAGTTTTGAATTTAACGACTCCTCTGATGTTCCGAAACGATAAACTGAATTTCTGGCTTACGCAGTTTTACCGTATTTATATTTATTTTTTTCATTATTGTTTTAATCGCATTTTCGAACACTGAGTTTTTCATTGAATGATTTATATTTCGTCGTAAAAAAGAAAACGCGATATCTCAAATCCTCAAAGAGTTAGCTCGATAAACCACTTCATCAAGTTAAGTAAAATTCCGATAATGTCGATCCCAGAATAATAATATTACGTTCACTCAATTTCTTCCTTCCTCTCATGGAGGGCTCGTTCGCCTTTGCAAAAATGGAAAAAAAAAATGAAAAAAAAAACTTCGTGAAAAAGCTCGTGAATTTGTGCAGTAAAGTTTGGAATGTGGGACTGAGGATGGACGAAAAAAAGTTAAAAATGGAATTCAAATTTTTCAATCAATTTAAAGACTCACATTTTTTTCAAAAAGGGAAAAAATAAACTTTAGGCTTCAAATCAATACACATACACATACAATTTAGTATTTGCGAGAAAAAAAAATTGTATTTCAGAGATTTGATTCCTATGTATCGAACTGGAAGTGACTAAAAAATGTGTACAAGACATTTTTGAACTGTACAACCGGAAGTAGACCGAAAAATGTGTTATAATATAATATGTCCTTTGTCGATAAATTGAAAAAGTGGTGAGGGTAGCTCGATTTCAAATGAATATTAATTTTTAATCCTTACAGTTAATTTTCCCAAAACGAAATAATAATTTCGCTGATTAATTTTTTTTTAACGAACTTGGAATGATTTACAAACGTCTACAGAGTGTTTTACAGAATTAGCAGAGTCTCGAGGTCGCCTCATACATAGAATTCAAATTTTTCAATCAATTTTAAGTCTCACATTATTTTCACATTTTTTTCAAAAAGAGTAAAAACAAATTTTAAGCTTCAAATCTTACAATTTAGTATTTGCGAGAAAAAAAAATTGTTTTTCAGAGATTTGATTCCTATGTATCGAACTGGAAGTGACTAAAAAATGTGTACAAGACATTTTTGAACTGTACAACTGGAAGTAGACCGAAAAATGTGTTATAATATAATATGTTCTTTGTCGATAAATTGAAAAAGTGGTGAGGGCAGCTCGATTTAAAACGAATATTAATTTTTAATCCTTACAGTTAATTTTCACAAAAAAAAAATAATTTCACTGATTAATTTTTTTTTAACGAACTTGGAATGATTTACAAACGTCTACAGAGTGTTTTACAGAATTAGCAGAGTCTCGAGGTCGCCTCATACATAGAATTCAAATTTTTCAATCAATTTTAAGTCTCACATTATTTTCACATTTTTTTAAAAAAGAGTAAAAACAAATTTTAAGCTTCAAATCTTACAATTTAGTATTTGTAAGAAAAAAAAATGTATTTCAGAGATTTGATTGCTATGTATCGAACTGGAAGTGACTAAAAAATGTGTACAAGACATTTTTGAACTGTACAACCGGAAGTAGACCGAAAAATGTTTTATAATATAATATGTCCTTTGTCGATAAATTGAAAAAGTGGTGAGGGTAGCTCGATTTAAAACGAATATTAATTTTTAATCCTTACAGTTAATTTTCACAAAAAAATAATAATTTTACTGATTAATTTTTTTTGAACGAACTTGGAATGATTTACAAACGTCTACAGAATGTTTTACATAATTAGCAAAGAGTCTCGAGGTCGCCCGTGGTATTAAAATTCGTGATTCGTCGTGCGTTGAATGACGAGCTCAGTGTTCGTCCATCCGGTTTTGTGATACACGAGAACAGACGGGATGTGAAAGCGAGAGGCTTTTCAGCCAGTATCATTGGTGGGTTTTAACCCTTTTGTGTTACATTTTTTTTCCTTTACGAAATACATATATATATATTTTTTCCATTGCATTCCATTCGATGCATAAACACCAAAATCGACCATAAACACTCTTCAGTAAAAATCGAGAAACGCATCAATATTTTTCGAAACAAAAAAAATCAGACATACTAAAATTGTCGAATAAGAGATATTAAATACGCCCTTGAGTAATTTACGATGAATTTAACAAAAATTCAACGAAACGTAAATTTTTGACAAATCTTGTCTTGACGTCGATCGATTTTGTCAAGATTATTCGAATTTTGCAAAAATTGGCCAAAAGAAAATACAAATTATGTCCTTGAATTATTAAATTTACGATAGATAAAAAAAAAAATCCATCAAACTTAAATTCTCAACAATTCATTTATCGGTTCGTTGACGTCGAACGATTTCAAACCTGCGACATTATCATCGTTTTACGACCGTGACCGGATACCGGAAGTGCCGAACACAGTGACGATGAAAATATATATCTTCTATTATACTAAAATCTATTTATAGTTCTATATATCGATTCTGGTCTTTCTAATTTAACGTTCAATTTATATCTAAACTTTCAACGACCTTTTTTCACTCTCAAATTGACTTTTGAATAGATTGCAGTTCCCTCTTCAATACGCTAGTTAAATTCTGCGCTATGAAATTATAATTTTTTTTATTCTTGCTTTATGTTCTTTGCATCAGTAGATGATCAGTAGAATTTTTTTTTTTTTGTGAAAAAATCCAAGTACGATTGTCTCTCTCTCGAAATCTCGAATCGGCGCATCTCGGAAATTAAAAATATATAAAAAAATTTCGAAATATTCTTTCAATTTTTGTTTCTTTTTTTTTTTTTCACATTTATATATTTTTTTCAATACATATTTTTAAATTTCTTATTCAACTCAACGCTTAAAAATTCGTTTGCACCTACTTGCCTTATTATCGCGTCATACGCGATTTATAGGCATACAAAATGAGATTATTATAACGATTTTACGTGGGCATTCGCGACCCCTCGTACGAGTCCGATATTCGTGCATATAACAAATGAGTCTTTGTTCGATGCAGAATGAATGTTTTGTGGCGTGGAGGGTTAAAACGTATCGCACACAGTACGACGTATTATAGTTCAAGTTTCGCGCGTATATACATAAACGAGATGTACATATACTATACTTTTCCTCGTTATTCTGTATATATATATATATATGTATACATACAGAATAACGAGGAAAAGTGTTATTTCGTCTCGTCAAAATGTGTTTGAACAGCCGGCAATGAGAATGAGAGAGAATGTGAGTATCGTTGTGCTGTGAGCAATGAGAGAAAGAGAGTTTACTTAATAATTCGGTCAATCGCGATTTCCATGAATTTGCACTCACTCAAAGTCATATATCTTGCCACATACGAGTCTTAAAGTGCAAACAGTCTATACAGACCTGTAAATTCATGTAGATGAATTGCGTATCTACATAACGCCATTCTCGTTTGAATTTAATGTCAAGTTGTATGGTCTGCAATCTGCGAGGTCGATGAATCAAGACAGAAAAAAAAAGAAAGCGAGTTTTTCGCTAAAATTAAAAAGAGGAAATATTCTCTCGTTTAATTTGCTTTTTTTTTGTGTTATATTGAGTGATTTTTTTTTTTCGATATTAACTCATATATGTAGGAATATAACAATTTATTTGGGACATTTAACAAAATTGAAAAAATATTTTGACAAAAATTACATTTGATAATTAGCGGGTGCGTCATATAGAGATATTTTTGTATTATTTGAATATAAGGAGAATACGATATGTCTGACTCATATCACACTTTCGAAAAATATATTCGGGCAATATATTTATTTTCAAGAAAATGATTTCAAAAGAATTTATTTTAGACATTTATTACCCTTGTAAAGGTCACCAAGTAGAAAAAAAATCATTAGTAAATAACTAAATTGGGTGCTAATTAGGTGTCAATATAAAAAATTCGGTGCTCCTTCAGCATCGTGGCAAATCGTCATTCATTTTTTTGGAGTTTGAAATATTTTGATAAAACTATTTTTTCTAGAAATTAGATCAATTGTCATTTCATCGTTTTTTTTTTTGTAACATGAATATTTCAATCTAATTCTCGAGCTGAAAAAATTTATTCGCCAAACTTTATTTTACGAAATTTACTTTCGATGATTTTATTTCGCGAAAATTTATTTTACAAAAATGTTTTTTTGCAAAATATTTTTAACTGTGCTTATGGCTAATTGTAAATTAACATACATACTTGTGTATGCATACATTAGGGTCTCGAGTATGTAGCTTAAAGTTTAAAAACAAAATTACATGTTACAGAAATTTAAATTACACACTTTTCTTTTTGAGGCAATTTGTAAAATAATATTGTACAATTAGCGAGAGATTATTTTTCAAAAATAAATTTGACAAATTGTTTTTATTCACATAATATTTATAACTGTGCTTATGATTAAAATAACACACACACACACACATATATATATATATATATATATACACACATACCTGTATGAATGTATTAGGATCCCGGTAGTATCGCTTAATGCTCTCATAGGAATAACGGAAGGCGCAGCGTAACACACGGTTGTTTCTGACGGGATGCGACAGCTGGTAGATGCTCACAGGCCTATCCATCCAAAAGGCTCTCGGCCCATTCTTAAAACACGCAGTATATTTCTGCAGTATAACTCCCAGTCTCATACGCTACAGACCTAATACAGCCGTATAATTCAAATTCATTTGTGAATTTTTACAAATTTTGTCGTCCCGATTGTGATATTTATCGGTTTTTCGTCGTGCAAATTATCGTTATCGATTACGTGTTTTTTTTTTTTTTTTTTCTCCAAGTACAGCTGCATTATTGCGTGCAAAGACTCAACATGTAAAGTTGCCGGTGATTCTCGAGGTTCAGTGTGTGTGAATTAATTCGCGCGCGATCAATTCTAACGAAAATTGGCAAAATACAATTTTTCATTTCTTCAATTTCTTTAATAATAAATTAAATTGACTTTTTAAAATTGGAAAATCGATTAAATTAGAAGAAAAAAAATTCAACGAATCTCTCAATGGCAACATTTAAATATATTTATTATTTTTTTAAATGATTCTTAAAAAACGTGTTAACGAGTGAAAGTGTTGCATTTCTCGGTGCACTGAAAATCTCGACCGGCAGCGGCGCTTAAGATGAAAGTAATTTCTTTGACGGTGGCGTTGCCGCACCTCCGAAAATATCAGCGATATAAAATTTTTATTTATCCGAATTATTCTCTTTATTTGATTTTTCGCTATTCAAATTTTTATCATTAAAATCGATATATTTATATTAATTACATTGTACAAATTGATCATTTATCATTTAGCTGTTAGCTAAAACAATTTTTAAAGTGAAATATAAATTAGCCAATTTCCGTGTTATGAATTAATTTATAAGTATAAAACATAAAAAATAAAATAGAATTATTAAAAGAATAATAATAATCATTTGTCTATTTTAGAAAAAGTTTAAAAAAATGAAAATTCTGCAATTTTCGGTGCACCGCAAAGCCTCGATCAGCATCAGTGGCATTTCATATATATATATATGAAAGCAATTCGCTTGACGGAGGCGTTGCCGCTCGCTCTCGCGTACGTAAATGCGAATACAAAACTCGAGTGTAATATATACAAGAGCAAGGGAATGATTATATACGCCCGCGATACTCGATATAATGCACTATAGAGGCTGAAAAGCTAGTTTAGCAAGAGAACTCGAGCTGCCACGATCTCGAGAGAGAGAGAGAAGGGGAGAGAGAGAGAGAGAGAGCTCGATATGCAACTGCTGGATTAATTGTAAAAGACTCGCCTGGATTTATTCCACAACGAGAAACATCCACGTTAAAGTCTCTGTGTCTATATTATGTATATATACAAGTATATAAATATTATACGTATGTATATATAAAAAAATATTCTGTATATATACATATATGTATAACATATGTGTATACATAAGAATATACATATATCTATAACATATGTGTATACATAAGAATATACATATATATATAAATATACATATATATAGATTGCACTCTTGGTACTTAATAGAACGACGTGAACGAGTGGACGAGTGCAAGAAAAGTTTACACGCTGTGTTTTTTGTGTTGTCAGAGTACTCACTCGGGAGGATTCACTCGCGGAGGTTTTCTCTCTCGCAGAGCCCTCCGTGATCGTCAGTCTCTCGAAATCTGCCGCGAAGTTCGCGTCGACAATCACACAAACGGTTGCCGCCAAATTGTTTTTGTTTTCTTTTCTTCTCTTTTCATCAAACATCTGCGAAATTAATAAATGTTTTTTTTTTTTAACATTCTGTCGTATGACGAGTATCAGTGCAAGTTTTTTGGGTCACTTGATTAAACGATCGATGTATCGAGTGTAATCGGTGAACGATAGTGATCGAAATTTATATGCAACTTGAGAGGATTTTCTAAACGACAAATTATCATGGAGAAATTAATGAAAAGTTCTCGGGGACACAAAATACGTCGTTTTGTTTAATACGAAAATACGATAATTTTTGTGACTCTTGGATTATTTTCCATAATGATTTTTAAATTCAAAACATGATTTATGGAAAAGTTTTGATAAAAAGTTTTTGAAAATAATTTTTATTTGAAATTGACTAGTTTTTAATGAAATATTAATTAAAAAAGTGACAATTCATAAATTTATAAAATATCTTCATTAGAGCATATTTATGTAAAATACGTTGTTTTATTTAATACGGGAATAGGATAATTCACGTGACTTTTCGTTCATTTTTTAATATGATTTTTCAATCGATTACGTGATTGTGGAAAAAAAAAATTATAAAAACTTTGAAAAAATATTATCATTTGGGTTTAATGGTTTCGTATGATTTTAATGAGAAATGTGAAAAGTGCCATTATATGGAAAACAATCAACGAGACTGGCTGGATATTTTTGAGTAACTGGAAAAAAAAAAATTGATAATTATTATTATCATTGTAAAGTTTTTTTTTTTTATTATCGTGGCAAAATGATGTATCACAAGCCAACCGTGCCGCGATTTCGTATCGCTGAAAGAGTCAGCGTGTCCGTGAACAATCGGCCGGTTCACGGGAAACAGCATCACAGCAGCACGTGCAGCCTGAGCAGAAGCTCGACAGGCGCATCGACACCCTCCACCAACCGGTAATAAATAATTACCCTCCGTAAATTGACGATTAACATTCCATTTGATACGTTTGGAATTTCGAATCTTGGTACTTTCACTCGTCAATTGTATTAAAACAAAAAAAAAATAAAGAAAGTTGTGTGCAGATGTTTTATTCTTGCATTTACCAAAGTTGAAAGATTTTATGAAACTTTAAAGAGCCATTTACCGAGAAATTAATAATTTTTTTTTTAGCGGATAAATCAAATTAATGATTTTATTGAATGAATATTTTTTTCGCTCAATGAATTATATTTTCATCATTAGCCAAATTTGAAAATTATATTCCATCATTTCTCCCATGGAATGTGAAATATATACTAAATATACTTTGCTTATATCTTTACAAATGAGATATATATATATATATATATCTAAGGCCATCACTGCCAGCGTGTAGTACAAAAATTGAAAGGGGTTGATGAAATATGAGATATGTTTTGTATCTTTATTTTTATTTACGTATTTTTAGTTTATGGTGGTTCACTTAATTTTCCTCATTTGTATTCATATTAATGCATCTGTCAAAATTAATCAGGTCGATTTTAAATGATAAATAAGAATATAATTATCGACGCTATTTTTCGAAATGTAACATTGGTCAAACTTAAAAAAAAAAAAAAAAAACAGGAAATTTCGACTCATTCACGCGTTAAAATAATGCGTCCCATAATAAATTCAAACTGCCCTATTTATCAATAACGATTTTTTCACAAATCAAAAACATCAAATTAATCTTTTAAAAATTTATGAATATAAGTATCCTGTAAACTGCTAAAATCAACGAGAATGTTTAGACCTCTGTCTTATTCGTTGTTGAATTATAATCAATAACTCGAGATCTCCACCTTGTATCAACGATGTTTGATCATTTAAACGTGAGGATCGATTGAGTGCTTTGTCACCCATTGCAAGATAAACCGAACCAATCTTATATATACATATATGTATATAGAGATACGATAATGTATTCTAACAAAACTCGATGATTTGACAAAAGGGCGTTTTCGATCTCACAAGAATTTTTACAAGTCCCAAACGGTATCATAGCGTGTTTTCACAATTTTATAGCGGGCATTGCGAATTGTGTACATCGCATATGAAAATTCTAACAGTTCGTTTCATAATCCTGCTTAAGGTATATTTTGACCGAGTGCGCTTGTTCAACGTCCGAGAAGTACTTAACTATGATTAAATCGGGTAACTTGTGTACACACACACACACAAACAAATTTTGCCAGTGCGTTCACTACATAAGTGTATGAACACATTTTGCTAGTTCGTTTACTATATAAGTGTATGTTGGCAAGAAGAGCTATAATACATAATTTTTTTCATGCTTATGTCCTGGTTAAAAAATTCTTGTGGAATAAAATCCACTTGGTACAGGATCAAACGGGACTTACCATCACGTCCCGATCAATCATGTCCCGTTTGAATAATATTACCGGGATATTGATAGCACACAGAAGTCATTTGACCCCATCAGAGAGACGAGCTTTTTCTCGATTTTCTTGAATAATTATTATTCTTCGTAACCGGTAAATATTCCCTCAAGCTGACTTTTGATGATGGTGCAGATTATCAAAGACGCGAAATAAATGTGTCACGATTAAAATTAAAAATTAATACAAAGGCCAATAATTCTAATTCGCTGAATTTATGATTTAATGTGTTTTTTTTTTTTTTTGGGGTAAAATTAACTATAATATGATAGGCCAAAGTGCACTTCCATTTATTAAACGTATTAGGTTGTCCAAAAAATCACCGCGTTTTTTTTGTGAAAATGAAAGACGAAATTAACAATTGTATATATAAATAATCCTCTAACTAATTAATATATATATAATATATAATAATATAATAATATATAAATTAACTTTTTACGTTAATTACGCACTTTCTCTGCAACGATTTTTTTATTTTATTTTTTCAGTGCGAAGCCAAATGTGGGTAGTAAAGGACCATCGCCAGTTCATTCTAGTACACCAAACAGATCGGGTATTCAATCACCCAAGCCAATCCTCAATGGATCCGATCCGATACCGTGAGTTTTTTTCTCTTATACCAAAAAAGCCTTTTTTAATTTTACATAAGAAAATTAAATTAAATTAAAAAAAAAAAACATATGAATAATAATTTGTTTTTAATTTAATTTTCAATGCAGGAGACAGCATTCAACACCGAGCAGCGTTTATGATTCGAGGCTCCAGGAAGGCCATTACGATATCGTCAAGTCAGCAAAGGTAAGCAAGCCATACGAAACAATTATCCATTGTTTAGAATTCGTTTTAAAATCCCCACTGAGTCTACTACGACTTTTACTACGTGAAAAAAAAAAAAACAAAAAAAACAATACACATACATACATTGTGAAAGATTCCTCAGCTGTTACAACCAACGGGAGATCTTTCCGCGTCAATGTGTCTTGAATGGAATGCTAAACTCGTTAGAAAAAAAAAAAAAAAAGGAAAAACTGGCATATATATTTCTATTTGTGGCAACTCGTTGGGTCGAGTTTAGAACTGGAAAATAGTGCTAGAATTCGAGCTCTCACTTTCGTGCACTGCTCGCGTCTTGCCTCTGGCGTTGAAATGCACGCTGTGCTCGAGAACTCTCTGCATACCCTGCTGAATATATAGATGTGATCCCACGAGGGCGGAAAACCACGAGAACATTTCGAGCAATTTTACAAGCTCATGTGACCTCTCACTGAAATTCCTTATCCCCGGACTTGGCGACATTCGTAAGGAAAATTATTCTGAGGAATGTTATGAGTAAATAGGGCTTAAAAAAATATAAAATAAAAATTATTGATCTGGATTTTTTTTAAATCTTGACCATGAATTCTAAATTATTTTTAATTGGTCGAAAAAAAAAAAAATTTGCCAAGTTTTCGATAATTATTCATACATTCATATACTATTAATATTATAATATTCATTACCGAAAAATAATCGTTTCGAATTATTCTCAATTATTTCAATCGTTTAAAATCACTATCAATTATTTTTTATTATTTTATTTCAAAAAAAGTTTTTATTTTTATTTATTTTTTAAATTCTTTTATATCGATTAATTTTGATTGATTTTTAATTCAACTACGGTCGAACCCTGCTCTAAACCATGAATGTATCAAATTATTGATCGTCTCTCTCTCTCTATCGCATATTAATACAATTCGTCGATTAGTGACGTGCCCATATCCTCCAAACGCATGACAATAATGGTATGGAGCAGGAAGTCAGTCCCATCATACTCAGACTCTCATCGAACAATGCATTGATTAATCGAGTTCTTGGCACAGGGTAAATCGTTCGACATTAAAGCATTATTGAGAATCGTAATACAACAAAAAAGAAGGGAGAGAAACAATTGAAGATAATTGTTCGTAATTGCGTTGATGAGAATTAAGAACGATCATCGAGACTCCCACTTGATGACTCGACAATCAAAAAATTCGGTGTAGAAAAACTTTCGTTCCGATACTTTCAACGTCGAGTTACCTCATGACAATTTAAAACTTTTTCAAACTCTCATTTTTCGTCTGCGTGTGTAAAAATATTTATTTCAAATTCTTCATTAGCAAAGTTTCAGGAAAAAAAACCATTAAAAATAATTTGATGACAGAATATTTCAATTTTATCAATTAAAAATTCATAAAATAATTGTTGATGGTTATTAATAATAATAAAAAATACGTGATTATTTTCTGATAAAGTTCTTAGTAATCATCGAATAATTACTCGTAATTATTTTTTTACAAAACCTACAAGGATTTATTAAATAATTTCTGATACTTTCGAATAAATATTTATTTTTTCATAAATCCTTTTTTTTTTGCTTAATTATATCAAGTAAATTTTTCCACTCAATCGCGCTGATGTTTGTTGATGCTGATAAAAATTCAGTGTTAAATTCCTGGGCAATTCTAAGGTGTATAGGATAAATATTCTTACACAGAGAAAAATCCACTGACGACCAAGATATAATCTCTTTTCGAGAGTGATAATTTGCTGCGACAAGTCTAGCAGCGCTGTCGTCATCGGCTCTCTCGATTTGCATTTGTAAGAACCCTTTGTGTGCCTCGTTCGCGTCAATGTCGCTAAAAAAATGAGGATGAAAAAAAAAATCGTGTAAAAAAAAAAGCAAAATGAGGCAATTATCGCAATAGCTTATTGCACGTTTTTCATACGCACTGATCGACTTATGAAATAACGATGAGAAAAAAAAACGCTCTCCACTTCCGCTCAAGGAAGGACAGCATAGCGCGTTTATTATTATCAAAGACGCATAAGAATTAAATTGCCACTCGGTCTCCATAATTCTGCGAAATTGTTTTTCTTATCGAAATTCTTCAAGCTCATTTTTCTCCCTCATCGTCGTTTGAAATACCGAGCACCGATAAATCGCAAAATGATCGACATATATCAAGGAAAAAGTGTTGATGAAAAATTGACTAAAAAATATGAAGAAATTTGAATTTATAGATATAAATGCTTTGGGACAAAATGATGGTGAATAATTTTTTATGTGTCATTTGATTAATTCGTATAATATCAACAATTTAGAATGAATTTCATCTCGTAAGTCAGAAAAAATTGGTACAATGTTAATAAATTCTCAAATGACTGAATTAAAAAATTAATTAAAAAAATATAAAGTAAAATAAAACAAAGTAAATGTCAGTGAATAATAATTTATTCATTTTTTTATTCAATAAGTCACAAAATTAGTTACTTGTTTTTCGGCTTATGGCTGTGAAAAATAATTTAAACATTTTTTTAACGACATACAGAAGACGTATAGTAAAATCGTAATATTCTGAGTAATACTCGAATTTGTTAGATCTGATATGCCATTCGAGTCTCGTAGAGTCGAACGAGCCGGTGAATCAGAAGATCTGATAGGATCAATAATACGAAAATATACTATTGGATCATTCTTTATGGGATTTACACGATTCTCGTTATGGTATTATTGTGTCGTTCTCATTTCCACGATTTTATCGAGCTCATCACCTGTACATATACACACGCGATTCTCTCTCTCTCTCTCTCTATCTCTCTTTGGTTTATCTCTTAATGGCACTAGACAAGCGCTTGTATGGAATAATAAGTATAGTAAAATCCGACATTTTGAAAACACACGTACAAACTGAGGCTTGTGTCATGGACAAATTTTTTACGGGAATCAAGATACTGTCATTTAATCGTGATAAGTAAACGAACCGAGACTAATCTGGCAACTTTACTTTCGTTATGATGCAACTTGTACGAGATTTTCCACGTTTGTCAAACAGGGCAATTTGTAAATTCATCATCATGCCGATCTTACATCGAATTAATTATCTGAATCGGACTTATTCGTCAGAGAATAATTTTTATTGTAATTCAAATTTTACACGTATATCTGCAAAAATTAATATATTCATTTATAAAAAATGATAATATTGTTTGAAATAAATCCAGATGGTATTTAATGAATTATTAATTATTTTACATTTAAATTCTGTGATGAAATGAATTTAAAAAAGAAAATTTTTAATTTACGTGTCAAAAATGAAGTTAAATTTTTGTTAGAAATTAGATTATATTTTTGGGAATTATTTATAGTTAGCAATGTGTATATTTTCAAATATCATATTATACAGTTAATAATCAGATGATATATTTGTATGCCAAGTCAGTGGTGAAATCCTACATGGAATATTTCCCATTCGGTGAATCTCTGCATAAACTACATGCTCCGGTGCACGAAACAATAATGTCATTAATGCAGACGAGACAAGCGTAATGCTATTAATGACGCAATCGACTGTCGAGACCGCGAGTGATTCGTTTTTCGTCATTCGTTATTTTCCACGCTCACTAAAAATTGATCAATTCTCCCACACGCCCTCAATGATTTTTCCGCCTCGAGGTTTAAGTTATGCCAAAAATGGCTATGCGTGGGTGTAAATCAGCGTACAAGCTACAAGAGTTCCTAGATTTATGCGTGACATTGTCGAGATGCACTCCTTGATACTCGATACGATTTTCTCGTTCCATCTCAACAATAGCTTCGGGCTTAATAATTTATTGCATAACTTGTCACGAATAGATCAGCCTCTATTTTTAATTAAAATAAGAAAGATCTAATTTTTCAATCACGATAAAAAAATAATTAAAAAAATTACATATAACTCATTTCATCATTTAATTAAAAACAATTTTTTCAAATGAATTTCATCATGTCAGTTGATATTTCGTTCCGGTAAAGAAAAATTACTTACAAAAATTATGCTTTGTTATATTTAAAAAATTCAATTTCGTTTGGGTGAAATAAATAAAAGGAATGATATTGAAATTAAATTTTAGCTTCGATAAATTTTATTCACTCAAATAAATAATTAAAAGAAAATTGAATATTTAATTGACATTTTTCGTTTTGTCTATCATCGTTTCACGAGATTGCACACAAGTTCATTCTGTGCTTGTCCCATTTGTATATTAATCCATAAATATAATAAAACTATGGAGGGGTCGATGTATGTACATTGAATTTAATTAAGAAATAATATATTTGCAGGACTATTTGGAACCAGTAGAACCAAAAAATACCATTTTTGGAATTTTTGTCTGTCTGTCTGTCTGTCTGTGCACACATCGCGCGGAAACTAATGGACGGATTTTGATGAAACTTGGCATAGTGATTGCTTATCCTGGGTCTGATCTGGGTCTTTCATATTCTGGGAAATGAAAGGGTTCCTACAAGATACTCAAAAACTGGTATCTCCAGAATTGAACTTCACGCACCCGAACCAAGTCGCGTGTACAGCTAGCGTTGTAATAATTTGCGACACCTGTCGCAAATTATCGAGTGTGTGTGTGTGTGTGCTTTGTGTGTTTGAATTACTCTCATAGATTGAGTCCTCGAATACTTATGGTCATTTGACCCCGTCACATTATTCTGTCTTGTTTTTTTACGGTTAGTTGGATTTTAATGTTGTAATAATTTGCGACACCTGATCGTCCCGTTGGTATATTAAACAGTTTACAGCAGTTCTCAATACACAGCGAGCTCGAAATTGCATCGACTCACCTCTCGTAGTATTCACCAACTCGTCTCTTCTAATGGTTCAGAGTTTTCCGAAATTACACTCAAAGTTATCGAGTGTGTGTGTGCTTTGTGTTTTTGAATGACACTCCTAGATTGAGTCCTCGTATGTTTATGATTATTCGGCCCCGTCAAGGTAAACTAGAAATGATGATGTCGTGGGTGTCAAAGGGAATACCGAGGTGCGCGTCTGTAACGAGATATGACAAGCTCTCGGTTACACGTTTTACCTTCGTGTTAAACTTGCAATTAAACTTGTCCTCATAACATCGAACAACCGGACAGATGAAACGTTTGTTAATCGTATTAATGATAATGAAAAAAAAAGTGTAATCGTGAGGTGTAAAAAAAATTGCTAAAAAATGTAAATAGACAAAAATGAACAAATAATTTATCATGTTATCTGAATTTTTCTAAAATGCAGTATTCCAATTGGGTCATGAGAATCAATTTTTTGTTTTCTTATCTTTTTTCAAATTATCATCAAATCGAAATTTTTGTTTGTGACTATAGACATGAGGTGGTCCTTGAACAAATAAATTTTTGATGAAATAGATGAGATTTTATCGCCATTAGAATTCTAGAAACTATTTGATAATTGCTAAACCTTGTAATCAATTTTTATTTTAATACGTATAATTAGCCAATAATTATTGATATCTAAATTATTCATAAAAATTTCATTTTTCTTCAATGCTACTGAATTCATCGGGTCCAAAAAATTCGTTTCATTTTTCTTCTAAGCTGGAACGATAATAAATTTTAAGTAAAAAATCAAACAGTCAATCTTTGACGAGAAGAATTAGAATCAAACATAAATAATTATTGTTAAGAATCACAAAGTAGTTTCATCTCGCAAATCATTGTAGATTGTACAACAAATATTATCCGTTGACGTTTGCGGGCGTTGCCTCACTTATTGTTAGTTCCAGCAATTAACCAGAGGCAGTGCAGTATATCGAACGAGTTTCATTGCCCCTCATTTCCAGGTGTCTCTTACAGAGAACGTAATCTGCACACTTTGGCTCATACGGTAATAAAGTTGGTTGATCGTACAGAAAACTGCTACGGGTAAAATAGTTAACGAGCATACATAAAAAACCAAAAGGCTCGCACACGTTCACACATTGTTTAACTCACAGATTATTTTACGATGCCATATAATGAGAGAGAGAGAGAGAGGGAAAGAGAGAGAGAGAGAGAGAGAGAGAGAGAGAGAGAGAGAGAGAGAGAGAGAGAGAGAGAGAGAGAAAGAGAGGGAGAGAGAGAGAAAGAATTTGTGATTATCGCTCGTGTGGAATTCACGGTTGGCTTTGTGAACTCTCTCGCGATCTCTTTTCCTTTCTCTCTCAGAGGTATTCCAACGTACCTGATCTCGCTCCCACGTGTGGATCGTTGAGTGTTTGTACCCTTGGCTGGCGAGCCGCGGCGGCGGTGACCCGTTACGTTTCGATTTGCCTGTTTACTTATGCCTGTGCGATCTTCCAAATGTCGGTCATTCTCTCGCGACAGACACTAAAAGACTTCCCATTCTCGTTTGCCTCTCTCATTAATTCATCGTGGCGAACACGCGAGTGTTATCATTGAGGTACCATTTTATTTATTCAAGTGGTTGGGACACCAAAAACTACTAACTTAGTGTCATAACAAGATTACGCGCAACCCACGAGGTCATAGATTTTCGTAGAATGAGCCTAAACCAAAAATAAAAAATAAACCCAGCACTCCAATATTAAAAGTTAATCATTAACTTTAAAAATAAAAATTTCTTGCCCATATTTTTTATACTCGATTTGGCTTTCTGCTGAACTTTTAAACACGTCCATTCGAAATTTATGCCCAACTCACAACTAAATCAAATTCTAAAAATAACTACTTTAATTACAATGTCGAAAGTGGTTTAAGTGGTTGGGACACCAAAAATTATTAATTTAGTATCATAACAAGATTACGCGCAACCCACAAGGTCATGGATTTCTGCACGATGAGACTAAACCAAAAATAAAAAATAAACTCGGCACTCCAATATTAAAAGTTAATCATTAACTTTAAAAATAAAAATTTCTTGCCCATATTTTTTATACTCGATTTGGCTTTCTGCTGAACTTTTAAACACGTCCATTCGAAATTTATGCCCAACTCACAGCTAAATCAAATTCTAAAAATAACTACTTTAATTACAATGTCGAAAGTGGTTTAAGTGGTTGGGACACCAAAAATTATTAATTTAGTATCATAACAAGATTACGCGCAACCCACGAGGTCATAGATTTCTGTACGATGAGACTAAACCCAAATTAAAAAATCAACCCAGCACTCCAATATTAAAAGTTAATCATTAACGTTGATAATTAAAATTTCTTCTACCCCATGTATTTGGCTTTCTGTTGAACTTTTAAACAAGTTCATTTGATATTTATGCCCAGCACACAATTAAATCAAATTAAAAAAATAACTTCTTTAATTACAATGTCGAAATGTATTTTCCTAGTTAAATACAATTTAAAAAAACGTCATTCCTTAGACTAGGCTAAACGATACAATGATTGACTCTCTGAGCAGATGATAAGGACCGTTTTTGTCACTTGCAAAAACAGTTCTTGGCATACTCGTGCCTCTTTCTATCCCACGCGGGTAATCATAGAAACTACCAAGTTTTTTCAAATGGGGTGGGGCAGGACAGAAATTACATCATTTACCCAATTCAAACAAATCGTCGTCCATAAAAAAAAAAAAATCTTCACTTTTGTCCCACAACAAAAATATCAGAATAAAATAATGATTCAGTCAGAAGTTGTCACATTATTATGACAACCCTGTGTCGTCTCTGTTTCTGTTTTGTTGATGTTGTCGAACATCGTTGTTTCCTCAGAAACTCCGTCGTTATTTTTACGCGACAAAAGCCACAAGTTTGACCTAATATGGCGAGCTTGGCGTTGCTTTGCGCCAAGTGCCGTCAGCGATGTCTTGTAGCCGCTGGTGTTCCTTGATCCTGGGTGGGGAGCAAAAGATGTAGAGAGAAACAGAGAGAGAGAGAGCGAAAGATTATACGAGAACTCTGCGAGCACTCTCGTCGAGGGGGCCCCCGCTGGTTTGACGCGCGGGATTGCGTCCCCCGGAATCCCACTCTATCTCTCTCTTTCTCTCACTCACTTTTGCACGTTCCTCTCTCATGTTCGAGTAAGCCACAGTACCTCATCGGACGCGTGTTAAGACGCATGCGAGCTTCTCAAATGTTAATAGTTACAATAACGCTCCACTGCGGTTTTTTTTCTCAAATATTTGAAAAAATTATCGTCTAGATTCCAACCCCCCCCAATCACTTTAACTCTGTAAAGGCTAAAATAATAACAATTCGTGATAAAACGAAAATATTAAAGCCCTATAGTAGCATTATTTAAAAATTAAATCAGTGACAGTGTTTATCAGTTCAAACGTCGTTCCAACTAAAACCACCGGAAGTTCCTTTGAATATCGATGTCATAATCCAGTAAATACTAATAACGACCAGCTTTGGATGATAAAAATTCTGGTATGCTGAGTTGTTGCGATAGCAATTATCGTCATAGTTATAAAGGACTTTACAAAGAAAAGGAGTTGACAAAGAATTTTTTGGGAGTATAAGGACACTCTTGGGTGGTAACAATCTCGTGAATTCTTAGAATGTCATCGTCGGCCCATCAGCAATCCGCCATAAGGCGTCTGGAGGCCCTCTTCAGGGACGTTAAACTGGAGCAAGATCGTGCCACCAGTCCAGACGTAAGACTCGAGCGTAAGATTGTCGACAAATGCTGTGACATTCATGGTAAGCATGCCAAGGAGAACTGCACCTACAGAAGAGTATCCCTGAGCAACGTCCTTAACCCCAGAAAGGAAACACTCGGACGTAGAGACAGTTTGAACTTTACATCCGCGACTCTGGGACGTAGAAGTTCTTTGGGTCTTCCAACATCACCCCCCAAAAGGGAAATTCACCCTTCAACTTTTCCCAATACACTTCGAAGAAATCCACTTGCAGCTTCGACCGGAACCATTAATCATTTTCGCAAAGATTCTTACGCAAATCCACTGGGTACTTTTTCTCTCAGACGTGAACCAATTGGTCGTTCAATGGTTTGCTTGAAGAAGGATACAATCACGAATTACAATTCACCGCTGCGACGTGATTATGTTGCCAAGTCAATGACCAGTTTGCAAAGACCTGGACAACGCAGAAATTCATTGAGTACCACTTCTAACCACAATCTTTCCAGTCTCTTTGGCACTTCGCCTAATTCTCAGGGTACTCTGAGAAGCAATCTTAATACGACAACAGGCAATGTAAATGCTAAAAGCGCTTCCAACAATAGCCTTAAGAGTTGTCTAGCCGGTTCCAATGGTAATCTTCGCGGTCATCTGAGCGTTACCCTCAAAAGTGATCCACTTCATGGCTCTAATGGAAATCTGAGAAAGGATGATCCAAAAGTAGTGGTTCCGCCATTTCCCAGTTACTATGGTACAGCTCGAAGAGGTTCCATTGACAGGAGAAGATTCTCCACCGATTCGTTGGATAATTTGAAGAGAAACTCTTGGGACACCGGACGACGAGGATCATCGGGATCCTCGGGTGGATGGGATGATCCAATTTGGGAAGAGGGAAGTGGAAATGACAACGACAAGGTAAATGGAATGAAAAGGAAGCCCCCTCTCCCACTCTAATAATGAGAACATCAGAAATGATTTTAGGACAAAAGACAAATATTTAAGATTAAGTTAGTTAGTTTTTCATGCACAATTGTTTTCAATAATTCTTCATCCTTCCATTTCTGCGAGAGAAGTGATTGAAAATTAGGGCTTTCATTTGTCATTCGTTCAAACGATTCAAAATTTAATAATAGTTTTACATTACTTGAATATCCTTTCGTTTGATATCCTGACTATTTTGCCTCTTGGTATTACTTTGCTGGGGTTACGTCATTGGCAATGCCATGCATGGCAATAGCGGGTCAGGCACGAAGCTTAGTCACCTACGAGTGGATGCGAGAAGGAACGGATAAGTGTATGATATGGTTGCGAAAGAGTTCTTGTGTTGCCGGATTGAGAGGCGTCCTCTGTCGTGTCGCATTAAAACGACAACGAATTTTCACGATGGATCAAAGTGCCCGATCGAGAGTCAGCTTACTACATTTTTACGATCGATCTGTGGATCAATCCTCATGAGATTTCAAAGTCATTATTACGCCCACATGATCGTGAATCCTCGATAAATTTTATTATACATGAAGATCACGTATTAGCGTCTTTAGTGTTATTAAAGATTATACTAAAACGTTATTACGTAACGTGTTAAATCATTCAATATTCCTTGTGCGATATTATTCCTCTTATTATCGCTCGATCATCGTCTATTTAGTTATTGTAAGTAATTTTTTTCCACACCAAGAAAAGAAGTTTGATTGAGTTGGGTTGATTCATCCTGGATCAACATATTTTGAGTCTGTCAAAGACCAGCATTTTTCAATCATGCAACGGATAATTCCAATTATTATTATTCTATTATTCATTACCGTGAATTATTTATGGATCTAAAAAATAAAAAAAAATCGACCGGACGGGATTGACCACAAATCAAAAATATCCAGAAAACCACATCGTACGATGATGAAACGAGTAATGCCAGTTCTTATTAACATGATTATTATTTTTCGTTTTTTTTTGTTTTCATAGTCGACTAAGGAAATTTGATTGAGTTGCATTGATCAAGTGTGTGCTTGTGTCAAAATTCGTTAGTTTTATTTATATTTAACTGGCCAATTTATTCTCGATCTGAAAAAAACTTGACCCAATTACATTGACCATAAACAATAAATGATAAGTCTTGAGGAAATTACGTTTTGCGATGATACAGCGTGTATGATTTAAATTATTATTATAATCCTGAAAAGGGGAGCTTGAATTAACAACATGGATCATACACATCCTTTCCGTTCGAATGAGATTCGAACGTTATTATTATACTCCTGAAAAGGGGAGCTTGAATTATCAACATGGATCATACACATCATAACTTTTCGTTCGAATGAGACATTCGAAACAAATCTCGAAAGAAAAAAAAAAATTGAAGATTTAATCGAAAAATATAAATACACGTTATACAAGAATACTTGTCGCAATTTATTCTCAATAATTCGATCAAATTTATCATTTCTATTTTTTTGTTTCCAATGATTCATGATTTTTTTTTTTTACAATGTTTCCAAATGATTTTTCATTCAGAGCTCATCATTCGATACGAATGTTTTTTATTCCATTGATTATTATTATTATTTTTTTATTGCACGACAATATTTTCGAGCCTGGAAAGGAGAGTTGCTGATTAACTTCACCCACTCACCTACAGATAAAGACTTTGTAACCCTGGAAAGGAGGCATCACCTTCGTTTTACTTCAATGAATATTCGTGAGCCAACTGTAATAAACTAGAAACATCATAATTTTCGTCTATCTCTCTTTCTTGTTTATCTTCGCCACTTGTCTGCCTCTCGTTTATCCAGAAATCGAGAATTACGTGTACCGCATGATTTGCAAAAGATTTTGTTGTATTGACTTGTCTCGTCACTCGGAATCTCATGAGAACGACCCACGCTCATTCCTCTCCATAAGGCTCGACTAACAAGAACGCCCGCGGCATTTTTCCACTCTGTTTTTTAGGTTTCCTTCATTTTTTCTTCTCTTTATTTTTAAAGCTGTCGTGTGGCTCTGACATGCGTCATACCACCGGTGAGAATTTAAACTCCGTCGATGCACTCACGATAGGTGTGAAAAATATTGCTAGTCTCAAGGATATGCTAATCGATAAATTAATCATATTGGCATTGCTATGATGATCGAAATCTGGAAATTTATTTTACTCGTTTTGTAGGGAAAATTCAATTAACTATCTATAAAATTTATTCTTCTCAATCAAAATTTAAATTAATTCAATATTGCCAACTTTCTGATTTACAATTTTATATATTATATTTTATTTCCTCGCGATAAATAATTTTTAATCTCGTTTTCTCTGATTAGTTTACATTATAGTGCTCATTCATATTTTATTCAGACACCCTCCAGAGTTTAAGTATATATTTTCTAGTTTCTATTTTTCCCAAGTTGCTCAATCCAACTCGAGTGAAATCACACAAGACTCACGATCTCTTTATCGCTACCTCTATATCCGGCAGTACAAGGTGCCTCTCGTTGCTCTGGTCGATTTCTCGTCTCATTTCTATTGGAACAGTAACACAAGTACAATCTTTGGCCTCCGTGCAATATCGTTGGCCATTTATTGAAGAGGTAATCACGATTTTTCCCATTTATGTACATTTCTATATACATAAATACACACACACATATATATATATATATATATATATATATATATATATATATAGCAAACATTTATACATATATACACACTATACAAATAGGCACGTACATATACATATGTATGTACGTGCCTATTTGTATAGTTCGTATATATATATAAATGTTTGCTTTGACGGTCTCATATTCTCGTTGGCAAAGCGTAGCAGAGTAAGTTCGCCGGATGCGCGCACGTGAGATTCCAGGGCAAAAATGTGTGACGAGTGAACGAACCTGGCTTGTCTCGTGCCTGGCGTCTCTTCTGACCGTGCAAAAGACGCTGAATACATTTGCGAGAATAAGATGAAGACAGACAGAGAGAAAGAGAGAGAGAGAGAGAGGGAGAGAGAGAGAGAGAGAGAGAGAGAGAGAGAGAGAGAGAGAGAGAGGCGTAAATTAACTTCCGGGAGCTCGAATGCCTCACTGGCGTGTTTAAAGAACATTTCATCGTCTTCGTCATCAGCAAGTTACTCTCTCTCTCTCTTTCTCATATGTACGTGCCTCATCTCATATAGCTGATTTTCTCGTAAGTGTCTTTTCTCTTTTGAAAAACGTCAGATTAGCATATGCAGGGTCTTGTGGCTTTATCATTCGAAGAGCGGGCGTTCTAACGCTTCCCGAAGAGAATTTCGATAAATTACAAGCGTCGTAGCAAAATGATACGAGCTTGTTCCCTCTGTCGTTTATTCATCATGGCTTTCATTCTGTCTTTGCCACACCAAGAAAAGAAGTTTGATTGAGTTGGGTTGATTCATCCTGGATCAACATAATTTGAGTCTGTCAAAGACCAGCATTTTTCAATGATGCAACGGATAATTCCAATTATTATTATTCTATTACTCATTACCGTGAATTGTTTATGGATTTAAAAAATAAATAAAAATTGACCGGACGGGATTGTGACTTTATCATTCAACGAGCGGGCGTTCTAACGCTTTCCGAAGAGAATTTCGATAAATTACAAGCGTCGTAGCAAAATGATACGAGCTTGTTCCCTCTGTCGTTTATTCATCATGGCTTTCATTCTGTCTTTGCCACACCAAGAAAAGAAGTTTGATTGAGTTGTGTTGATTCATCCTGGATCAACATATTTTGAGTCTGTCAAAGACCAGCATTTTTCAATGATGCAACGGATAATTCCAATTATTATTATTCTATTATTCATTACCGTGAATTGTTTATGAATCTAAAAAATAAAAAAAAATTGACCGGACGGGATTGTGGCTTCCCGAAGAGAATTTCGATAAATTACAAGCGTCGTAGCAAAATGATACGAGCTTTGTTCCCTCTGTCGTTTATTCATCACGGCTTTCATTCTGTCTTTGCCTCTATCTCGTATTTCGCGACTGTTGCAAATTACTTGGGTCAGGATCAGACATTAATTAACTAATTGTCATTTTAATACGTTACATTTTATTTTTTATTACCGTCTTAAGAACAATATGGGGTATGCTCGATCATTTGGTGCCAAAATAAAAAATGGCAATGTGCCATTCGTAATGATTTTTTTTTTTTTACTGACAACTTATCAAAAATAGTGAAATGATGAAGAATTTCAAAATTTATCTCTTATTTTTTTTTGTCCTTTTAATTCGTTAATTTTATTAATTTTTCAAATTGTTCATAAGATTTGTATGATTTTTTTTTTAGTAATTAGCTCGGATGCGTAAAATCATTGAAATGTTGGAATTCAAACTAAATGTTGGCAAAAAAAAGAGATACAGTTAAACAAAAATTAAACGGTGTACAGAGTACATAAAATTGGCCCTTTTGATCCAAAGTTTCGTGACGTCACATTTGTCAATCGTATTTAAAATCAGTCTTTTTCCAGGACACAGTTGAATTTTTTAATAAATTTAAAAACGTTATTTGACTAGTGAAAATATTAAAATTAATAAAATTAATGAGATTATAATTTCTTTTGAGAAAAAGTAATAATAATTTTATGGTTTTTTTTCATCTGAGGAATGTGAGATGGAATGGAAATAATGGACTATAACAATAGAGTTTTTTTTTGTAGCCGAAGAAACTTGTTATTACGCGGTCGATGAGTATCTTAAGGTGTTCCCTGTGGCCATGATATTATAGTAAACATTCAAACGTCTTATTGTGCGTGTACCGTTTGTCGTACGCGCGCCAAGACGTCCGCATGGCCCATGGTCATCGAGAATGATTGACCAATCTAGGATATAGGATTTACCGTTAGTAAAAAGAAAAGAAAAAAAAAAAATTGACGCCTACTGGCACACAAAAGCAGAGCATAAGAGTAAGAGAGAAATGGGAGTTTGTCAAGTGGATTATCAGGTGTCTCTCCAGTACATACGGTAAGAGAAGAGAACGAGGGAACATCTTTGTCCCTGGGCCATTTCTATCTCGGCAGTTTGACGATAGTCTTGCTCGCGTGAACCGAAAAACGTAGAGCGAATTTGTCAATTTTATGACAAAAAAAAAAATCAAACACATTTATTGAATTTTCATTAATCATGAGTGGAACAAATTTTTTGTTTATGTCGAGCAAAATTTATCCAATAGGATATAATTGAGTTGTAATTATAAAAAATTTCGAGTCAGATATTTTATTATTTTAATTCAAAGAATATTTTTTTGACTTTTGTAATTTATGATAATTTTATAAACGTTTATAAAATATTAAGTACAATTAAGTAGTTCAAGTAAGGGTTCAGTGCAAATTGTGTGATTGCCAATTTGGCTATTATACAAGACACGTTTTTGCTTTTCGAAATTTATGAAAATTCAATAAATTTGTTTGTCTCGAGGTAAATTTTTTTCAAGTGACATTTAAAAAAAATTTCGTCTTTATATTATAATATCGTTAGACGTGAATGCACACATTTATGCAAGTGATCACGGGCAGGATCGAGGTAGATTTTTTTCAAGTGACATTTTTAAAAAATTTCGTCTTTATATTATAATATCGTTAGACGTGAATGCACACATTTATGCAAGTGATCACGGGCAGGACGACCTGGCCCAAAATCATCGAAAATTCGAGGCCCCTCGTGCACGATAATTATGCCAAGGTAATTTATTATTTGTAGCAAGTAAGTCATCATTGTTAAAATAATTTTAAATTTATAATGGGCTTATAATTCAACAGGATGAAAAACCCCTTAATTTGTTTTTTTTTAACTCGACTGAAAAGTACAGAAAAATAAATAAATTTGTGGCTTTAAAATTTCATCGGAATAATTTATTTTTGCTTCGATTTAATCCACACATGGGAAATATTAAAAGGAAGTTTTTACCAGTTGTTTTTTTTTTATTATGTGAGATTAGCAAAAGCCTTTTGTGAGTCAATTTAATAATTCTTTTGGCAGCGACGAAAGTAAATTTTTATCGTTTCGACCTAACTCCTACCCTCATTCAGAGATGAATTAAGAAGAATTGTCTCTCAGACAGGAGCAATTCGTACGTAATTACTCGGAAGTTGAGTAGATTTACGATCTCTCTGAGTATATTAATTTATTGACTTATTTTGTACATACATGTGAGACTAAATTGTCAGAGCTCGCTTCTGGCTTCGGTAATTTGGCAATTGTTATATATTTACCGTTATTTCGTCAGATTGTTATTCCCCTCATATCCCCTAACCATTGCAATGCCTCGAATTATTTTTTCTAGCATTAGAGAGAGAGAGAGATAGAGAGAGATTGAGGGAGAATATAGAAAAAACAGGAAGCAAACATGAATCGTTTGAACTTTATGCTTTCTTCCTTGTCTCCTCGTTATGTGCATCAGCATCAATTCGCCTTTACCGTATTATATATATAGGCATATAAATACAGATATGTATATATATATATACAATTTATCCTTGGTCAGCGCACAAAGTACACATATACTCACGGCGCGTTTCCGGTTTCCACTCGAGTTTCCGGGTCACGAAATTCTTATTCGCGTCCGTCACGACTCTCCTCGCGATATATTCTATCCCCACGTGTATGTATTTTCACGTCCTCATCTTCCACCTTGGTCTTGTCTCTTAAGAAGCATCACCTGGCATGGGCATGCATTCGAGAAACCGAATGAAATATAAAATTATAAATTTGTTCAAAAGAGACCGCCGTTTTTCCAATCCAATAAAAAATTCATCCAAAAATATTCGATAATAATAAATTTGAACAATTGTGACGAAATGAAAATCTTGTTTGTTAATTAATTCAGAATTTGACAGTCACATTTATCCATTTCGGTTAACTATTTGTGATCTTTTCATTATTATTTTTTTTTTGCAGCTTCTCCCATTCGAATTATCCTTATTCGTATTGTAATTAATTTTGCTAAATAAGCACGAAATATATTTTTCAATTTTTATCGATTTTTTTCAATTTTTGACAATTTATAAAAACCCTACAAAATTATTTTGCCACATTTCGTTGAGACTTCATGATTATTTTGATACAAAAAAAACTTTTTTTTTCTTTCATTACTCTCGAACCCGATTTAGTATGTTTAAATCGGGTCACGACCCTGTGTCAGCAGGCTCTTTCTCTCTGATATTATTTCGTGCTTCTATGTAATTATCACTTTAAATTACAAAATATTTTTTTTTTTACCATGCACCTCAAAGCTTTTACATATTGCAGAATAATAATGTTTAAATTCCTTCCTACTTTCACTCACAATTACTTAAATTCAATTGACTCGTTAATCTTCCTCACCTGCCGAGAAGTCTTGCGGGGCAAAGTTATGCTCGACGTACTTCCAGCAACATTCGTAATATATTTTTGCTATCTATATACATCAATCATCATATTTTCGCGTAAAATTATAAAATGCGCTGAACAAACAAACATCGCGCGATAAAATGAGTTTCTAAAGAAAAAAAGTATTTTTTATACAACGTGTGTGCACAGTGTCTAGACGATTTATCGTAAAAATAAAATAACTACTCACATTTTTCCATTTAATTATGTTTTCGAGGTGCTAATATATATATATATATATATTTTTTTTTCACTCCTTTGTCTTCGGTCATTTTCACTCTTTTACGATCGGAGAAATTTAAACTATATCTACTTAAGCTCAGTCTCATTTGTATATATAATTATGATCTCGTCAAAAAGTCGTTACAACGCGTCAAACAAAACCGAAATTATACATATTTAGTCGGAAACCTCCCAAGTACAAGAAATCATTAGAATGTGTCAGTCGAGTACCAAAAAGTGTCCAAACTACACTCGACTTACTATATAAAGAGACTCGTCAAAGTCTCGAAACAAAAGTACATTTTCCGGCTATAGTATATCATCGTCGCGCGTAGACTCGCCTGTTTTCATCTTCAAATATATATATATATATATCATTCCTGGGAGGTTTGCATAACGCACTGGGAATGTAAAACGAAAAATTATTATATATCGCTCTCTACGTCAAATAGGAGGTAGCAGAATGCTCTTAAAAAACCTCGGAAACCTCCCAAGTACAAGAAATCATTAGAATGTGTCAGTCGAGCACCAAAAAGTGTCCAAACTACACTCGACTTACTATATAAAGAGACTCGTCAAAGTCTCGAAACAAAAGTACATTTTCCGGCTATAGTATAACTCCGACAACCGTAAAATCGTTCTCATCTTCTTCTTTTATCACCGTCGCGCTTAGACTCACCGGTTTTCATCTTCAAATAAATATTCAAAGAATATATATATATATATATATATATATATATATATATATATATATATATATAATATTTTATCTGGTGGGAGCACCGAGAGGTCTACAGCGTTCTCTCGGTTATATTTTTGCTAGCGTAATAGAAATGGAAAGTTGTCTTTTCTGTTTGGTCTCTCCGTTGAGAGACCACCAAGTGTACCTCGAAGACGGCAAGGAACACACACACCTGGCCCGAAGTCCGGCAATAACACACGAGTTCGCTATCGTGGCTGCCCCGACAATAAATTCGTCTTTTACGTGTCCATAAAAGGCACAAATTGCTCTAATTACATCGGTCGCGTGCTTCTTCAAATTGAGAGACAATTTTGTTTTTGCCATCTCCAATCTTTTCATCCAGTCTTGTCCAATCTCGTGGCTCGTTCTGTACACGCCTATTTTTTGACGAAATTTCTCGTGAAATATTTTTCCGTCAGTTGGGGCGAGTTTGTGGCTGAATGCGCGTGGGTGTCTCGGGTTAAATTTTTTTTAACCGAAGGACTGTGAATACATTATATTTATGATATTATTTCTGATGCGTTGTGGCAAATCGCGAAAGAGTGAAAGGATTTTTTGTGCGTTTTGGTTTTGAAAACGATCGGAAAAAATGCGGAGTTTGCCCTGTTACGAGAAAGGGTTGATACCTCACATGCTACAGAGGAGTCGAGAGTATGAGAGGGAAGCTGGAGAAAATATTGATAGTCTCGAAATTTTGGTAAATACATTTTTTTTTCTCCATTAGTATGACAAAAATTAGTTACTAATCTGTTTAAATGACTTTTAAACATTAAATAATTTCGAACGAATTCTCACATAATTTCTATTGCGATTAATAGGTGCTTTTTTTTATAAACAATCACTCTCAATTGCATAGCACGATTTGGGCATGACCATTCTCGCCATATTCCGGTTTTCTTAGCACGAATAATCCGTCAACAAATTCAATCCTCATTATTATTTTTATCGGCTCTAATTGCTTCACTAATTAAATAGCGAATCAACTAACAAAAGATCGACGATTTCATTGTTTTTAAGAATCTTGAAAGAATTCGACCATGATTTTTGAATCTTTTTATTATTTTATTTTCAATCATCATTTAAAAAAAATGTTAATACAACGGCAACAAGAGTATAACCTGAATTAATTGTAATCGGTATTAATTTGAATAGTATCATTGCTATTTGCAATCAGTTGTAATGTTGATGTCGTTGAATTATTGTCCAAAAAAAATATATATATAAATAGAATTAATTCAACATATTCATTTCACAAATTGCGATAATCATCGATTAACAAAAATGTTCTTACGGACACTCGTCTATCAATTTTTTTCGTACTTGCAAAACGCCATTTTATTTAGCCACAATGTGGTTACTTGATTATTCAGCGTTACAAGTATTGTATAGCCATAGCTCTATCGCACCAACACCGGCGTCATGATTCGGTGAAAGTCCCAACACTCACGGATGTGAGCAGTGACTTTTTTTTTCTTCCGGGATTATACGCGAGCCAAAAAGAAATCCTATTTTCGCAATTTATTCTGCGATCCGTTTCTCTTTTTTTTATTATTATTATTTCCTTCGTTGATTTTTTTCTCGACGACTCAATCGATCAGAGTTCTCTCGTTATATCCATCGAAGCTTCTCGATGTTTCATTCGACGATCCTGGTAAAACACCGTGCAATTTATAATGCGCCACTTCGTGGGCTCACGTTTGTGATTGAAGGTTTTTCTGCTTCGTACAAACTTTTTTCACTTTACGGGATCGGCGTGTGCAGGTACGACACACGATCAGTGGAATTCAAACTGTTTTAACCCTGGGCTGCTTCCACACAGCGATATAAATTTACGATCAACGTTCAGAGTGAATGGCAGTACATGATCCGTGTAGACAGATTTATTACCACTCGTATAGTTGCAACCGTGGACCCCACATCGTGATGCTGGAAAATCTGTCTTCTGCATTATATATACATATATATGTATATATTTATATATACATATATGATCAATGAACATTCATATAAAATAGATACAAAAATTACATTCATATGTTTTATCGACATTGGAGGGCAATTTTTGTCTTCATACCATTGGACCACTTGGAAAAAATACCATTTTAGAGGTTGATTATAAAAAATTTCAAGCTATTGAATGGATATATGTACATATACACCTGAATCGTCCAAACTAGGGAAATGGCTGCGTGGAAATTGAATTTTTCCACTTCTGCAGGGAAAATCGGTAACCTGGTCTGTAATGTGTTCAAGCTCTTAGGGCCGGTTGTTCCAACTCTTAGGTAAAATTACCTCCGAGTTACCGCATATAAAATGTACGAAGTATCTGGCAGATAAACTTTACCTAGAGGTGGAACAACCCGCCCTGGCCGAACTCAAAATGTCCCGTTGATTATTGATCTCACCAGATTTGTGCCCAAAAGTAAAAAGAAAATATGAAAAACGTAGAAGAAAAACGTACGTTCTTCTTTTCATGAAATCTCGGGCTGTATGCTAGCATAAATATTGATATATATATATATATATACACACACACACACACTGTATGATTATTGGGCGCAATGATTTATGGAATTTTAATAGTTGGGCGTTTAAAAATCGATATATCGCCGAAAGGCATCAGTCATCAAAACACGTCGTACATATTCATCTCCTCCATTCTTGTACCACTTTTTTGTTTCACTATACGTTCGACCCGGAAATATTAGTAATCCACCCACGTTCGTATCGACTTGGCTCTGACGTTCTCGAGTGGGTGGACAGCATGAAAACATTTCGCGTCAATTCTCGTAGCAAAAATTGGCATGCTGATTCTCCATTGTACCCAAGAATTTCCCTTTCATCGCTAATGCAGAATTCTGTTGACTCTACGTTAAAAGATACTGCAGGTTGTATCGATCTTTTTTAGTTTGGATCTATCGAGGATAAATTCTACTTTACCGACCGATGGTTGAGATCTATAAATTATTTTACCAACTGTAGAGTCGAGTGTAGTTGTCCTGCAATGGTGCTGCTATCGCGATTCAGTATTCGATATTTTTTCCTTGTTTATTGGTAAACATTGTATTCAAGTATTTATCAAAATCTAAAAGTTCTATCGATGCAGTTTGATGCATTTTTTCAAATTTTAGTACTTGGCGTTATTTATAACAATTAAGGCACCTTTATAATTAAAAGAACGATCTATATTTTCATCAAAATTTTATTTCACGTAATGTTTTATAGAAAATTTACGGACTATTTTTATACTGAGCTTTTGATGATTAAGGATCAATCGTGATTAAATTAAAAATTGATTATGAACCCAATAGTTGCTCTAATTTCACTAGACGCTCAGACGAAAGTATTTGAACAATAAAAAAGAAAAAAAATCATCATTCTAGCTAGATTCGAGAGAAACTGTTTCGCCACCGCAATGCCTCTCTGCCTCATTGATGTCTCATCGATCATTCCTTCTATATATACTCACTTTCGTGAAAATTCTTCACAAAACCACAGACGCCCAGTTCGTCCATTCTGTATTTTCTCTTGCAACAAATATCTGCAGTATTGAACGAAATATGTTGAATTAGCTTTATATCTGGTTAAGGGGTGCTAAATTCGCGTGTCCGAGTAATCACGTTCCACGTGAACGATCATCCATTCTCACTCGGTGTGAAATTTATTCAAGGCGTTACATTTATTATATACAGATACATCTTATGCACAGAAAAATATTTGCAGGTACATTAGCTATATATGTATGTAAAATCGTCCATTCCCATAAAGATTTGAAGGTTCGTTCACACGCCTGGGGCTTTCACGCGTTTCGCTGCAAAATGAAACGCTATCATGGGCACAAAACACTAAAAGAGAGAGAGACAGAGAGAGCGAGGCAAAAAAGTAGACGGAGAGAAAAGTTCGAGTTCGTCGAGCATAAAGGATTGTGGGGGTTAACTCTGTTTAACTACCTTGACTACTTTGGCAGTTTCCTTTCTCCTTCTGTCTGTCTCCATATACAAAGATATCTATGTATCTGCCTTTTTTTTAAATATCTATTCCATTCACATCAGCGATGTATTATCAGCGAAGGAAAAAATTGTTGCACTTAATTCATTAAAATTTTATTGTAAGGAGAATGAAAACTGCCTACACATATTATCCTAGAGAATTCTTCGTGGTAAAAAAAAAAGAAAGAACGGATTTTTTTCTAGAACTCACTCTGGGTTTATGATAATTCGATAAATATTCGCCAACACTTAATTTCCAATTACGTTTGCCTCATTATTTTGAATAGTTAGAAATATAAATTCCGAGTTATCGAGGATATTAAGAATCTCGTCGGCGTCTTTTATAGGGAATCCGGGTCTTGTCATAGAAAGTCAATTTTTTTGTTTTATTTTTATTTAATAGTTCTTCATTCCTTTTTCAAACATTTTTTTGCGTCTCTCGTCACGTTTTTTAAAACGAAAAAAAAAAAAAAAACAAGCTGGCGCCGAAACGCTGCGTTCCTATACGTTATGCGACCGGTCGTCGCGATCTCACACCACGGGAAAGATCTCAAGAGGCTCGACCGGATTATATTCTGGTGCAGGAAAGTCGGTTAACGGGTTCCCGGTTTTTGCGTCAACTATATACGACCCTGCCTGAGCCAAACGATCGTATATATATATTAATATGTATAGCCACAGAGTCGTTTTTATTTACCACAAAAAATCTTGAAACGGAATAAATTATCGATCGAGTAACAATCAATCATTTAACGAGATGCATAAAAATATTTAAACATTTTTTACGTAAAAGTCAGAAATATCATAGTCTTAATTATTGGCAACCCCTTGCAAAAATAAAAGAGAGAACACATTTTGGACGGTTTATCATGGAATTTTTTTACCATCTGTCCAGAACCAGCAAATGAACCTTAAATTATTAATGGGGAGGCGATAGTTTTATGTGGCCGCTTAGAATTTATCATTAATCGATTTCTGATCGATAAATTTCGTTTATTAATTTTCACATTTGATGTGAAAACAACAAATTACAAATATTGCCAATTTTCCATCCGCAAAACCCGAAATATGATATTTATAAACTAAAAAAAAAAAATCTGTAATTTTGACGATTGCTCATGTCGTAAAAATATGGAAACGCCCCGGAAATCCAATAAACTATAAGTGCATATCAAGATACTGAATAAGTAACTTGTAAGAAAAATTCTGTCATTCTTTTCAACACGTTTGGGTTGGGTTGGGTACACGATAGACACGTTGTAAATATACGTCCGGATGTCCAGACAGCAATCGTCCTTTTCCTCACAATTTTCTCGTTTTACGAAAAAAGCAACATGAATCGGTGGCGCGTGCGTGCATTACAGAGCAGCCCACACCACGAACCAAGTTTATGTCCACAGGATATACCAAGCCAAAATTTCCCCGCAGCCCCTTCGCCAGCTTTCTCCGATACGCCCCGTTAATAATTCACGACGATGCCGAGGCGAATGTTTTTTTCTCCTTTATACCTTCATGTATCTGTATCATCATCTCATCGCTCATACAACATATATATATATATATATGGACTTGTGCAATATTCATTCGGATAAATAATGCTCTGATAATTACGAGAATGAAACTACGTTTTTATATCGAGTATAATGAAATTATTTACAAATATACGAATATGATGAGCAAGAAGGTACAAAGTTCTTTCATCTTTTCGTCAATAAAATTTTTTTACGAGATATAAATTGCATCTACATCGCAAAAGTATTGATATTTGTCTGTATTTTATTTTGCTCTTTATACGAGACTAAATCTCGTTGCACTTTTCTCTTTTTATCCGATTCACATATTTTTTTTTTTTTAGTATACAAATTTATTCACTTTTTGGATCCTTGCATGGCTAATGACGAACAGATGGAAATTAAAGTTTAATACAAATAAAACTAGATTATTATTTAATTGGGATTCACAATTTGTTTTAAATCTAAAAATCCTTCTGAATTAAAATCACGAGATGACTATATCGAAGGACCTTCCTCTTTCTAACGAGATATATATATATATATATATATATATATATATATATATATATATATATATATATATATATATATATATATATGACATATATATACAGCGCATTAACGCTTTATGCAAATTGTTCGAAAGTGGATTTGAATGCCATGTAATTTTGTACGTCATTGAAGAGAACCAGTTGTATATACGTTTTTGTTTTGCGAATCGCTCCATCACGAAAGATCTCCGAACGTTTGCATTAGTCTTAAGGGTGGGGGGGAGAGAAAATATGGGTCGTCCGGTCTATAATCGCGAAATATCGAGAGCATTATGCGAGAGAATCTTCGTAAAGTCTCAACCTCATATTGGATATATATATATATATATATATATATATATATATATATATACACACACACATACATATCTAAATATATGTATAGGGGGATTTATAGAGTGTACTTGTTTAGAGAAAGTACGTCGATGTCGTCGCTGGCGACATTACGGAAGATGCAAATTGCTCAGATCCGGCCCGGGAATCGCGATACGTCAGGATCTAATACGCTGGATGCATGCGAAAGTCCGATTTTTCCATAAAAAAAAATAATAAAAAAACTTGTGTATCGAGCCAACAGGCCTGGAAGTGAGAAAATTGCGAGCGGAAAGAAAACTATCGATCAATATTCAATACACGTAAAAGATCACGTGAGAATCTTCCCTACTGTTTTGCCACAATTTCGCTGGCTCGGATACATAATATATGAAAATTTCTTTAAATTTATTGTCTTTTCGCTCGGAGCTATTTTTCCAAATAATGTAAATTATTTTTATATTTTGTAATGGTTTGGGTATTTATTATTATAAAAATGTGGGAAAAAAAAAACTTGCAAACGTTAATTACTAATATTTACTCAGCACTACAATGATTAGTAGAGCCCAAATAAAAAATATGTTTCAAGCTTGACGTGAACTCATGTATCACTTCTCTAGGACGTAGGATTTTCATCATCCATTGACGATCGAGGAGAAATGAAAAAACTTGCTATATATTGACTCGTAATTTTGCTGTGCTTGGAGTATTTTTGAAATATATAATATTTCATAATTATTACATTTTTGATTATTCGAATGATCTCGCATCCAATAAACAGCTCTTAAAAAAAATAATAATAATTTTCGATGTTGTGTTGGAATTTTGGTAATATGAAAAGAGCCATAAATAATTATTCGTAACTCGGCTTTGCACATTATAAGAATAAAAATAAAAATATTCATTGCACTGGAATAATTCATTATAATTATGCAGTAATAAGTCAGGTCTTTCCATGACTTGGTATGAAACAAGAAAAATTGATGCATTTGAATCAAAAATAAAATCAATTCGATTAAAATTGAATTTATTTTGGCGATTTACAAAACTGCGCCATTTACAGTCCGATAGATCTCTGCTTGATTCAAAAAGATCCTTTTTAATTTAAATGAAATTATCCTCTATCAAAAAAATCCCAGTGGATGTCCGTTATTTTTTATGTTTATTTTTGTTTTTTAATCATTCAGTCTCGAGACGCTGCAGTCTCTTGATATTTACCTACACGAAACTGACTCACAATGTAAAATCGATTTCGTTCCGCCACATCGTTCGAACCTTTTTATTCTGAATTATTCCCACGTACAGCCTCAATACGGCGATCGATTCAAAATCCTTATTAACCGCCCATTCAATGAAAGCCCGTTGAATGATCAATGAGCGAGAAACTTCCTCTTTTCGAGATAACGGGTTTGATGTTTTGAAGAAAAAATTCACGTCTCGAGACCGCAAGTGCTATGGCAAAATGCGTTACACATTATATCCAGGGCGCAGTACATCATCATCATCATCTCTCGCTGTGTGCAGTGAAAGCGAGCATTCTTCCGTCTAATGAACTCGATATAATTTTTTTTTTTTCTTTATTCATTTATTTATAATAAAATTTTAATAAATCGTAAAACTTATGATTTATTATTCTTGTAACAAACGTTAATATAGCCCCAAAAAAATAGTTCACTCTCTCCTATTGCTAAATTTTCACAGTTAAATGATGGAAGGGAGGTGAGAAAATGATTGATAGCCGTTGGAATTATTTAAACACACACATAATTGGGCAGAAAATTAACCAAGTTTTTATGAAAAATAAAAGAGCTCGAACGTATGAAATTTTTCATACTTTTTTCTTTGCAATGTTTATAGAGGCAAAAGTATATTAGCTTCGAAAGATGAGACCATCAGACACATATATATATATATATAGCAACAGAAGAGCATGAACTCGATATAATTTTTTTTTTCCTTTATTCATTTATTTATAATAAAATTTTAATAAATCGTAAAACTTATAATTTATTATTCTTGTAACAAACGTTAATATAGCCCCAAAAAAATAGTTCACTCTCTCCTATTGCTAAATTTTCACAGTTAAATGATGGAAGGGAGGTGAGAAAATGATTGATAGCCGTTGGAATTATTTAAACACACACATAATTGGGCAGAAAATTAACCAAGTTTTAATGAAAAATAAAAGAGTCGAACGTATGAAATTTTTCATACTTTTTTCTTTGCAATGTTTATAGAGGCAAAAGTATAGTAGCTTCGGAAGATGAGACCATCAGACACATATACAGGCTCTATAATATTATATATATATATATATATAACAACAGAAGAGCATGACAGCGCGAATAAAACGTCATGATATATAGAGTGGGGATAAAGTTTCGTTTGGAAATAAGTGGGTCGCACCTCGTCTGCTTGAAGTCACTCGGCGAGAACGTTTTGTAGACTACGCACTCGTTTGCTGCACTCAGCCGAGCACGGTTTACCTTAGTCGTGTTTCTTTTCCCTCGCGCTCCTCGATCATCTAATTTTTTGTTGCAATGAAAATGCAATGTGTGCACTTATCTAAAAGTGTTAAATTTCTTTGAAAAAAAAAACAAAAAAAAAAGTTCCTTAATAAATAACAAGTGAATTATAGAAAAATATCTACTTTGGCGAATAATAACAATAATACATTGAAAATGAGCTTTTGGTGATGTGATTTTGTGATATATTCGAGTGTGCATTCAATTTGATCGGAAAAAAAATTGAATTGATTAATTAATTCGATAGATCGAAAGCGAATTAAATTTGTCTATTCAATGAGTTCCAAGACGTGGGAAAATTACAACTTCTTTTCCCCCCATTGTCCTTCATTGATCTCTCATTGATCGGTAATCGAATCGCGATATCTTCGATTCTCGTCCCGCCTCTTCGAACTTGGGAAAGTTGTGAAAATCGTCAGACGAGAAATTTCGGTGTTGAGATGGAGCGAGTGAGCGAGCGAACGAGCAGTTTTCTCTCGTCTCGCACGGACGAGTAGCTATTGGGTGTGTGTGTGCTGTGTGTTCCGCGAGCTCTGAGCGACCTCCACTTCCCTCTCGAAATTTCTTTTCACTTTTTTCCGCGGAGCATCTCGCGGTGGTAGGCACTGTGTGAGCGTCATCGGCGCGAGAGAGATAACATCGTGTCTTCGCTGGCTCGTAAAAAAAAAAAAAAAAAAAAAAAAAAACAAGCTTTTTACAGTTAAAAACAAGTGAGGATCATCGTCAGAAAAATGCTTCCTGGTAACCAGAAAAATTAAAGAGTTTGATGAAACTTTTTTAATCGTCCGAAAAACAAAAAACCGTCTACGTACAAAGGACCATTATTGATCCATCGGAAAAACTATTATGGTGAAAAATAGTAAAAAATGTAGGGATCATTTCTAAAACGTAAAAAAAAAAACAAAGCAAAACGATCCTTGGTGGAACAAAAAAGTAAAACGTAAGGACCATTTTGTAATTCTTCGAAAAAATGGTCAATTAACGTAAATACATCTGAGGACCCTTGTAAAATTATCGCAAAAATGTTTCCCATCTTAAAAAAATAATAAAAAGTAAGGTCAGTTTTTCAGCTCATTAAAAAAAAAAAAAAAAAAAAAACTGCCCTATCATTTAAGAGGGAGTGAAAATTGAGGGCCATTTTTAAATCATTAGACAAAAACATTCTGTAGCCAAAACGCCGAAAGATAATGGGTGATATGAGAATTTTGGATCCAAGAATGGATCCACGCTTTGTTGGTGACCCAAAGCATCGACCTTGGCCCGCCATTTATCGAAATCATCCATCCGTACGTGGACCATCAATTTGTTATCGGCCAGTTCCTATTGAGACTCTCACACAGTGGATTTCACCTCACATAGCGACCCACGATTACAATTACGTGCCAGCTCGTATAGGAACCAACAAAGGCCGCGATTATTATTATTTAGCGCCAATGTATCGTAATGCGATGCCACCTCCACCTCAAGCACTTCCAACCCTTCAGGTGCCTCCTGTCGCGGTTGGTCCTCGCATGATGCTCATGGAAAAGCCCCGCAGTCGGACGAAAAGTTCGTCAAACGGGGCTGGACGAAATAGCGTCCCACCTTGCACATGCTCGGTCGGACGTACGAGATCACTCGAGGATGTTAGAAGCGAGATAAGCGAGTGGGAAGAGTACAACGATGAGAATGGCAACAGAGTCAAGAGTAACACGAAAAATTGCATAAAACAAACGAGAAGATCGATGGAAAATCTTCTCGAGGTTGATCAGTGTGTTGCAACTTACAACAGGTTGGGCAAAAATCCCAATGGAAGAAATATCAAGGAGGATAATAAGAGAGAAGAAAAATGCACGAGAAGAAGGGGAAGTTACATGGTTTGTAACGAAATATAATATTATTTATATTATTGGTTTTGGTGCAAAATTAATTATAAAATAAAAAAATTATAAATTTTTAATTAATTTAGGCATTTTAGATCGAATTTGTAATTGTTTTTTTTAAACGTGATTTTAAATTGTTTTCGTTGTGATTTTTTATTGGTCCAATTTTTATTTTCTGGCCTTTTTAAAATATGTTTTTTTAAAGCCAACTTGGTTTTCTCGATAAAATGTAATCCATCTATCAAGGTGACCATCATTTTAATGCCTCGTAACTGTCCTCCCTTCCCTGACTGGCTAAAATAAGTGAGAGTGAAAGAGCTATTAAAAAATAATTACCAGCGAATTCGGGAAGCCATTTTATAAATAATCGTAAAATCTATTCTCCAAGTTCGCTCAAGCATTATAATGAGTGTGAAAGAGAATCCTATTAATTCACAGAATTAGAGACCCCCTAGCTGATGGTCACCGTCCAGCGGAATTTCAGGTTTCCGGATCCGTTTCCCTTTCTCTCGCGTGCGAGAGATAACATTTAATTGGAGCAAATATATAAGAAGTACTCGAGAGTCTCCTTTGCTGGGTTTTGAGCTCGTTTAGCGAAAGGACACATGTATATATATATATATGTATAGTGAACACGTGCCTGTAACACTCGGTTGGCTCGCGAGCCCTCTCCTTTCGTTTTACGAAACGTAGGTACGCATATATTTATATGTATATTTTTATTATTATTTTTAACAAGGTGTTCTCCCTTGCAGTTTCGCCATTTTTTTTATTTTTTAAATTTATTTATTTATTTATTTTTTTTTAATATCGCTTGCAGAGTCGTTTGATATAATTTCCGGAAGAAAATTATCGTCATTGACGAATGGGTCGAACCGAGTATAAAATAAAAAATAATAAAATAATATATTCTCGAATGTTCCTCCATCGTTAATCCCAGTAAATGGCTAATTCGAGACCCAAAGAGTGGTTCACGCTGTCGTTGAAATATAAAAAGTAAAACATCGACGAAAGTCGAAATAAGCAGTAAAAGTATTTCGCAATAGCAATTCGAACATTCAAGTTTTCATGCCCAAAGTGTTACACGAAGTGGTTAATGGTGAATGAATTAAAAAGGGATAATAACAATAAATTTTATTAGGTGGAAGTATTTTCGTACCTTGTGTAGACACACATAGCGAAAGGATAACTGAAACCGGTGCAACAACCATGGTCTTTTTTTTCAGTGCACTCTTTGGCACAAAATATAAGTTAGATAATTCAGAAGCGAGAAAAATTCACGATTATACGCACTACTGCCTTAATTATTGCAAAGTTCTATGGTACGTATATAACTTGCACCACCGGTTTCATTCCCAAGAAAATAATACTATTAAATGTGTATTTACGAGTTAGTTCTTAGAATGATTTTCATGTGTATGTCTTGAATGATAACCTATCCGTTTATTTTGCATGGTCGAACTAACTCTCGATAATTAATGCAAAATCAACATTCACTGAACACACAAAGAAAAAAATCAATTATAGTTATGTATATTTTTTGAACCGTATATATTTTTTAAATAATTTTTCATCTCAAGTGTCATTGAAACACTTGCCTAATTTATTATCAGAAATATATTTTATTCGCGATGTTTTTTTTTTTGAATTGTAATTAATTATTTTTTATTTTATTCTTTTTTCAAGTATTTGTTGGGTGAGTTTGAGTCAAAATATTTTAATACTTGCACAGAGATTTCAAGTGGAGACACAAACGATAGAATGGACAAGCTTACATGGGAAAAGGCTGGGCAGGAGCAGACGGTTTAAAATTATCCCCGTTGGGGCTTTTATTCGATAAATGTTAGAGATTCATTCAATTTTAGTTGATCCAAATAATGTAAATGAAGATTTGGTCACAGTTGGAAAATCTTGTATGTGGCTCAAACAAATTTTGGTGATGAGGAATTTAAATTTAATTTATCATGTCTAAAGAGAATCGTTGATCATTAAAAATATATATATATTTTTTTTTAATCGTTTTATATAGCGGACAGTATAGCTCTCGAACGTTTTCGTGCTTAGAATTGTAGAGATTCACGCGATCCATTTCAACCATTGCTTTTGTATAAATTTTTTAAATAATTTTTCATCTCAAGTGTCATTGAAACACTTGCCCAATTTATTATCAGAAATATATTTTATTCTCGATGAATTTTTTTTAATTGTAATTCATTATTATTTATTTTATTCTTTTTTCAAGTATTTGTTGGGTGAGTTTGAGTCAAAATATTTTAATGCTTGCACAGAGATTTCAAGTGGAGACACAAACGATAGAATGGACAAGTTTACATGGGAAAAGGCTGGGCATGAGCAGACGGTTTAAAATTATCCCCGTTGGGGCTTTTATTCGATAAATGTTAGAGATTCATACAATTTTAGTTCATCCAAATAATGTAAATGAAGATTTGGTCACAGTTGGAAAATCTTGTATATGGCTCAAACAAATTTTGGTGATGAGGAATTTAAATTTAATTTATAATTTCTAAAGAGAATCGTTGATCGGTAAAAATAATAATTATTTTTTTTTTATCGTTTTATATAGCTGACAGTATAGCTCTCGAACGTTTTCGTGCTTAGAATTGTAGAGATTCACGCGATCCATTTCAACCATTGCTTTTGTATAAATTTTTTAAATAATTTTTCATCTCAAGTGTCAATTTATTATCAGAAATATATTTTATTCACGATGTTTTTTTTTGAATTAGAGATATTATCATTCAATTTTAGTTGATCCAAATAATGTAAATGAAGATTTGGTCACAGTTGGAAAATCTTGTATATGGCTCAAATTTTGGTGATGAGGAATTTAAATTTAATTTATCATGTCTAAAGAGAATCGTTGATCATTAAAAATATATATATATTTTTTTTTATCGTTTTATATAGCGGACAGTATAGCTCTCGAACGTTTTCGTGCTTACAATTGTAGAGATTCACGCGATCCCGTAATAATCAACAGTCGTTTAACTCCCTCTTTGAACTATTACACCTTATTCATGTGTCCAATTGCTGCCTACTAAGGTAGTATTTTTCTCACATAACTAACTGTGCGGAAGAGAACTCTTCACCTGTGAACTTTCGCGTAACTGGGCAAACGTCAAAGAACTTCTGTGGACCATGCTCAGAATTATTATCATACAAAAAGTTACTCAACTCTCGAAAGGAAGTAAATGAAAAAAAGAGAAAAAAAAATTATGCTCTTTAGGTCAACATAATTTACTTTCATTTCTGGGATAGAGAAGACAACGATATAGTCTCGTAAAAAAATAAAATAAAAAAATCTATCTTGCCTACTTTGCTTATTTTCGTAGCTAATATCTCCATAAAAGGACAAACCACTTTCAAGTTTTAGCGACAAACTCATCGTGTGTGTCTAACGGACTTGGATGATTATCATCCGGTGAAACGATTATAGTTATCACTTCTCCGTTTTGCATGGATCATAAAATTCACGCGTTTGACAAGTATAATGAGAAAGACGAGCCTGTTAGTCTCAGGACACTCGCTGGAAGGATGGAAAGTGACCGTGCAAGTACACACACACACACACATATATATATATATATATATATATATATATATATATACACATGTAACATATTTTATGTCTATAACTCCATATCCGAATGAAGCTGCTATGCCTGACAATTAAAGTTTAAATCCATAAACTCTCTTCACTTATCGTAAGAATTTCGAACGAGGCACAATTATATAAATAGAAGAGTTACCATTATAAATTTCCACGATATCTTTTCACTCATATATACTGTCCCGTTTATATATATATATATCTCACTTTGCCTAGAGATGTACGCCAAGATTTACAATTTCTAACTAATCATGACACTTTCAGTCACTATTTTCTTTCATCATGATCTGATTTTCTCTTCCGCTCTAAAATGAAACGATTAAGGTCGTTCATCTTCGTAGATCCTGAAATTTATTAATTTTCTTCGTCGATCTATACATATATATATATTAGGGTGTTTCAAAAAAATGAAAATTTTTTATTTTTTTTTCCAAACAGGCTTAAAAGTTTCCTTTTGATGTCACGAACCGCCAGTGAAAACCGGAGCTCTTAATATTAATATTAAGTGTGTCCTCATCGCACTTTTTTAATTCCCATAAGAATAACACGGGAAAAATTATTTTTGTTTCTTCTGATTTTTGTACTGTTCAAACGACGAATCACCTAATGAATCGCTGCTATAATTGTTGTAGGGAATTGAACGCTCTACAAAATGGGACTAATAAGATTTTCGATTAGTCCACGTATTTAAAAAAAATTGAATTTTGATTCTAAAAAACTCTTAAATTTGATCAAAATCTCTAAATTTGACTAAAATTGTGAGCTTTATGGAAAAAATAGGGATCAAATTTTTTGTTAAACATGAATTAATTCTCTCATAAACGTTGATATCTTTAATTTCTTTATTATTAAAGTTTTTTAAAATATGTACTAATCTAATTACATCAAATATCTGTTACTGGAGAGATTTTTTACTACAATCGGGAAATTGTTGTCGATGATTGCGAACAACCTGTAATAGATACTGTAACTGGTCTTCATCTTTGGTTAGGCAGCAGTTATATTCTTCGAGAGTTTTCGATCAAATTAAAAAAAAATTGAATTTTGATCGTAAAAAACTCTTAAACACGTGGACTAATCGAAAATCTTATCAGTCCCATTTTGTAGAGCGTTCAATTCCCTACAATAACTATAGCAGCGATTCATTAGTTGATTAGTCGTTTGAACAGTACAAAAATTAGAAGAGACAAAAATAATTTTTCCCGTGTTATTCTTATGAGAATTAAAAAAATGCGATGAGGACATACTTAATATTAATATTAAGAGCTCCGGTTTTCACTGGCGGTTCGTGACACCAAAAGGAAACTTTTAAGCCTGTTTGGAAAAAAAAAAAAAATTTTTCATTTTTTTGAAACACCCTAATATATATATACGTATTTTTTTCTCTCTTGGAAATCTCGATGGGCTCGTAGATCGCGGAAACTTCATATGAAAAGATCTCAAGTGTACTCGAGATCTTTCTCAAAGTCGCGTATATAATTCTGTGTGTACTCGTGGAAAAGACTTGATCGAGAATTTAACATTCAGCTTCTCAGTTTTGTTTGTCCTATTATTCCTATTGTGAGATGTATATTCGACGATATATATATATATACGAGTAGTTCCCGAAAAAGTGGGCCACGACACAGTTGTGGACATTCAAGTTTCACCGGAATATCAGACAGTGTACAAATCCAGGAGGGGACGTCCCCTCCTGGATTTCTAACGTCGTCCTCATGAATAGATATTTCGAGATCGATCGAAGTAACGGAATTACTCGACCTTGGTTTTCCTATAATTATTATTTTTTTTGTAATTCAGTTGGTTAGCCAATATTTTTTGAGTATTTGACTTTTCTTGATTTCGTGATCGATCGAGGCGATCACAAAGCTGCTACATTTTCATCTTCAATGCTACATATCATTTTGACAAAAAAAAAATCGTAAGGGCCTTCTCTATTTTTTGTGCTTCCTTCTCCTTGCGGTAATTTTGTAGTTCGTTCGAGAGGATGATGGTATCGGCAGATCTTCATTAGAAATTATATTCATTACCATTTTGAAAATGTTATTGTTAAATTGGATTTTTTAATCTTTTGCGTTTCATTCCCTTAAAGTGATTATATAGATTCTCGAGACGAAAAATTAAGTGAATTTGCATTTGAGTCACAGTTTACCGCGATAAATAGTGATAACTTTACCATTGATAACATTAGTAATAAGACATATTTTTATCCAAGACATCCCTGGCATCATACAGATAAAAATTATCTTTTAATTTCACTCGAAACAAATGCAAATCATACACATTAACGTCAATTTTTTATTCAGACTTTAACGAAACTCACGCTAGGCTGTTGTCGATTTTTCTTTAATATCTCACAATTCGTACATATTTTATAATTATTATACCGACGATCCATATGGGCGATGAAAATCGTGCAATTGTGATCTATAGGAATTTTGATAGTCTTTTATCTGACTCATGGGAACGAAAATATTTTTCAACCAAACAAAAATGAATGTTTACTCGTTCAAACGTCTTTCCGACTTCTCGTGTTCTCTATTCCTCACAATAAGAGTCGCTTAATTTCTCGTGTCGGAATAGGGATAATATAGGGGCGATGAATTGGAAGAGTGGAGAAGCGGGTCGATCGTAAAATTCAAGGTAGAGAACGAGAGAAATTGTTCGCCAATGTCTCGTTGAATTCCATCGTTTCTTCTCTTATTTCCCTCCATACTGAAAAATGATACATATATATATATTATTATTATTATTATTCTTTGCCTCATAGAATCCGTCATAGACTGACTCGAAGCCAAACGCGTTTCCGGCTCGTTAATTCACCGGCATATCGGGATGAAAGCGTACACGATTCGAGTGGTAATAAAGCGTCTGAGTAGTGAAGAAAAAAAAATCGTCTCGTTCGCGCTTTGCGAGCGATCACTTTTTAACACCGGCCTCATTCTTAACTCGTAACACGAAAAAACAAAAAAAAAAAATGCATCAAATAATCGTCTTTATACCGCGAAATGCAACGAAAGAGAAGTCGACTACTCGAGCGTCGCGATTTACCGAAAAAAGAGCATCGTAGAAAATAAAAAATGTAGACAAAAATGCTAACTAGATAGCGTGGTAAGTGCAGCGAAAGTGCAAAAAACACGAGAAATTTTATCTTACGTGGAGAAAAAACATGGACAGAACGAGGCGTTAATTTCACGCATGCTTTTCATGGATAAAATATCGAAAAAAATGTAGCTACAATTGTATTCACTAAGTTATTTCACTCGTTCTTTGTATATTAACGTTTTGTATTTAACATTGTAGTTATTGATATTTGAGTTGAAAAAATTACACTGGTAAGTGACTTTACGATCGTTGCAACAAATAAAATAAAAATTTAATCAAACGAATATTATATTATTATATAATATTCGTTTGATTAACGAATCTATATTTTCCTTAGTTTTTTTCTTCATTTGACAATTTATTATAATTTATAAATGTTACAATATATATATTGATATTTGAGTTGATAAAATTACACTGGTAAATGATTTTACGATCGTTGCAACAAATAAAATAAAAATTTAATCAAACGAATATTATATTATTATATAATATTCGTTTGATTAACGAATCTATATTTTCCTTAGTTATTTTTCTTCATTTGACAATTTATTATAATTTATAAATGTTACAATATATATATTGATATTTGAGTTGAAAAAATTACACTGGTAAATGATTGTACGATCGTTGCAACAAATAAAATAAAAATTTAATCAAACGAATATTATATAATATAACGAATCTATATTTTCCTTAGTTTTTTTCTTCATTTGACAATTTATTATAATTTATAAATGTTACAATATATATATTGATATTTGAGTTGAAAAAATTACACTGGTAAATGATTGTACGATCTTTGCAACAAATAAAATAAAAATTTAATCAAACGAATATTATATAATATAACGAATCTATATTTTCCTTAGTTTTTTTCTTCATTTGACAATTTATTATAATTTATAAAAGTTACAATATATATATTGATATTTGAGTTGAAAAAATTACACTGGTAAATGATTGTACGATCTTTGCAACAAATAAAATAAAAATTTAATCAAACGAATATCATATAATATAACGAATGTATATTTTCCTTAGTTTTTTTCTTCATTTGACAATTTATTATAATTTATAAAAGTTACAATATATATATTGATATTTGAGTTGAAAAAATTACACTGGTAAATGATTGTACGATCTTTGCAACAAATAAAATAAAAATTTAATCAAACGAATATTATATAATATAACGAATCTATATTTTCCTTAGTTTTTTTCTTCATTTGACAATTTATTATAATTTATAAATGTTACAATATATATATTGATCGAGCAGCTCTCTTTGAGGATCGATTACCAAACTATCAATGATATTTATCGGACCCTCAGGCGAAATAAAATACGTCGTATAGCTTACTCGTCGTACCGCCTCCTACCAGGATGAGTACAATAAATATCGCGTAATAATGAATTACTGTATTATTTTTTTTTCGCGTAGCTCAGTAATAACGCAATATATAACTATCATGACGATAGGCGTCTATATAGCATTTGTCGAGTTTCACCGCGTAACCCGGCCACCGGGAATTCTTGAGTCTGCGTTGGGTAACTCCTACTGGTCGTACCAGCAAATTCGATGGACTCTTGACGTGTATTACAGTCTGTGTGTACTGTGTGGCTCGTTGCTGCTTCTAATGACCATTTCCTGCGGGAAGGATAATTTCGCATTGGAGCTTTGGCAATATCCAGGAACTCGCGACTCTCCCCACATCAAGGGAAAATATCCTCATAGCGATGCTCACTGTATGTTATACCGTCTCTGTCGCAATTGGTCGTTTGGTCAGAGGAAACGATTTTCTCGTATCGATTCTAGCAGAATTTCTACCATCCAAAGAATTTTTTATAAATATTTATTACCTGTATGTACATTAAATAACAATTGTACATTTATTGGGAGAATATTCTCAAGATCTCAAGATCCACGACACAAATTAATTTGCTGGAATACCAACATATCTTGGGACCCCATCGTGGTTTTGGATTTAGTTGTACATTCAGAATTCGCTCACGTATTTTTAGGGAGAAATAATTATATTTTTCACAGATTTTTAAAGCGTCCCACTGATATTTCATAATTTTTTATAGATAATTTTAAAAATCGACGTAAAAAAACCGTTTACATATGCGTTATAATTTTCGAGCATAAGCAAAGTTTCCTATTCATCAAAAAGCTGAAATTAAGAACTCGTGGACGATTTTCATATTTTTAATACTCGAAAAGAAGGAAGTATAAATATAAAAAAGTATAATATAAAGCTTCTTTTAAGAGGAATTCGAAATTGAGAACGACACTTTCTCATAAAAAGGATTTGTTCATGCTCAAAAATTGTGAAGAAGCATATTGTGAAGATTCCTTTTAATATACACAGTTTAAAAAATTAACGGCACTATTTTATGACATGTGGTCCATTCAGTGATGTGATTGTATGACAGCAATCTGCTGCTTTCCAATAAATTTTTCACCTTATCATAAACGTTCTTTGGGATAAAAATAAAACACGTTTACATGTGACGCATTTCGGCTAGATAGAGTTGAAGCTATTTTTTAAAAATGGTCAAATATCTCTGCGGTGCCATACCAAACGGGTGCACAAAAAGATAATAGAAAAAAAAATACATATGTCACGAATATACATGCATGAATGAATCCTGAAGTAACAAGCAAATCTGAAAACATGAAGTACAAACGTATACCAGTATTGCGGTGAGTCCGTCATGTAAATTACGAGGCTGCAATATATACATAAAATATAACAATAATTAAAACGTGAGAATGTCAAGTGGTCAGGAAATAGTAAAAAAAAATTAAACAAAAGATATTTATCCGTCTAGATAAATATTATATTATGTCTATAAAGAAATGTTACACATGTGCTGTGTAACATTTCTTTATAGACATAATATAACACATACACAGACACACACACACACACACACATACATATATATATATATATATAATATTTAGCTGAGAATATGTGGGTCAAAGCACAGGTGTCCACCGGATGGACAGACGAGGCTTTCTTAACAGTAGATAGTTCCATTCGTTTTACCCTAGTGACGTGTATATATGTGTATATATGAATGCACCAAAAAGTCACACATCACGAGAAAGAAGTGTAACGCAGAAAACTAGTAGTATATTATAAGCGTCAAGTCAGCGTGAGGTCTGCAACCCAACAAGCAGCATCTTTTTGTTTCACCAGAATAAAAGTGACGTTCGAGTGTATATTAGAGATCGCGTGCCAGAAAACTTAATGCGAACAAATTCCGTATTTCTTTCTACCTAATAGCTGACTTGTCAATGATAAATTTGTTCCTTTGATGCTTCCACAGTGATAACTCAATTCGAGAATTAGTAAAATGAATGTACTATTTATATTAATATTCCATACCAAGTGATATATATATATATATATATATTACAAATTAGATGTACACAGATATAGTTACTTTCACAGACTTTCGAAAAATCTCATTCTTGGTAAGAAATACCGTTAAAAACCGAGAATCACATGTGTATTTACACTAATAGGTTTTGCGAAAAAGCCACCGAAGGAGATGCCAATCATGATCGCGTGTAAGGGCAGAAATGCTCGAGCCAGAGATCTTTTCGCTAGGGTTACTAAATATTAGATATTTGGAGTTGAGATTATTGCTCGTATCACAAAAGTGTAACTATAAAAGAGTCGATGGACTCTGCGTGACGAGACTGTGCAAAAAGTGCTGAGAGAAAAGGCAACAGAGGAGGAAAAGCGTTTCTAGATATTTTTTTCCTCGTTGAACGCGAACACGCATTGAAAATACCGTTAAGATGTTGTATGCACCAAGAGGGGAACAACGAGCGACGACTAGACCGCAGAAAACCTGTGGTCTTGTACCGAGCAATGCACGTATGGCGATAGAAAGAGGAAAGGGATTTAGCCAGACAATACAGATCGCACAAAAATGTTGAACTCTTAGAAATTTCACTGTGGCGATATTCAGTAATTGATCGTTTCTTGCGGAACGATTGTCGTGGCTCAAATAAATTCTGAAATCTGTGCAGCAATTTAATAAAAAATAACAATTTCTTTAGTTTGAAAAAACTCGTATTTGATAAAAGTTTGAGAACAAAAAAGAATAAAAGATTTTTCATTCTCGATTATAGCAAATATGTCAATCAGCAAATGTTGAATAAATTTTCGAAAAACTTTTCACACTTTTATTTTAATGGGCACATTTTTTTTTAAATCTCTAATTTTAATGATTTTTATGAAATTTATTTTTATGAGCACCCCACTTATAAAATTGGGTAGTCAATGATCTTGAAACTTGGGCAATATCGATTCAAAAATTGATCACTCTTTTAATTTTTTTTTTAATTTAATTTTCCATTAAACATTATTGAGTACTGAACAGTTCACTGTACAGTATAACTATATGAAAAATATTTTTTTCCAAAATCTTGAGAGATATTAAATCAATTATCAGACCAAACTCTAATCTGTCAATTTAAAAACTAATTCTGCTTGATTACAATTTTTTTTTTTACTTAATGAGTCAAAGTTGACTAATTAGCTAATTAAGTCATTTTATTTCTTATTTGGTAATAAAAGAGATTCACAAGTTTGAGCAATTTAATGAAATAAAACTTCGTTTTATATCGTCTTTTTGAGTCTGCCAATCATTGTACGTTTAATCGTTCACGCCGTCTTGCACCGTCTGTTAAGAGCATGTACGCGTTACGGGCGAGTGTGCTGAGCTCATTTGCTTTGCTAATATGCCAGCAAAGTCGTAAGACTCTTGCGCCCCTCATAATCGGACTCATATCATCGTCCTGTGTGCATCGTTGGTCGCATTCAGAATAATTCCTCAAAGACTTTCCAGCATCAAATATATATATATATATATATATATATATATATATAATATTCACATTTATTCCGCTATATAAATGGCACAAATAATAATACAGTCTTTATTATTAACCTGAAGCCTTTCGGCATGTCTTCTAACTTCCTCCTGTACATTTCCATCTGTTTATATATTTTTAAATTATTTTTACACTATACATATGGCATAAATACTATATACTGTATATATAGCAGAAATATTATGTATATAATATTTCTATACGAGCAGAAACGACGAGGAAATAGCATTCGAGGGAGGCGAAAGTAAAAGCGTGCTCATCTCAGCGTCCCTCCAGTTGTTTGCGCAAGTTTCCACCTCAAAGTTTTCAGTTCTCGGTGGACGTTCAGTCCACTACGGTTTGGCGAACTTCTTATTTATAGTAGAACTCTCGATGTTGAAAATCGTTCGACGATCGCCGGAAATTTGGTAGTGATATGGACACTCGAAAACGATTTCAGCCATTTTTGAAACGCGAATGAATCAAAGAATTTATATATCGCCACACAAATATCTTTTTGTATATTCGAAATTCTCTTCGTATATATATCCACGAAATTTTGAAATTCATCGATGTATAATTCACGCACAACCCAAGCACATTTTTTACCGTTGGTCTTAATTTTTATCTTTCTCATTTCTTCAATGATTTATTATATCAAGAGTGATTCTTTTTTTTCATGCATTAATGTAATTGTGAGTTTCGTTAATTTTTTAGAATAAAGAGTTCAAGATTCTTGATTATTTTTTTTTGCGAAAGGGCTGTATTTTTTTGTATTGAGAATACTATGATTAAATTTTTGAGGTCAGCTCGAACTTTCTAATGCGTTTTAATTTTTTAATTAAAGGTGTTTCGTCATTCTCATAGAAATTCTAATTATAGTCTGCTTTGAGAATTTAGGATTGCGGATCAACCCTTTAGCGATCCCTGGCGATAATAATTATAATTATTTATTATTAACATAATATTTATACATTATATATAGCAATATTTTCTAATAATATTCATTTTATTTTAAATATTTAATTACTATAATCCAGGATTAGCAGATAGTGAAAATTTGCCACTTTTGTTTTCTCTATTGCGTTACTTTATCGCCGAGTTTTTATTAATTTTTTTATTCTTGGATGTTTAGCAAAATCATTCAATGATAAATTTGAAACCTGATTGAATACTTTTGCCAGCCACAACAGCAAATCTGAGTATATATCGATAAAACGACAACGATTATTTTGTTTATGTCCCAGGGAAAAAAAAAAACAAATATCGCGACATTAAATATTTATAACGGCGATGCGCGCGATGCATATCCAAAGAGTTATTATGATATTATATGTTAGGAAGAAAACCGATAATTTATCGCCAGCAAATTTTACAGTTACGTTGCCGGGCGAGGTGAGATGAATATGAGGCAGGCTACGCGCACTAACGAGACTCTCTTGCTATTATTTTATGGGCAGTTCGCTCGTTTTCTGCGGCGTCGCGTGACGTCTATAATAATTGATTCGACTCTTTTTATATGTATTAAATTTTCTCGTGTCTAATATCGGAACTTGCAATTAACTAATTTATTCAGATCTGAAATTTCGGATCAATTATCGTCACGATTTTTCATTTATTTCCGTCGTTTATCGAATTTTAGAAAATGAAATTTTTCATAAAATAATTATTAAAAGTTAAATAATTAAATGAAAAAAAAAATGGCTTCAAAATAGAAAGAACAGTTGAATAATATTTGGAATAGTCTATAATTGATTTAAATTATATCATTAATTTAATCCAGTAATACACGAATAACAAGGAAGTAATGAAAGATAATTAAGTAAATGGTCGATTTGTTTGATTATGATTGCAGCAAGAGCCTCGACCGGAACTCGAAACGAGCAACGGAAGTAGCAACGGCGGTAGACCGAGATTTGTACCAGTTACAGCCCTCGAGGATGTTCAGGCTGTTCGTTGCGCCGAATTTCATCCCCATGGAAAATTGTACGCAGTCGGTTCGAACTCGAAGACACTGCGGATATGCTCCTATCCAAAGCTCCACGATGTCCGGTAAAAATTAAATTTTCCATTAATTTGTTCTTTGATCTCATCAAATTAATTTTCAATACATTTTGGCATTTTTCATTAAATTGAATATTTCATTATTTTTCCAATATTATAAAAAAAATTTACGGTCGAAGTAAGAAATTAAAAAACTACGAACGTTTTCTCGATTTTTCACACATTTTACACACATTTTACGAGGAAACTTGTCAGTCCGCCGAGCGATCCTTGACCAACGACGAGGACCCTCATGACAAACGGAGCATAAAGCATAATCATGATAAAGCACCGGCTCTAAAGACACTCTCTAAATGTCGGTTGCACACAGTCAGAAATATTTTTTTAATAATATACAATTTACGATAATTCGCATAATTTCGCGAGAGGTTTTTTTTATCCATTTATTTTTATCACACTCTCGAAAATCGTCCATGAAAAAATCGTTAAAAGCTTTTATTCGATTTTTCGAAACGGCCAGATATTCATTCGCTTAACTGGCTAAAATTGAGGCAATTAGAAAGTTTTGGGAAACTTGGAATTTTATTTTGCGAGATTTCGATCGAGATTGAATTAAAAATAAAAACTTATCCCTTAATTGGCATTGAAAAAAATTGTCAAATAAGTAATCGTGAACAGTCAGTTGAAATGAAATAAAAAATAACTTTTTATTTTGTACGAAAGCCCATATATCCCGAAATAGTTCGATGATTCGTGAAGTTTCCACGAGGTGAAAGAGAGAAAGGTCGGAATTTAACCTGATCCGTTGACATTCTCTCTTGAATACCTTGATAAAAATTTACCAACTGCTCATCCCGAATAATTTTATATGCGTTTCACGTGTAACATTCGGTTTAAAGATGCCTGCACGTCTGCTTTCCTAGACGCATTTTGATTGATACGAGAAAGCTATCGATAACTTGTTTCTTATTATTAGTTGTCTTTCTATGGAAATCAGGATAGAAATATATTTATTTCCCATCGAAGCAGGCCTTGTAAGATTTCGTGGTTCATTCAATAGCGAGATGTTTAAAAGTAAAAATGGAACCATGAAAATTAATCAAATAAAAAAATCACAGACGAATCGTTCGGCTCGTCGTTGCGGAACAAGCGGAGAAACCACTCTCTCGATTCCCTTGCAGTCGCATCAGCCAGTGCTATATATATATATAGTGACGTTGAGCAATTTGTGAGAAAATTGTCTTTAATTAAAATCTGCATAGTGCCCTGCTTCGAAAGAGAAGACTAAAAGACTCGAGAAAGTGCTCTCCCCACCATTGTATTATATATATATAGTGTCCTGTCTCGATCACCAGGTCCAAGCTCGTTCGTATTTCCTTAGCCTCTCCTGGTTCCGTTTCAATTAACAGCATCAGGCTATAAAGTCCCAGCGAAAAGTCTTGGGAACGAGGTGGCTAAGGAAAGTGAGCGATACGTGTCTGTGAAACACCAAAGAGTGTTCTCATACCTATAGTTGCAGTTTTACGTGCGATTTAATCTCATAGAAAATACGAGACTTTTGTAAAGAATGGAAATACACGAATAATTCGAAGAAAAAAAAATCGAGAACGTTCTATAATTTTTTGTTTTATTTTCTTTACTTTTGATTTTAGGGAAGATCATCAAACTTATCAGCCAACCGTTCTTTTCAAAAGAACGAAGCATCACAAAGGCTCGATATATTGCTTGGCGTGGACACCTGATGGTACATTAATGGCAACCGGAAGTAACGACAAAACTGTCAAACTCATGCGTTTCAATGCCGACACTTCCAATCTCGAAGGTACGAAAAATTATTCACTAAAAAAAATGGTAAAATTGCGCCACGTTTTGTTCTCAAGATTCTATATATATATAGAGGATAAACCGACCAGTATATGAATGCTTAAGAGTCAGCCCTAATAAATGAACAACCATGTTAAAATCACTATACATAATATATAGATTTGTGCAAAAAACAAACTTATTTTATGAAGAAATATTTCGACGAAATTGGTTCTCTTTGTTTATAACAATATTTTGTACACATACATTTCAAATCAAGTTGGAATTTAAATTCTAATTTATTTATGCGAAAATTCAAGATTGAACTTATGATCAAAGTGACGTTTAAAAATTGAGCCCTAAATACCTTAAAATACACAATGGCGCAATATAATTCTATGTCTCTGCATGAAGAGAGTGAAAACCAGCAAAAATTCATGTCGAAAATATTGGCAATATAAAACAGCGAATGATCACACACGTGACGATTGTAAAAATAATTTCTTTACGAAACTTGATAATTCATGTCACCAGGACAAGAAGTCGAGCTGACAATGCACGATGGTACAGTGCGAGATCTTTGCTTCCTCGAGGACACGTCAAATAAATCGAGTTTACTGATAAGCGGTGGAGCTGGTGATTGCAAAATTTACGTAACGGATTGTGCAACTGGAACACCATTTCAGGCTCTCAGTGGTCACAGTGGGCACGTTCTTACACTCTATAATTGGGGTGGTGCGATGTTCGTTAGTGGCTCGCACGATAAAACAGTGAGATTTTGGGACTTGCGAACGAGAGGATGCGTAAACATGGTAACACCAGCTACAGTGCCTGGAAGCAAGGTTGGTCAAATTGTCCCTTACACACAAGCATGTTTTTTTAGCTACCTTTAGCTGAGCATCAAAATCTACCGAAAAATTTGACAAAGATTTTCTCGTTGTAAAAGAGTCAATTAATTTGATCCTGAATTAATACAATTATTTCAGAAACTAAATTTCGTAACAGCCATTCGAAATTTTGGAATTTGACATTTAAATTTGTACTAGGTGATTTTAAAAACTTGCTGATACGATTTTTTCATTCATATCGAATTATTTTTGTTGATTCTTTTCTATGGCGAGCGAAACTTTTTCGAGTAAAAAAACAAAATCTTATGAAATTGTCAAAAGCACGAATCATCGCAGCATCATCAAATATACTTATAAGTTATTTTTGTTTTTTTTTTTATTTACTTCTTTCGGTAGTAAAATAATTTGTTACGTTTTTTTTTCGTCCGTGCAAATTTTCGATCCCAACTCGTAGATTATTTATTCGCACGACCATACATCCCCATTACATCACGATGTATATGTATAGTATATATATGTATATACATCATCTTTATTATTGAGGGATCGAATTTTTGCCGGACGTTCGCCGTCGTTATTCAGCTAATTGAATTTGGCACTATCCGTCTCAGTAGAATTTGATACCATTGCAGGTTGGAAGTCCCGTTGCAGCGTTGTGCGTCGATCCTTCCGGTAGACTTTTAGTTTCTGGTCACGAGGACAGTAGCTGCGTTTTGTTTGACATACGAGGTGGACGTACAGTTCAATGTTTCAAGCCACATGCCGCAGATATCAGAAGCATTCGTTTCTCACCCTCGGCTTATTATCTTCTCACTGGAGGATACGACAACAAACTCGTTCTCACGGATCTTCAGCGTGAGTATAATTTTTTGTACCATTTTTCTTTCTGATTACGATTTTTCATCATCAAATTTCTAAATTTGATCGCATTTCGGATTTTTCTCTCACTTTCATCTTTTAAAAAAAATCCATACTTTGTCTAAGTTTTAATTTTGTTTATTTTTTTTTTTTTAACAATTTTCGTATAAATTCAAAATATTTGAAATTATTTTTTTCAGGTGATCTCACGATGCCCCTGCCTAGTGTCGTTGTTGCTCAGCATCAGGACAAAGTAATCTCGGGACGTTGGCATCCAACAGAATTTTCATTTCTCAGTACATCGGCGGACAAGACAGCGACCCTCTGGGCATTGCCGCCGGTCTAGAATAACTAACAGGCATCCAGAAATTCATAAAGAAAATTCCCTTATTTATTGTTGACCTTGACTCCCAACCCTCGTCGTAATCTACAAAACCGTGAGGAGAAAGCATCGCGTTGATTTTATTTACGATCGACAGAAGAAGCAGAACGAGTTGATATTTTTTCTTAGACTATTATCGGGGCACGAAAGGGATTTCAAAAGAATCGCGCACAAGCTATGGCGACCAATATGAATTTCCGCAGATATTATGATCGTCTTGTGTCCTTTACGAATGACGGATTTTTAACAATTAACCGCATTTTGAACGGGATCTTTTTTTCTGTTTTTTTTTTTTTTTTTTTTCAAATGTGACAAACGATTGCCCCGAAATAATCGTAACAAAAATCTCCACAAGTATACGCATTATATATTATACGTGGACGGGATTGAGAATGACGAGAGACTTGATTCACCCATCGTTCGAGTTTCGAGACAGCGTCAAGCTATTTTCACAATATTCTATTTTTATTTCGCTTCGTTCTTTTTTTGTTTTGTTTTTTTTATTCTTTGATTAAAAAAATTAATCGCATGCAGATCGCAGTTCGCCGGGACAGATAATTAATCTACATCGATCGACTCATTGATCCAGTCATTCATCAATTAGAAATCAATGGTCATATATGTATAATAATCATCAATTATTAATATATCAATTAATTACGTGAATTCTCTCGGGAGGGAATCGTCTCGCAATCTGGCATCGCCGGTAAATCTTGAATCGCGCGCCGGAATGTAAATAAGTGTAGCTTTTAAGTTAAAGAAACAGAAAAAAAGCAACGTTTCAGGAGGCCTGGAGTCCCATTTGTGTACAGCAACGTTGGATTTTTTCGTTTTTTTTTTTTTTTTTTTTTCAACTATAATACTCCGTAATTTTTGTTCATTGCTGATAAATAATTTACAGAGTTCAATGATAACTTTTCTATACTCTGTTGCAACTAAAAAACTCATTAATATATTTTATTTTATGAATAAAAAATAAAGCCGCATATTATCATTGAATAAAACAAAAATCACTACCGATCGTTTGACGATTCACGAGTTACGCCAAATATATTAATATACATAATTAAAACATATATATACATATTATATATAGAAATGAAAATACACACGGTAGCGTTATAATTATTTTTTACGTGTCGAAAAAGCGAGTACGGAATTCTATCGGATTTATCGAAAGCATGAATGATTTTATTGCAATGTGCGCAAAAAAAGGACAAAAAAATGTTCGAGATCGTCTCTCAGGTTGTATATTTGATATGCTTCGTGCAAGAGCTTTGCTTCGGCTCACTAGGAACTTGAACGCTATAACGGACGAGTCTTAATTTTTTGTTTCATACGATATAGAGAGATTAGGTAGAGCAAACGCTCATGATGCATGATGATCAACAAGAAAAAAGTGCTTCGTGCGCAACCCAGTGAGAGAGAAACATACGTTGGATTTCAATAACCGGAAGTGAATATATTTATACATGTTTAATATAACAAGATGGCTCGATGAGAATGAGAGTTGATCGAGAAACTCATATTATTTCATTGAGTGAGCAGAAAAATCAATTTATCCTGTGGCCAACACAGTGTTTAATTTTTTATTCCATTACTGTCGCGTAAAAATATAAATACGTAGATGAAAATTCACCAACCACAGCCGATGAAAAAAAATTTGAAAAAATTATAGCTACAGCAATCTCGTCTCTCGAACCAGGCAAATCTCTCGATGATAAACAAGGTATAAACAAATGATACCGAGAATTATAATTTACAAAAAAAAAAAACGAAAAAAAAAAAAATCTGATAACGTGTTCTCAGAGGCGTTTTGCTTATGGATAGCAATTTTTTCGTGCCTTTTGTCATGGTTGCTTCCGGTGATGACAATTATTTTTGTATATTTATCGTCCTGTCTATCCATCCTTCGTTATATATATATATATCTATGTCCCTTAATTTCCTGCCCCAATAAATATTCCTTTCCTTCCTCTGACCTCGAAGAATACACGCTCGATTCTTATCGTACTTTATATAAAACTCACCACTAAGTACCTAAATGTAATTATTATTACCATTACAAGATTATTACCGCATAATAACTTATAACTTTGTACTTTTCTTGTAGATATAGGACATAACATTATGACATTTAATTTAAATAATAAAAAGTACATTATTGATCATCATATGCAATCGCATATCCATAAATTTATACCTAAATTTTTTTTATCGTCGTTTTGTGATTCATGGGCCATATTTTTTCATGACAGCATAAATTTAGAAGAATGAATTAATGAAATGAAAATATTAGGTTTCACCTACATTCGTCTGTTTCTATTTTTTTCTTTACAGAGCCTATTATCATATTCGTAATGATTTTTAGTATCTTCATTTGAATGGCAAAGATTTCTTACCGGGTCGCATCATACTCCAACCTTACTGACAATGAGCAATCTATATAGAGACAAAAAATAAATCTCAACTGGGGGTGTTCTGTCAACGTGAGAACATCTGACTTTGTCGAGCCAGACAGCTTTTGGCAAATCCTTACCACAATTTTTTTTCGAACAAATGCCATTCCCGAAGTTTTGCACCTACAATAAAGGACAAGTACTCAGTGTGTATATTTTTTAATGCTGCATAAGATGACGCTAAGGATTTCTCGAATAACTAGCTTTGAAGGTTAGCAAATCCATTTTTATTTTACAGATAACTGGTGGTAATGCAAATTGTTTTTCTTAAAATTTATTTTCAAAATTCTATGTCATCTTATGGGATACTTCTAACTGGATTATATACTAAAATTTCCATTTATTTAATTTGATAGTTTTGCAATGGCATTTGTTGGAAAATTTAGGCATACTGCGATGGTAAAGAAAAGCTTCCACATGCTCTTAATACCCTACCCAGATAAAATTGTACGTGTGTATTTTATTACCATCTGAGTATCTTCCGTCGGTGTGTTACCCTACATCATCTCATTCACCAATTCCCAGCAAACTTATTATCATTTGCGGTCAAGAGTGCTTGTGAAGCTAAATTATCAATTGGACAAAATTTTCAGTGTTGGGTACTTTGAAGTACAGAATTTCACGCAGCCCGACGCACATCGACCAGGAATCATTGCAGTAATAAATTATTGCTGTTCTTAGTATCATTTATTATGCAATTAACATAATATTTTCGATCCTACTTTGTATTGCACGTTGAGAAGAATCCATTGATCCTCGTTGACTTACCAATGATGAATTACATCGATAATCGCTCTGCAATTTACCAAAAATATGTAATTTAACTTGACGAACGGAGATTAATCATAGAAATTTTTGTTCACGAAATAGTACGCACCCATTTTTATGATACCCATAGTGGAGCTATGGCTCCACTATGGGTATTCCACTATGGGGCTCTTGCGGGTTGTGCTTCGAGCATGTGTGCTACATACATACAACTGCATTCCTGTAAGTGGCGTCTATGGATAATCGTAATAACGCTAATTGACTGGATTTCGCAGAACTCCATCACGCAAGCCTTTTGGCACAACTCTACTCGAAGTCCCCGAGGACGTTGTCCCGTTTGCAATTCGTGGCACGCCAATAATCCTGCTTCCAGCCTATTAGGACTATAACGACGTATGGCCAAAAGAGTTTGTAGAAGAGTAAAAGGAGACGGCGATGGCTCTTGGACGCCTAAGGACATTTCTCGTGAGCTCGTCAGCTCTGGATGATCCACCCACGAAATTCCAATGGTTTTTTTTTATCATTATTCGACGAACCCCGCCAGTCGGAGTTTGGGCTGTCTTTTAATTTTATTTTTAAATTTCTCGAAAGCTTACCGTATACCTATATAAGCCAAAAGCAGAGCAATAAGTCGGGAGAAACGACCAGGGTCCTTCTTCTGGAGATAGGACCAGTCTTGGTTCTTGTCTTTGGCGCCGGAATCAAGCCCTAATTACAATGGTCACTCTTGGGTTGGGTTCGGCGAACGCCCGCGAGTAACTCGAACGTGGCAATCATCACCAACACCACAGGCATCCCGATATAACAACCACATTCCCACTGCCCGAGGACTCTCTTCTTTCTCTCTCCCCACTTTTTCTTTCTATCTTTGCTTTCTGTTTCGTACCTTTGTTGCCTGATCCACCCACGAGATTCCACATTACTTTCGTCTAGCTCACAGTTTCTGTCCATAGTCTACCACTTTTTTCTATTCTGCCTGTGGTCGCCATTACCAGCTGGCCTTCGCAAATATTCCCCGGGACTGAATGAGAAAACGATATCCTATGGCGTATCCTCTGAGGCTCAACATCGAATAATACAGGATTGAAATTCTTGAGGTTCGGAAAAATATCGTTGTAGTCATAAGCGATGATTCGTTTCGACCGAGATGCAATCGTGAAGTTGACGGAGGATATTAAAGTTTTTCCACATTACCTTCGTCCAGCTCACAGTTTCTGTCCATAGTCTACCACTTTTTTCTATTCTGCCGGTGGTCGCCATTACCAGCTGGCCTTCGCAAATATTCCCCAGGACTGAATGAGAAAACGATATCCTATGGCGTATCCTCTGAGGCTCAACACCGAATGATATAGGATTGAAATTCTTGAGGTTTGGAAAAATATCCTTGTAGTCATAAGCGATGATTCGTTTCGACGGAAATGCAATCGTGAAGTTGGCGGAGGATATTAAAGTTTTTCCACATTACTTTCGTCTAGCTCACAGTTTCTGTCCATAGTCTACCATTTTTTTCTATTCTGCCGGTGGTCGCCATTACCAGCTGGCCTTCGCAAATATTCCCCAGGACTGAATGAGAAAACGATATCCTATGGCGAATCCGCTGAGGCTCAACATCGAATAATACAGGATTGAAATTCTTGAGGTTCGGAAAAATATCGTTGTAGTCATAAGCGATGATTCGTTTCGACCAAGATGCAATCGTTAAGTTGACGGAGGATATTAAAGTTTTATCATTACGGGAAGTTATGTCATGCAGCGAAGGATTTTCCTGTGTGCTCTTTAAGTGTCATTGAAAAAAATTGCATTTCGAAAAAGGCAAGAAAATGCTGTATTAATATTTTACATTTATTCATGAAAATGTGCGAATGTTTTTTCATTGATTTAACAATAAAAATGATGAAAAAAATCGAAACTTGCGTTTAAAAAAGTCATCATTTATTTTGCTAGTATATAGGAGATTGTCGAAAAAATATGAATCCGAATGACGCGGAATACGGAATATCGAGAATAACTTATTAAAAAATTATGTCGTCATGTCTGTTTTGTCTGTTTTGCCCCAGAGTTTTTGAAGCGTAACGAATCACAATGCGTTTAGTGGGAAGAGCGATGCAAAATTGTAGATCACCAAACCAAATTCAAATGAGAAACCAAGGAGAGAAAAAAAAAATGCTGAAATACATAATGAATGTTCTAGGAAATGAGAAGAGCATTCGGAGTATTCTGCGTCTATGCATAATAATAATAATAATAATAATCATTCGAATCGGGTCCACTTAGGTCGCGCGTAATTTGGGGATTATTTTTTGGGACGATTTCGTGTCGCGGAGGCGACGGAACACGAATATATATTATATATAGATGAGGAACGACGACACATGAGAATTATCAGTCAAGGAGGAAGACACCCTTGTGAAAAAAATATTTCGCTCCAAGCATTTCGAATGCCTGGGGGCTCCGCCAAAAGACATAATCACCGTAATGTGGTCGAATAAAATAGTCCGAAACTCATATAATTTTCGTTCTACACGAGACAAAACACACGCTCTTGACGCGTTTTTTTTTTTTTTTTTTTTCGTAAGTGTGGGCTTTTGTGTGCCAACACTCTTCGCATGCCGGAGAAACTCACGCAAATTCTACCAAAATGATACAGGTCCCTTTTTTGTGGACCGTCGCGCCATTTAGTTGTTGAGGTTTACCCAATCCACGTTTAGGGCAAACGTTTTATAATACTTAAAATATGATCGATAAAAAGCTCTCTATATATCTATATTATAAATAAACGAGAAACTATTTTATAAAAAAAAAATCTCGACGTTCTCAGGGCTCTCTTCGTCCAAATGGACATTTTTCTCTCTCTCTCTCTCTCTCCCTCTCTCTCTCTCTTTCTCTCTCTCTCTTCTCTACTCTTTAACAGATATCACGACAGATATCTCGCGGAGGACTAACAAGCGCCCCGCTGTCATGCAGAGAATTCACCTGACAGTGAGCCGCGTCGAGAAAGAGATGTGCGCAGACGTAAAACAAGATCTTCCAAATATTTACATCACGATGATAAAAGAATTAGTCGCGGCGCTGATTTAATTAGGCTGGCTAAGTCGTTGCAATTCTTTTTCGTTTGCTTAATGGCGATTCCCCATTGAGCAAGTTGGGATCTCCTTTGTACGAGGACGATTCCGAAACCTCCCGGACGATCTTTATCTCTTCAAGTTATTTTTTTTTTTACGACGAGAAAAAGACCGCCTTTGCTGCCGATGGCTGGATGAGCCCCTAAATGATGGAATTTATCGGTTTATTATATAAGATCAAACAAATTATTAATACGACGAAAGAAGAAGCGAGACATATATAGTCTTTCGCGTTGGGATGCTTTTCTTTATTTAAGTTTATCGTTAATCAATCGAGGAACGATTGCATTCGCTATTTCGTTTTGCGGTCAATAATTATTTATTTTGTGGCAATGAAAAAATAAATTATTAATTAACTTCATTTACATAGCATTTAGGCAACTATTCTGTTCTTGGCAGGCCAATGATAGTCATTTACATAAATATTACTTGCCCTGTATTTTTCAATAGGCAAATAAATGGGGCGGCATTCAGCGAGGAGCAGGGAAAATCAAAATCTGATAGTTCATCCTATAAATAATCGCTATATATGTGCATGTCTGTCTGAAGCTCCATTTCCAAGAAAATGTGAGTTACGCAAGCGTTACGCAAGCGTTTCGTCCGATTAATGGACGCATCTTAATTAATTGCCCATGATAAAGAGAAGGAAACGCTGAATTCATTATCGGGATAAATCTCGCTGAAATGAATTCAGAATTCGATTTCCCAATGACGAAAACGTTATACTCGAGTATTGAACGTCATCCCGGAAAGGCATTTGTATCTATATATATATATATATATATTTATTTATTTTTTAATAGTATTATTCCAATGTACACTTTTTGGAGCTTTACGAACATTTCCTTTTCTCCTAATCTACTTTTCTCTACTTAACTGATTCTTTCATTCCCTGTAGAATTTTCCTCAGCTGGCTTGGTTGCCACTACTGCGTCACATTCTCACGAAGAGACAGGAAAAGTGTGTACTGATAATGAAACCTATCTCGATCCAGTTGGCTCTCAGAGTCTGGTGTTTTGTTTTTTTACAGAGAATCAGAAGACGCTACAAGGATGGACCTCGCTGAGGGATTTGGTACATTAACCAGCATGTGGCTGGGCAGTCACCAATCCAAGTATGGATCGCGTCCAATGCTGCTTAACCTCAATGACCGCCAAAGCCTTACGCCGATCGCTTACTTCCGCTCTTAGTATATATATATATATATACAAACTTTTGCACGCTACTGTATATACACGAACACGAGGAGTCTCTTATTGTTATTCCTCAATAACGTGTCTTTCCTTTTAAATTCTCGTGTCACAGTGTGAGCAATATAGAAACGCTGTTGGTAAGAGAGGCAGAGCGTTACCATCCTCTGGTATCATAAAAACTGATGACTTTATAAACGATGCGAGGGATTTTACGATAGAAGCGATACATGTATATATTGTGAATAAATATACGTGGGAGGCGTTGGATCTTTCACTGAAAGTGATTGTGGTGTGCAGGATAATTTTAAAAGTATAGAAGAAGAGTTCAGCGATATGGATGTAGAACGACGATGTGGATTGGCTATTTCGCGTGTGAATAACGCCGAGTCTGCTGCAGGAACCGTTTTAATTGGCTGTGTGACGTACATGTCCAAGATTAAGAATAATTTTTTATCTGCTTTGTGTACTTTTTATTTCCAGTTTGTTTTTATCGTATTCGCCTTCGTGTGTTCTCTCGTTATCGTTAATTTTATAATTATATTGATAGTAGCTCGTATATAGTATATGACACGTGAGATTTCTCTTGGAACCGACATGAGTACGAGGCACCCTCCGGTGATATCTCTCCCGGAAGCCTCCTGATGTCTCCTAGTATCTCGCTCTGTTCTTCTCCTCCTCCTCGACTCATCTTGACACGCGCAACTTGAGAAACTTATTCTTGAATCTTGAACTCTTTTCCTTCTTGCCGCTATGTCTCATCTCGTTTTGTAGAGGGGATGCTCCCGAGAGCCACTGAGAACAACTGTGGAGGAGACCCCGTCGTGACGAAGCCTTCTCTTGCCGGGTGACGAGAAAGATCTGACGAGATGTGAGATCCTTACGTTTCATCCTTGGCAATGAGCAGATAGAGCCACACGAATCAACGAACAAAAATTCTTCCGGATTCTCCGGAATGATAGACATATATATATATATATGTCTATGTGGCCGAAGAGCGTGTACCGTTCTGACGTTCATGAGAATGCACACACGGGTGAGTTTGTGAAGACCTCACGAGATCTTTGAAATCATGTTAGGAGATAAGGAGAATTAGAATCTATTGAGATTCTGTTTTTTTTTTTTGTTTAATATTCATTATATGGAAAATATAATCAAGAAGATTTAATCGAAGAATTGTTAATTCGTAAATTATACGGACGGTACAAATTGTAATTAATATTTTTTATACAATTTGAGGAAAGTGAATTTATAGGATAAATAGTTGGCCATAACAATTCAAATATTCTCAATTGGATAAACATAATTGATCAATTATATAATTATGTGCGTCTGTATGTATATATGTATGTATGTTCAATGACTAATCCATTTAAACGAAAAGATTCATGTTCGTTTTTTTTTTACTGTCAATATATTTTCTGTACCCTTCCATTCCGGTTGATCGATCTCGCACTAGAATCATCAAATGCTTGAACTTCTCACGAGGATATCTATTGCTTAATGGCCGAAATTTGACTCTCCCCAACTCTGAATCGCTAAAGTAAAGACTAATTCCATGATACATGCTTGCGGATCCACCCACTGTAGTACGAATTCTCTCTTCCTTCTCTCGTTATCGCTCCGAGGCGATTTCGCCGCGTGTTTGCAATTCCTCCCGGGGTTCTCCGCCTCCGACAATTAAATATCGCTTTTAATCGTTTCGGATAATCGTTCAGAATTAGAGACGGGCTGATCTGTATGCGCCGTTGCGCTCCATTTTTTTTTTCGTTCTCTTCCATGCACCGTTCATTTTATCTCCTCTGGATTTTTGCACTCCTTCTGCTCCTTGATGATTATCCTTCATAGCCGCGAGACACGCGCGTGCTCGAAAGACGAAGACGATCGAGAGATTCGTAAGAACGAAGATGATAAGAGTCAGAATGAAAGAATTAGAGCAAAGGAAAAAGAAAAAAATAATAAAGGATTGATGAAACGATTCTCGCATATGGATGCAGTGAAGAAAAAGAGAGAAATTGATGCAAGAAACTTCGAGCTGGATACTCTTCTTTCCTTCCATGTCCTCTTCATCTCAATCCTTCTCCTTCTTTCATTCTCCGACAACTCTTCTTTTCACGATCACCCGCTCATTTCTACATCGGTAATACTCCCATAGGGAGCACTTAGCTGAATACGTCCCAGTGATTATTGGCCGCGATAATGATCGAGTCGCTCTTGCTCCTTCTCCCCATTGCCCTCCTGGCTCAACGAGCATCGTCGGGGAGTTGTCTATGACGGTGATTGCGGGTCGCACGAGAGATCCTTAAGGCAATGCGAGGGTGGTTATTAGAGGCGACCGGTTACATTTTGAAAATCGGTTCGGCGCGCTCTCGTTTGGTCGTTCCCTCTTTTTCTACTTCTTTCTCTTCCTTCTTTTATGGTTCTTCATCGTTTTGTTTCTTTTCTCTCTCTCTCTCTCTCGTCGACAATCATTTTTTTTTGCCTCACGCTCGTGAAACAAAAGCGCGAGGTTCCATAACCCTTTGACTAATTCCGATATTTTTCGCGAGCTCATAGCCCGCAGGCTTTTCTACTTGGACGCTCGCCGTCTGTCTATGCACTTTCTAAATTACCAGGCGACATTTAGCAGAGGGGTCCTCGAAAAATCCTTGCCGAAAGGCTCTTTCTTCGGTTCAGAAATCTTTCGCGAATCATCTCAGTTTTGCCATGTATGTATTGGAGGATCCCTTTGAAAAATCTTTTTTTTTCAGGCATTGAAATTGCCGAAAGGTGTCCTTCGTTCAAGTACTTCACGCGTACCAAACCATGATTTTTAAGAATTGCCCGGAAGACATATTTGCTAAAAGGGGGGAGGGAACTAAATGAGAGAAATTCCGTGATGCACATAGCCAAAGGCGATTCCTTGCACTTGTATAGCTTTCCTCCGGATGCTCTCGTATATATATATATATATATATATACATGTCCCTTAGGTTGGTGCACTTGTCGAGACATTGGTGGAGCGTCGAAACAGCTGGCAGCTGCATTCCTAAGTTGATGATAGCAAATCAAGTTATAGGTACAGAAAATTTCCTTTACAAGTCAAAATATTGCCGGGAGGCATTGTGAAAAACGCGAATTTAAAAAATGAGCCTTCGGATCAAAGAAGACCTGCGTATTTTTTAAAGGGGTGTGTCCCACCCTCTTCGAAATATCTGCCCCGATCGTCCAATTTGCTTTCCTCCACGCCAAAAAACTGTCGAATAACTCCCATCTTTCCTTCACAAATATAGTTAAAATAATGCTCAGGGGGGTTGCGAATCAAATGTAAAAAAAGAACATCCAAGGAGTCCTTCGTATATCCTTCATAGGGGTTGTGCCACACCCCCTCTAAATGTCTGCACTTGTTTTTGCCGATTGTTTTTGTTTTTTTTTCGTTCTCATGCCAACGAAACCATCGAATAGTTTCGTGGTTCCTCATCTGACGCTGTCTTGACACATAAACTCTATAATAAGCAAACCTCCCTTTCTGTACGACGTTCTCGTCCTAGCCGAATTCTTTCGGTGTTGGGTTTGCGAGATGCGCACAAATTCGTTCGAGCGCAAAGTCGTTGAATCCTCTCTTTATCTCGTACGTTTTGGTCTCTCGCCTGGAGAGACAACGTAATAGGTCAGCAATTAGGGATGGCTTGAGGAGGGAGCGATTAAAAGTGAATTTTAATTGGTGGAGTGGCCAGAGAGCAGCACACCAACAGAGCAAATGGGAGCCTCGAGAAAGAGAATTGCTGCTCGTGCTGTATCTTTTCTCTGGGTGCAGAACTCCATACTGTTTTATTTATTTCCCTCTCTTCATGTGTAGTGTACACGTGTATAGGGAACGATGGGGTTGTATGTGGCAAATTCAGGGTGAGCGTTTTGTCCCCTTTACACTGTTGATCGTACCGAAAAATTAATAATAGTCGTGCAAATAAATCGTCGTCACCAACCCTGGATAAAATACACCTTACAGCACCCCCTGGCACAAAACGCACTTGATGCATTCCAAAGACTGTAACTTTTTTATTTATCAACCGCGTTGGATGGATAAGGTCTTAACTTTTTCCAGAATAAATACATTCAATGAAACATAATTGTACATTAAACGAATCTCATGTCAGGGGACGTTTGGGAATCGTCGTCACCAACCCTGGATAAAATTGACCCTACAGCACCCCCTGGCACAAAACGCACTTGATGCATTCCAAAGACTGTAACTTTTTTATTTATCAACCGCGTTGGATGGATAAGGTCTTAACTTTTTCCAGAATAAATACATTCAATGAAACATAATTGTACATTCAACGAATCTCATGTGAGGGGACGTTAATTCAGGACACTGAAATTCTACGATTACCGTTTAAAATCGTATATGTACTTCTAAAATGAAACGTAAATCCCGCTAAACATTAACACATGGCACCATTGACTGGGGTCAGTTCAGAAACGATTCTTCCAATTTATTGCCGATTTTAACCCCCCCCCCGTTAGGTTGCGTGGCATATCGCACGACTGGCACATATGACCCCGTTCTCCCCATAAATATATTTGGCTTCAAGTACATAGAGCGGTGTCTTCTGCTTCATCTTCTTCGCTCATCTCTCTCTCTCTCTCTCTCTCAGTTCCTCCCATACTTTCTCTTTAAAGAGGGGGTACAGTCATTTTTCTTCTCGGCTCTTCTTTCTCTCCTCCTCCCCCACCCCTCTCAATCTCTCTTTCTTTCTCTCTCTTTCCAAGATGTATATACGTCCAAGCTGCGATAAATCTTTCTAACATGTAAGCCGGTAACTAGTAACCGATTCTTATTTATACGACTGTTGTGAGATATTAGCTATTACAAAGAGTTATGGGGCATCGTGCGCGGGCGCGCAATATGCTCACCTCTTGCGGTTATAGTAACAAACGTATCACAACAGAAGCGCACACGCGTTTCGTCTTTGCTGCACTTTTGCTTGCGCGTCCATGCGCCGCCCAGCTCAATGATGACCGTAATCGGGCGTCATGAGATATACGAAGCTGCATGCTCGTTATAGTTATTTTGGATTATATATATATATATATATATTGGATCGATGGATATAGGTTAGGTCCAGTAATGAAGACCCGGCGTTTGTAGTGACTGACCACTTGCATGAAAAATAATAATTGACAGAGTCTAATCTCGAATAGCATATTGGGGAAGAGTTTCAAATGACCCCAGATTTTTTTTTGTTTTCAGTAAGAATGTATTTGATGTTTCGAAATTAGCTGGATCACTCATTTACTGATGTATTTGATGTATTCACAAAGGTGGCATATATTTGAAGCTACGCTTTACAGCTTAAAATATATGCCACCTTTCACTCGACTTTAGAGAATTATGCAGATTGAGTGATCATAGAGGGAGAATATTTAGCGAGTGTTCGATTTTTATTTGTTTTCAGCAAGAACGTATTTGATGTTTCGAAATTACCTGAATCACTCATTTACTGATGTATCTGATATATTCACAAAGGTGGGATATATTTGAAGCTACGCTTTACAGCTTAAAATATATGCCACCTTTCACTCGACTTTAGAGAATTATGCAGATTGAGTGATCATAGAGGGAGAATATTTAGCGAGTGTTCGATTTTTTTTTTGTTTTCAGCAAGAATGTATTTGATGTTTCGAAATTACCTGAATCACTCATTTACTGATGTATCTGATATATGCCACCTTTCACTCGACTTTAGAGAATTATGCAGATTGAGTGATCATAGAGGGAGAATATTTAGCGAGTGTTCGATTTTTTTTTGTTTTCAGTAAGAACGTATTTGATGTTTCGAAATTACCTGAATGACTCATTTACTGATGTATCTGATATATTCACAAAGGTGGCATATATTTGAAGCTACACTTTACAGCTTAAAATATATGCCACCTTTCACTCGACTTTAGAGAATTATGCAGATTGTGTGATCATAGAGGGAGAATATTTAGCGAGTGTTCAATTTTTTTGAACGTCGATACGTTTCCCGGAATCCACTTTTGGGAAGTTAGCCTAGCATGATTCTTCCTCTTTTTGTTAATATATTTTTTGCCTTTCTCCGCTTAGGTTGTTCAGAGGAGATGCATGCACGTTTACTGCAGAAAGTAATAATGACTCTTGACTCGTCGTGGCGGATTTGTAATTATCAAATTAAGCGCGCAGAGAAAGATCGAGAGATACAGAATTATGTGGTCTGGCCGTTCTGCTTTTGTGCCCTTTGCTCGCGATGGTGGCACGTCCCGAGACACACCAGCTGTATATTCATGCAAATACTTTGCCTCAAATACCTATAATATTCTCGAGAAAGATTTAGACCCATTTTTTTTTTAATGAGCAAAATCCCCTTCCTCAACTCCACTCCCTTGAGGCACGTTAGCGTCGCTTGTTTTGTTGTTGTCACGAACCAGTCAAGAATATACCCCAATCCCCGATGTTGCGTGTCACGCGACCGCGAAGGATTCGAAACAACCGCTCCAAAAGAGTTCCGAGCATCCTTTTTTATTGCTACAGAACATTTTACGAACTCACAGGGCGATTTGGAGAGGCAATCTCGGAGAACTGCGCATATGCAACCAATGAATCGTTTTGGCACACCTGTGCCGAGTCAAAGTGTATAAGTAGTTTGGATCATTCGGAATACTAGGAAAAAAAATAACCCGAAAAATTCCAGCCTTTATATATGCATAAAACTTGATGGCATATTTTTAAAAAGCCTTTTTTTGCTACCAAGTTTGATTGATTATGATTCATATCTCACTGCCAGATTGATTTCGAAGTTAAATTTGATTTTTCTTATCCAATGCTACCTTCTATTTTGCTTAACAATTTCACATGCCTACCTGGTTAGTTAAAAATCTTCCATGACGATCATCCCTCATAATTGATCAACGCTCCAAAATTCATGATACATTGAGGTCTAAATTAACTGTAAAGCACTTTTAGCGCATTATTCAATCCCAATTTCGATAAAATAATTATTTAGTGATCTTGTCCAATTGATCCTAAAATTTTTCCAGAATAATTATGACGGAAGCTCACAATCAAGCCATAAAGCTAATTTCCTTAATGCTCTTCATTCGAAGCCGTTGTGGAGCAGAAAATTGATTTCAGTCCTCTTTAGATCGAGACGAACAAAATGCGAGTTCAACCAGTACACATATTGAATTAATAGGCTTCATTCTCTCCCCAGCTTGATGTTCTTGCGGTCTCTGGTTCTATAAAATCCGTGGTATCGAACGATATTTACCGATCTGAGCATACGATCCAGTGAGATCGTATAATCATCGCGTATTATCGATCGAAGGATCGTTGCAGGTTACTCGCTCATTTTCTGGGCTATAATATATATATATATATAAATATATATCTTTCTCTCTCGTTGTCTCGTTTCAACTCACGTGTGTCTTGGCAAGCTTCGAGCTCATTTTAATGACATCCACGCGCGTTCGTTCTCGATGGCGACGACAAGTCGTTCTAACATTCCCGTTCCGTCTCTCCGTCCTCGCCAAGGTGCTGAGGAAACGGAGAGGTGAGTTCTTGAGTGGGACGGACTGGCGGTGCCCGGCAGCCTATCGGCTATTTCACTTTCCAGTGAAGTGTCTCGAGAAATCTCCTCGCACGGTAGCCAACAAAATATACTATTCTCGCGTCCCTCTTACGTATCGCTGACTGGCGCCCTCTCGCTCTCGCGATATTTACTGTTCGCAAGAGAACGAGCAGCAGACAACGCGCCGTTTGCAAGATCTCCGCTGGAGATCGTAAGGAAGATCGGGGGAATGGGAATCATCTAAGAAGAAAATCGGCATATTTCTGCGTTATGAACGAACTTTTTTCCGTCGAAGAAAGCTCAAATTCATTCAGCCTTCGCTGAATGAAAATTTGTGTTAAAATTCGTTCCAAAATCATCTCTGGTTTCAGGTGGATATTAAAAAAATTAACTAAACGCTTTTTTTATTACAATTTTTTTCGATTTTTTTGTAACAAGATTGACTCTTATTGCGCGGTGATCCTCATTACCCCACTTTTCTGTTAAACGAGTGCTGGTGTGGCACATGCCACGAATGTTCACTTTTCACATTCCCCTCCTCGCCCCGCTCAACTTGCATCTATAGATAATGCTCCTGATGCAGCCGCTTTGCTGCTGTTAACCCCACCTTCGTCTTTATACATATATATATATGTATATATCGTTACCTCAATCATTATATGCTTCAGAGTCCACCCCGCGGACGACGAGAAAAGTCGACTCGATCGGAACACGCCCCGCACGGCGCCACAGAGAGAGATGAGAGAGAGCGAATGTGCAACAGGTCTCTTCTGTGTGTATATATATATATATATACATATATATACGCATATACATAATATGTACACTGTCGTGTGGCGCTACACAAGATTTTTATCGATTCCGACACCGTCGCGTTGAGTCCTTTCTCATCGATATGTGGATATGTCTCAGTGAGCAATATCTCGATCATCGATCGATATGCAGAACGATGTCTTTTCTCTTTCTCTTGCCTCATGTATTTAGTTAAGGGATTCTTTCGCGACATCCATAAGAGTAAAATGAAACTTAAGAAAAAAGGGGAGCTTAATCTTAAATATGGTCTAAAAGATGATTCTCTCACCTGTATCGATAAGTAACATGATAACCCATAAGATATAAATAATGGCTGTACTCGCGATGACGCAGGATCCAAGAAACTCCACTGACGAAAAATTCATCACCATCAACGTCGTGTACTTTGACCTCGTAATATTGAGTATTGAAAATGATCCTTTTCAAGTTCGTTAATGATAATCAGTGAAATATTTAATTTGCTGATTTTTGGAGTTTCGTTTGACGACGAATAAGAAAATATTTATAAGAGTATTCTTAAAAGTAAAAATTAAATTATTCAAAAAGCACCGAAACAATAATGAATAAATAATAATAAATTGGAAATCTTGTACATATGGAATATTTTGTCAATCTGAAAGGAGAAAAAAAAAGAGTTTCTTAAATTGAGAAATACAGAAGATCGTTTTATCGTCTTATATTTCCAAGCCACTCTTTTATTTTCCCCAGCACATCTTAAGGTGGTACCATAGAATTTATATGTTATGGTACCAAAGGTGGACCTGGAATTTGTTTGAGCCGTCCCACGCACCGAGGATACCTCGATCGCTTGCCAAGGCAATGGCTCTTGTCGCGGCTTCCGGCTCGATGAAATATTGGACGACGTACTGGGGCGAGTTGGCTCGAGGATAAAGTGGAAAAAGCGCCTCAAGGGTTCTTTCTGTCTCCCTTTCTCTCATGGACTCGCTATCGCCGAGCAACAGGTTGTCGAACACACGATCCGGTCCTCACGTAATCTTCGTCTCGGTCTCCCTATTTTATTCCAAGTACGATATATTAGTGATACAGGACTCGCAACGCCACGTGTGACAATGAGAGAAGTGCAAGTTTATTCGCACAATTCATCCAACGATATGAACGATCATAAAAGAAAAAGAATTTTAAAAAATTATATTCACGTTGATATACGTACACCTATGTTACAACTCATTAGCGATCGCCGATTGCCTCGAAGAGTGTCCACGCGAATTGTCCCCATCGATTCTCAATGTCTCCCCACGCGCCACGCAATTTCCGGCTCGATGAAATATCGAGAAGGAAAGTTGGCTCTACCGATTGCATGAAAATTGTCTCCAACCCTGATCGCAACAGGTTGTCGAGCATGCTGTATTTCTCAGAAAGTTTGTTCTGCCTTCTTATCAGTGAGAATTATTAGAGTCACGTCTCTTGAATACAATTTTTGTTAAGTTTTTTTGTTTGTTTTATATTGCAGCGACCATACATTAAATTATTCAAAAGCAAAGAGATTGAGAATGCCATTAGAAAATAGTTATGAATAATTAAACCTAATCATTCTTTTATAAAATTTATATTTTTTTTCTATATAGAACAATTATTGAGAATCATTTTGATGGAAAATATTTTTTAATTGTTGTACTTTGCTAAGGTCCCCTGTACGCTCTCGACCCTGTATTGCCACATTATTTTTTTATTCGATAGCTTATAAATTATTGAAATAAAATTATTCAATTATGATCGTTCTATGCTATTTGATTCAGCATCGCATGGGTGAATTCTCTGTAATAAAAAAAAAATTGATTTGATTAAAAATTCATGGATAGACCGAGAATGAAGATATTTTCGTGAATCTTTTTTAGAATATTCTACACTAAGTATGTGATTTAGAACAGACATTTTGCTCGTAAATAACGGCTTAGAGTGGATTAACTATAACGTACGAGTTTTTTCTCTCTGCATTCTTACGTTATTATTAAAGAAAGAAAGAAAACGAGAGAGAGAGAGAGAGAGAGAGAGAGAGAGAGAGAGAGAGAGAGAGAGAGAGAGAGAGAGAGAGAGAGCGAGAGAGAGAGAGAGGGGGGTGGGGCAGAATGAGACGTCTCTATCGTTGACTGCGGAAGTTATTTATCGAATAGCTTCGTCCTAATAATCGTAGCAATGTTTATCGCTTGTAGGGTCGTATTGTACCTACATTAAATCAGTTGGATTAAAAAACACAATGTCAATAAATGAATAAAAAATTACATTATTCAAAATCTCTAAATGCTGTAACTCAGCTTAAGGTGATTTAAAAGGACTTGAAGTGGGGGAAATGGTTTTTTCAATTCTGAGTTTGGGTTATCGTTGGTGACGTGAAATTATAAAAAAAAAAGAGCTTCAGCGTCTGCAGGATTAAAAGAAGCAATAATGGAAACTTTTCATTTTCGTAAATTATAGAAAGAGATGTTTCTTTAATTCAAAGAGAAAACGGCGAATCTCGTAACAAAATTATTAATTAATTGTAACGATTATTTTCCGTTGAGTAACCTTTTGGATTAAAAATGCAATCTGAACAATTGTGATTATTAAATAAATTACTATATCGCTGTTAAAATATTTTTCAAACATTCACGTCTTTCTCTACTATCCTTAAGTTCTTTACTGCAGCAGCGGAATATAAAGAAATAAGTTATTGTACCGTAAGTTATTTGCAATCACGACGGGAGTGAGGCATTGTTTGCAATAGTAATTGTAATGTTAGCCGGATCTTATTTGGCTCTACGGCCGCTTATTTTCCAGGATAGCTCTTAATATACGAGAAGTTCGTAGAACGGGGTGGTGGCCTCGCAATAACTCACTGAAACGTACCGAGTAACAAAACGGTTCCGTATCCTCTACTCTATGCTTTTGTATGGACGAAAGACAGAGAGAAGAATGCACGCGTGTATAGTTTGCCGAGTGGAGGAGTCGTGGGTGTAATACAAGAGACGTTTTACTCATGGGCTGGTATGTATATGTTTATAAAATCCTTAAAAATAATAAGGGCGTATCTCACATGATCTAAAATGGCAAATGTTACAAAATAAGCCATTTCCATTGTGAATGGCCCTTTTATAAATTTATACAATTTTTTTTATACCATTCTGTAGACGTATGCACACATATGTATGTTTACCGTGAACTCTGCCACCTCAGACACACTTCTTCTTTTTCTATCCCAGCCTCTTGAATGCTTTTTTAAATATCTCTCTTGTTGCCGATTCGTAACGCGAAAATACACGCGGGTCACAATCGTAGCTTTCTCCTTTGTGCTCGTAGCCTTTAGCGTTTTGTAATGAATGAGACGAAACATTAATAATCATATTTTACCGACTGTAGTCTCTCTCTCTGTCTCTCGGTGGGAAATATCGATTTGTCGCTACTTTGTTACTTCATCGTTCGAGGGACCCAAAGTATTTTTTTTTTTTTTTCATTAATTTTATCATTTCAATGATTTATCGTTTATTGGACGATTATTCGTAAATATTCAGTCTCTGCAAATGACAAGTTGTAGCAGTACGAAGTATTAAATTAACGATCATACGCATACGGCATGCATATATATATATAAATATATATATATTTAGAGGTTCAAGAATGAGAGATTCTCAAGTTCGAACCACCGGGTTACGCGAGCTTAAGGGCGTATTACCGTGGGCGATAGTTTTACCAAGGGCTACACCGCTACGCAATTATACGAGTGATTACCATCATGAATATTCATGATTGGAAGTATTATGTGCGTTGGCCACGATGCCATGGATTTGTGGTTCTCTGCTTCGGATATATTTATATATATATATATATATATATATAGATGTCGAGAGAATAAGAGGGAACGAGAAAAAAGAGAGAGAGATGTAGTTGGTTGTATAAAAGGGAATAAGTACCCCGGAGGGCAGTCGTACCTCATTCCAGCTGATATTTACACTGCCACTGGTTGCTCGCAAAATGCTCCGACTAGTAATAAACTCTCGACTGTCTTCTGTGCTCGGAATAAAATGGGGGAGAGGAAGCGAGAAGAGATTTCATTTGGAATCGAAACCACCTCTCGATCGCCCATGGCACAAATAACTTTGGTTGTCTATATAAATATGTGTATGCGTGCGTGTGTGTGTGTATTTGTGCATGTGCGTGTGTGTGTATTTGTGTGTACATAGTGTTAAAGGCACTATCTCGCGAACAGTATCTCACGACCTCAAACCTTCTAAACGATTCAATTTGTCGTAATTATAATGCAACAATGGACCATCGGAATTATTATACACGTAGCTAGACCTTTGTACGTAGAAGTCTTCGTGTGTGATACGATGTATATATATATATATATATATATATATATTATTTTTTTTTTCGTTAATTGCTTTATTGTATCCAATTAAGAAGTATCTCGTTGGGATTGACGAGCGTGGGTGGTAGATTTTTTTATTAACAGGGCTTGGAATGTTTCTACAAAATGTTATATTATTTTTCGTCGAAATTTAAGAATAATTTCTCATTTTTCTGGTATACAATTCAGAATAATTATTATGATAATTATTTAGAAGAAAAGACTGTAGTGTTTTTTTTTTTGCAGCAATTATTCATACGTATTTTTCTATTGGATAATTCTTGATAAATAATTTTCAGAACTGTTTATCAGCCTTGTAGTTTCATACATACGAGCATCTCTGACGACGTGAGGATCGAGAAAGGGACTTTGTAGGGTTTTTTTTGCAGCCATTATTCATACCTATTTTTCTATTGGATAATTTTTGATAAATAATTGTCAGAACTGTTTATCAGCCTTGTAATTTCATACATACGAGCATCTCTGACGACGTGAGAATCGAGAAAGGGACTCTGTAGGGTTTTTTTTTGCAGCAATTATTCATACCTATTTTTCTATTGGATAATTTTTGATAAATAATTTTCAGAACTGTTTCTCAGCCTTGTAATTTCGTATATACGAGCCTCTCTGACGACGTGAGGATCGAGAAAGGGACTCTGTAGGGTTTTTTTTTGCAGCAATTATTCATACCTATTTTTCTATTGGATAATTCTTGATAAATAATTTTCAGAACTGTTTATCAGCCTTGTAAATTCATACATACGAGCCTCTCTGACGACGTGAGGATCGAGAAAGGGCGACACAGGTGGTCCACGATTCAGTCACGACACCCAACAAGAACAATAAAGCCCTTTTGTGATTCACATGAGCAATAAAGCCATGAAATACTAAGCGTGGTCATGCTCGGTTTCATCCGACGATTAATCCCGTATCGGTTTGTTATTAGACACGGGACACGCTATTTTACGAGCTGCACTCGAGTGTCGCCCTCTTTATATACCCCACGATATTCTGTACATACGAGCTTCATATACGTTGTTACATTCAATTGCACGCTGGTGCAACGCCTGACAACTGAATTCTCTGGTATTCGATGTTGCAGCTTGCTGCTGCTTGCTACCAACTTTGATACTGGTGACCACAACTATAAAATGCATTATACTAGAATCAATATTGATATAAGAAAGGAGAAATTATTTCCACATTCAATGAATTCATCGTCAGTTATATCCCTAACAGTTTGTATAAGATATAAAAGTATCTGATACACGTTGTTATTGACTGTGTTTAAATTAAACGAAAACCAAATAGTTTTCGGGGATTTTTTTAAATTAAAATAAATAAATAAATGTTAGCTCACAACGAAATAAAAATTGACCATGTTGGTACTTCATATATGTGATATTCATTTACAGCTTTTAATTTTGATTCTCTATATATTCGCAAAAAAAAAACCTCGCGTGTTTTCCACGATGATAATAGAATTCTAGGAACGAGAGTAGAAGAATTCAGAGCATTCACGCCCTCAACACCGCAGACTCAATTGACGACATTAAGTAACGTTCGCACACACAAGTGTGTCCATTTAATCGACAAACTTTTTTCCCATCACCAGTATATTTTTTAATATCTCAATTGATTATTCTATTTATTATTGAACAAAAAATTATCCGATTTCCATATATTTAATATATATGCCATGGTTCATTCCTTGCATTGGAATCTTCACACGCGTATTTATATTATATATATATATATATACACAAAGCACGGAATCCCCGATGTATCTCTGTGGGAAGCGGAATCACGAAAATCTCACGCGCAGCACGTGCTGAATCTTTCTCTCGCTTACTCGGATATATACATGGCCAACACGTACACGCTCAAGTGGGGTCAATTACAAAGGCTCTGATGCTGTTACCACTGACGTTTTGCTATGATGAATTTCTGAGCGCGCCCGTGACTTCTCCCACACTTGGATGAATTTTTCTCCCAAGACGAAAATATACACGAAAAAGATAATTTGATCCTCGATAAAGTGAGCATTAAAAATTATAACAAAATTGTCAATAATAATACCATAATTATAATTGATGATTGTAGCAAAAAATAAATCAAATTTTGTTTTATTGTTCGATGATTAAACCGACTTCAAAACTTCTTTTATACGATTCTGATACATATCTGATATTTATAAGTCTTAATACAGCATCACAGAGGTATTAAATCTCTACGAGATCTGGCAAGCTTTACGATCCTATTATCGAGAGTATCCGGGGTGGGTATATAGAGGCGTGATGACGGGTTTGTAAGCGTTAGTAGGGAAAAATTTCGCAAGACCCGTTTCGTGGTACAGAGAGGGAGAGAGAGACAGAGAGAGAGAGAGAGAGAGAGAGAGAGAGAGAGAGAGAGAGAGCAAGACGGCCAAACCGATGTGACGAACGTATAAAGGCGTGTATGCCGATGTGTATTAGTAACAGAAACAGAGAAACTAAACGAAGGGAACGACACAAATGCACGTGGGTGAGCCACCCACGCTTACTATTCTCGGAGTTAATACTCCTTACGCCGGGTGAATGCGAAATATGCCTTTGTCGAGCCATGCCAGATTGTCTCTCTCTCTCTCTCTCTCTCTCTCTCTCTCTCTGTGCTCTTTTCTTTAAGACTTTGTGCATACTCAAGGAGAAAATGTGCCCATTTACTATATATATATATATATATATATATATATAGCTATACATCTATAGTGACATACATTTTTGACTATATTGTCTCTTGGCTTCATAGTCGCTTCTACGCAAAGTTCTATTTGTCAAGGAAAACACATTTTCTTCAAGTTCTCTTCGCTTCGCAGTAATTTGTGGGCAAAATTCTATTCGTCCAGAGAAGGCTGCAGTTGAAGTGTATTTTTTTTTTCACTGAGCAATTTGCTCAAAAATCGCAGCTTGTTTTTTTCTTTTGAAAAGTCTGTACGTTTCGAAGCAATATATTCATTATTTATTGAAATATTTATAATATATATTTTTGCGGTTGAAAAAAAAAAAAAAAAAATTAAAATCCCTTGTCTGAAAAATTTGTCGAAAAATTCCTCGCAATCGCTGATCAAAACTTAAACAACCGCAAAGTATTTTCACGAAGTAGCTTGTATCTTCGAAGAGATAGGAATTCTGCGGAAAATAAACGAGCTCATGGTGATGCACTGGCAAAATTGCATATATATAGGGGCCATATATGAGGTGCATCAGCGGTGGCCCAACTTTTTCTCTGCTCTCTCTCTCTCTCTCTCTCTCTCTCCATGTATGCGTTCCGCGCGCCTCGACTGTAAAAAGCTGTCATATTGTCTCTTGGCTTTTTCTTTTGAAAAGTCTGTACGTTTCGAAGCAATATATTCATTATTTATTGAAATATTTATAATATATATTTTTGCGGTTGAAAAAAAAAAAAAAAAAATTAAAATCCCTTGTCTGAAAAATTTGTCGAAGAATTTCTCACAATCGCTGATCAAAACTTAAACAACCGCAAAGTATTTTCACGAAGTAGCTTGTATCTTCGAAGAGATAGGAATTCTGCGGAAAATAAACGAGCTCATGGTGATGCACTGGCAAAATTGCATATATATAGGGGCCATATATGAGGTGCATCAGCGGTGGCCCAACTTTTTCTCTGCTCTCTCTCTCTCTCTCTCTCTCTCTCTCTCTCTCTCCATGTATGCGTCCCGCGCGCCTCGACTGTAAAAAGCTGTCATATTGTCTCTTGGCTTTTTCTTTTGAAAAGTCTGTACGTTTCGAAGCAATATATTCATTATTTATTGAAATATTTATAATATATATTTTTGCGGTTGAAAAAAAAAAAAAAAAAATTAAAATCCCTTGTCTGAAAAATTTGTCGAAGAATTTCTCACAATCGCTGATCAAAACTTAAACAACCGCAAAGTATTTTCACGAAGTAGCTTGTATCTTCGAAGAGATAGGAATTCTGCGGAAAATAAACGAGCTCATGGTGATGCACTGGCAAAATTGCATATATATAGGGGCCATATATGAGGTGCATCAGCGGTGGCCCAACTTTTTCTCTGCTCTCTCTCTCTCTCTCTCTCTCTCTCTCTCTCTCTCTCTCTCTCCATGTATGCGTTCCGCGCGCCTCGACTGTAAAAAGCTGTTAACGATCGAGCGTTATAAATTATTAATGCGCGTATCCAAATTGTGCGTCCGGGAGTACGTTTTATGGGGTACTCAGCGCTGTCCAAAGAGATGTGTACGAGAGAGAGAGAGAGAGAGAGAGAGAGAGAAAGAGAAGATGAGAGAAAAATCGAGAACCGAAGGCTACAATGTGCGAGGGTCGTTCCTTTTCGCTCTCTCGTTCAGTTTCTTCTTTTTTTTTTTCTCTCTCCATTCTTAAACTCCTCCACATCGTTTGTTCGTCTCTTACGTGACGTTTTTTCCCTTCTCTCGCTCTCATAACTTTTTTGCCTTTTTATTTTTATTTTTATTTACATTTTATTATTACAACGAGAGGTTCGCTCGTGCGTGCCATTGCGTCTCTTCTTTCGAGTATCCTTGCGAGAGAAATGAGAAAGAGAGAGCTTTATCCGTTCTCTTCAACTTTGCTGTATGGTAGCAGAGCGAGGACTTCTTCTTCTCGTTCTGTGTACTCGAGCATTTATGAGCGAGTAATTGCCCGATGATTTGGGCTTCGTTTCTCCACACACCAAGACGATGTACCGAGAGACTGCAGGCGGCGCGTTTATCCCTCAAAACTCGCCTCTCTTTGGCCCTTATAACTGTGTAATGCGCTAGGGTGCATTTAACAAACCCTTATGAGTTTTTTTTTTTTTCGAGCTACTGCCTCGCACAATCTCTCTTCGATCCTTACATGCAAATATATAGAAACTCGCTTCAACGGTGCTATAATGAACAGGACTGACCCCTTCCTATATGGGGCTTTCCATGCCAAATTATTTCGATTTGTAACCTATTTAAAAAAAAATCCTTTACTCCAATGTTATAGAAAACCTTGACTTTCATATACAAACTTCCTTAACTTTAACTTATTAAATGAATTTCATAATGTTATCATTTTTATTATCCCGAATAGATAAATTATTGATTAATTAGTATACTTACTATAACCTACGGGTGATAAAAATGGTAATGGTCAAATGTTACGTCAATCCAGCATGCAATTACACATCGATGCATATTTTACAGAATGGGAATTCTCGTATTTTGCTTGTTAAATCGCTCGCCTGGTCTCGCGATAATAAAATGTACATACACATATGTTCCATGAAGGCACCGCAAGAAATTTTATAACACTGCAACTCCGTGCAGAGTCAAACCTGGAATTGCATCCTTCCTTTACGGATAATGGAAGGGCGGATGTTTATCATTCCTCAGAAATTCTATATTTTAACATTCCGCGTATCTGAGAAAAACTCTTCGGTATCATCGTTTTTTTTTCCAACGTTTTTCATGTGTCTGTGCAAATTTTTTTCCAGAAATAAAATCCATAGGCTCGTTTTTCCCATTTCCAAATTTGCAATTACCGCCAGTCAATATATGAAAAAATTCAGATGAGAGAAAAACTGAGATGAGATGAAAATAAAATACAAGAAAAAATTGAAAAAATAAATCAAATCATGCAAATCGAAACTTTGGTACAGGATGATAAGATATTAGGGATGCATAGAGGAGATATGAAAAATAGGACTGGAGAGAGAAAAATGAGAGAGTGGCAAAAGAGGCGGAGGTGGTTCAGCCTGTATTTCGAATATTCCAACGAGATGAAGCTGGCGCGAGAGGGAGAGAGAGAGAGAGAGAGAGAGAGAGAGAGAGAGAGAGAGTCTTGTTACTTTGAAGCTTCTGCTGTCTCGTCAACGAACAAAAGATCCAACTGCTTCTGCTTTTTCCTTGTTGCAGATTTGCTTTGCTCATACATACCTACAGTTCAAATGCTCCTTGGGTTATGCAGAGAGAGAGAGAGAAAGAGAGAGAGAGAGAGAGACAGAGAGAGAGAGAGAGAGAGAGAGAGAGAGAGAGAGAGAGAGAGAGAGAGAGAGAGAGAGAGAGAGAGGGAGGGAGAGAGAGAGAGAGAGAGAGAGAGAGAGAGAGAGAGAGAGAGAGAGAGAGAGAGAGAGAGAAGAGATAAAGTTTTCAAAGCGAGAGAGTCCACCTCGAGCAAAGATATAAATATTCTATTGTTATTATTGTTATTATTGTGATGATTATAAAGTATAAGTGCAGTATTATTATACACATGCTGTACTCGATGAATAGACCAGTCTTTATCGAAGGTGGTACTCATCTCTCGTGTTGATATTGACTCGGTTTCTGCATCATCATCATCATTCAGTTTGGCATATTCAATTTCGTTATTAAATTACCTTTCTTTATGCCCTTCACAATGTACCTCTCTCTCTCTCTCTCTCTCTCTCTCTCCCTCTCTCTTTGGTACTTGCGAGATGCGGGTGTTCGCTATTGCATTTCTCTTTTGATCTCTTTGATTGCTTTAAAGTGTGTTTTGTAAGTGCAGGAACGATAACTGCAGGCTTTATAATGATGCATGATCTAATTAAAAACACTTATTGATCACTGTCGTGAAAAGTTTGCGAGTGTAATATTTTTTTTTCAAATTATCAAAATTTCGTACGTAATAATCGTACACGGAGGCTCGAATTTTCACTGATGGCTCGAAGAAAATTTGAAAGACTCAAAGGACTGATATTCTCGTAGAATAATAATTCGTTGTAAACAAACAATAACACACGCTTGAAATAAAATGAGATAAGTAAAAAATTACTCGAATTTTATCATTGAATGAATTATAAAATTATAGAGGTGAATTATTATTATATTATAATTATTAGCAGCATTATTATTATAGGATTTATAAGGACAGAAAATTGATTCTGTTTCCATTCTTTATTATCAAGAATGATAGACTCGCAAATTTTATCTAAGAGTATTAACAATAAGCAAGAATAACAGTGCAAGTATTTCGATTTGTGTCATAAATTTCATTTTGTCATTTATTGAGCAGATCATTGAATCAATTTTTTTTTATCTTCAAATGTGGCGATTGGAACTTTCTTATTAATTTTTCGAAAAACTGAAAAATATTGCTCTTCCTTTGCTCTCCATCCTACTGTGTTTTTCTTTTGACGCACACCGTTCGCTACTCCCGATAAATTCCTGTTATGTTTATCCTCGTATCTCATAACGAGAGATTGCCGATAGACTTCCTTACGAGTGACGAGGCACAGAGTAAGAGAGGGATGACTACATTATATTTTGGGAACTCTGCGAACGTGACGCACCCTTTGGGCAAACGGGTTTTACTATATAGACCACAGTCGTTATTTCCAACGTGCATACACTGTAAATTTAATGCCGAATCGTGGGAGCTCTTCTCAAGCTTCTTACGCGTTAGTCAAGTGCATGTGCACACAAACAGAACTTTAAAAAAAAAAAAAAATTTTAACGTATTCAGAGATTTGCCAAAAAAAAAAAATGAATCATCCGTGATTTTTTTATAACAAACTCGTTGATCTGAATAAAATTGCAATGAACCCAAGTACACCGAAAAAAATAGATTTACCAGATTTAAATAAATTTTCATTATCTATTTTTTATAATTGTAGGATGTGAATTAATGGCTTAAAACCTTCGAATTAACATATACTTAAGGCTAGATCAATTAATTTGAAAATTCACTAATTGGCTCTCCTTAAATTGATTGAATCTATTTTTTTCTCCCGAAATTTGATAGAAGTTGAATTAATTTATATTTTCTGATTTTCCAGTCGAGCTGTAAAAATCTTTTCAGTCAACTCAACAGCGAATAAACGATGAAGATAGCATTTAAAAAAAAATGGAGTCGCTGCAAAGAAACGTGTTAATGGATTATTAATCTTCACTATCGCATATGTATCCCTGGTTTCTCTGTTAAGCATTCTTGTTTCTCGTTGTAAACATATCTTCTTATCTTTGTGAAAGAACTGGACCTGGGAGAGCGCGTGCGAATCTTCTCTCTTCTCCAGAGAGCAGAGAAGAACGAGAAGACTCTTCTGCGTGCTTGTGCTTTATAATAGCAACGAGACTTTTTCATTCTGGATAAAGGAATAATTGATTCAATCAACTTTATTGACGCAATAAAATATGTGAAATATAATCTGGCAAAATTACATTTATTTTTTTCATTCTTTTCATCATCGCTACACCAGGAAAGTTTTTATTTCATTTATTTAAATAATATCTGTTGTGTCGATAATGCTTTATTTCGGTACTCGTAAATTTTTTCCAATTGAAATACATTTTTTTTCGTTTAGAATGAATTTTGCTTGACCCAACTATAATCTATTTGAACTATAAATAAATGAATTCTTTGGCCCCGCATAATGATTCGGCAAATCTACACTGAGACGAATCGCAATGTCCTCCCTTCCCCTTTCGGGCATGGTAATTTAAAACTGACTTTCTATATGACCATCACAGAAAGTGCGTTCGCATGCCACAAAGAATTGAGCGATGTGTTATAACATTTTTTTTTTTTTGTATAATAAGAACGGGAAAGAAATGAATCGTTTCCCGACCGAGCGCATTATAAGCGATTAATAATTAAGAGGCTCTCTCGTTGCCCGTGAGACAGCCCGAGAGCGATCAAGAGGCGGAGAGGACGAAGAGAACTTGGAAGAGAATGAATTTTATATATATACATGTCAAACACGATTGCTCGGACGTACGTGCCGCTTCGTGTACTCCAAGTACTTTTATATATATATATATATATATAGGAATCGCTTTATTATACATACATATATACATATATATATATATATATATATATTTGCGAATCTGCGCGCACTATTGGCCAGCGCGTGATGATTTCGCGCGCCGCTAGTCGAGAGCTCTCTATGTAATTAATAGATTCAAAGATAATTGAAACGGTCGTGAGTACTACGGCCAAAGACAGAAAGAGAGAGAGAGAGAGATAGGGAGGGAGGGAGGGAGGGAGGGAGAAACTTAAAGGTCATTTTAGAAAGCCCGATATTAATATATATCAATCACGTATATATGATTATTAATACAGGTGTATTAACTCCACCGCTGGAATGGAAAGAATACGAATTATATATTTGTTATTCGATTATATTTTTCGTTACATTATGGGATCGTTGAATATCTGGCTGTTACCTCGGATTATAATGACTTGCTATTCCATTTTTCAGAAGTTTTACCTTTTCATGATCCCATCGATGAAAATTCATCCTAAGCCACTTTATATAAAGTAAAGTACATTTTGCCACAGAAAGGAGCTTGCAATTTTTTTTTCATTTTGAGGTATAGAATAATGGCCTACGGAAAGGCAAATAACCAAGTCATTTTATGTAATTTAAAATAATATTAGACTTACACTAGGTTAGCCTAGGTTAGACTATTAGACTGGGTTAGACGATATGGAAAATTCTAAAATCAACATTTCTGTATGGATCTAGTCTGGTATTGAAACACTTATTTTTCGAGCGAAAAAAGTGAGATATAAGTCTCAGCTTCTTGAGTTTAAAAGACAAGAACAAAAAATCCAATTTTTGTATTCCGATTTTGACAATTTCTTTGCCACTAGCAACTCCTATACAGAGCTAACTCACTTGGCCTTCGCACGCAATCTTACATGCGATAAACTAGAATTGGATCGAACAACAATTGGCCTCACGATTTTCCCTAAATAAGGACCTTTCATTAATATGCATAAATTGTCCTTTTCGCTCATTACGGACCTTGCCGTCCCCCCTGAAAAATCTCTGGCATGAGCTTACTAGCTAGACAGTTTGATACTAATTAGGTTCGTTTCGAAGGTCTACCTTGAAGTCCTCGTGTGTCTCGATAGAAAAAATAAATGATGATCACTATCGAACCGAAGATATTAAAAGGGGGTTGAAAAAAATATAGCAGGTCGTTGCGTTATACGTGCACGGATTCCACGCCCACGCATCGTTGATTCGTATCTTGCTTACGGATGTGCTTGAAATATGTTTGATTGTGGTATATATATATATATATATATATATATATATATATATATATATACCGCCAAGAGAGACTCACCACATCGAGAATGAACATTCCTACGGTGGAAGTTGGCAGTTCGTTGGGAAGTTAATGACCGCGGTGACACGGTACTAATATGTCGCCGGTCCAACCTCGTCCGAGCGGTGTCTTTGAGGCTTTTCGCGTTATAAATTAATCTATTAGCGGGAGCGCGGCGGGGACGCCCGTCTCTCTGTATGTGATGCTGACTGGATCCTGCAGCAGCAACATCAGAGCAACTTCTCCTTCTCATCTCTCGAGATATAACCGAGAAACTCCTCGAGCTCTCAGAGAAACGCACACATACACATGTGCATGAAAAACGACCGAACCAATGAACGAACGAGAGAAAGAGAGAAAGAGAGAGAGAGAGAGAGAGAGAGAGAGAGAGAGAGCGAGGAGCAGCCGTACTTCGTCGTAATCTCCAATTAGGCCGAAATTGATTAGCCGGGATTAATGCGGGCGAGGGAGCATCCAGAGTTGTTCTTATATACCTTTCACGTTCGCGTCAGGTGTGCTTGTGGATTAAATGCCATATCTTCTTCGATGAGAGAGAGAGAGAGAGAGAGAGAGAGAGAGAGGGCAAGAGTTCCTTGAAAAAAAATCTTGTATAAATTTTTTAATTTCGTAAGAAACTTCCTGACTCGTTTTGGATTATTATCTGTGACGAAAATATAACGCGATACGATATTTATTTCTTCCACAATATAGGAAAATGAAATATCGCGAATTTGCGATTTCTTGAATGATGTGCCGGTTTTGATGAGGCCATAGATGTACGAAAGACCTCGGTATGGTCCAAAAATAAATAGGAACCCGTACTAATAATCTGGAAATTGATAAATTATTTGTAAATAATTTTTGGTGGAAGGTTGATACGATTATCTGGAAGATATTAATTTGGTTTGCTAATTTGACTTAATTTTTGTGTCAAACTATTTAAAAACAAGATATTTGGGGTTATCGTATTTTTCGTGAGAATCGTCTCAATTAATATCAAAAATTTCTCTGTTGAATATTCGGTAAACTAACTTAAAAAAATAATAATAATTAGATATTTAGCGAATATTCATAACTGTCACACTTTCTCTGTCTTTGATCTAAATTTTGCTTATTAATGTTAAGGTTATACTTTGCTACTTCTCTCTCAACCGCCATACGAAGTACGATTTCTTAAATCTGCTCATTTCGATGGTCTGCAACTGTTAAAATTTGCTAATATAAAATTCAGTACTTGAATTGTATAATTTAAGTGGTGAATTTTGTATTTGCATTTTTAATATGTATCATAAATGGAAACTATCTGAGTTAGCTGATGACTGAGAGATAAAAGTAGCGATACTACAAATTACGTAACTATTTAAAATATTTAAAAAAAAGTTTAGTAAAATTTTGATCACCAAATCACGAGAGAACGAAAAAAAATTAAGAATTTATAAATGGCTCATTAATTCCTTAAATATTAGTTTTATTGTTATTATTATTATATTCTTGAGAGACAATTACCAAAGGAGAAGTTTGGGGCAGGGGATTTCTTTTTAGTGAAACCTCGAGCGAGACCAAGGGGGGCCATTGCGATTTAATGTTTCTGTTGCTTCTGATATGCCGTTTTATATGCTTGTATGATATTTTAATTAATGTTAATCGAGACACAGCGCGCAATGTGTGGCTGTCGTGACTCTCTCGCCAACTTCTCCTCTTGTGGGATAATTATCGGCTCTGGGCTCTGGCTGTTGCTTGCTCCGCTCATCCGCGAGACGGCGAGAATGAACGGTCGAAAGTCAGGCGAGAGGATTGGAGAGTATGTATTTAATATATATAGCAGTGTATTCTCTCCATGGTAGACAGATACGAAGTGCAGGAGAGAGAGAGAGAGAGAGAGAGAGAGAGAGCGAGAGAGAGAGAGAGAGAGAGAGAGAGAGAGAGAGAGAGAGAGAGAGAGAGAGAGAGAGAGAGAGAGAGAGAGAGAGAGAGAAAGACAGAGAGAGAGAGAGAGAGAGAGAGAAAGAGACCTCGGGGTCTCTCATCTCTTCACATCTCGCTTTGATATCTCTCTAAGGAGTATTTTTTGCGAATGAAGTCCCCGCATTTTCCTCCAGGGATTCTAGCTGTCCAAGAGAATATATGCAGCATTTCATACTTGCTTGACATGTCGAACTCTCATCCTTTCATAATTCGTCCATTATTTTTTCCCCATCGTTATATTTACTTTGAGACTCGCTAACATGTTCTCAGATTTTCTTAGCCAGCCCTTATTAAAAATTTCATTTAAGCTAAAACGGAAACTGCTAATGCTGGAATATGGAAATATATTTCTTAAAAACTCTATTTTAGAAAAGGAAGATTTTGTGCCCGTTTGAAAAATGCACCTCATTTTCGTTCTATTCTTTTCAATCTGAAAAGTTCTGGTCAGAAAACATTTGGAATTGTTCGATAATTTTTTAAGCCGGACTTGAAAGAAGCTCGTCAAGATGATAAAATATTTATTCGATGTACATGAATAAATAAAAATGGTCATTGTAGAATAGAATGTCCAATATAAATTAATAGAACTCCATCAGCTTCGGGGTCAGTATTTTGCCTCTGCTCACTTGCATAAATGTAAATATGCACCACGAGCTTCTGCAACGTCGTCTTCGGCGCGCACCTTTACTCACTATCCCGGGGCGATACAACTCGCGATCTTAATTGCCGCGAATTAGTCAGAAGCCTGACTAATGACGTCGGCTTTATGCTCATATAGGTGGATCGTGGGGATGAGCACATATATATATATGTATAAGCTCAAACTCTCTATGGGAGCTGTTGGCGAACCGGCCGATTTGTCGCCGTGAGGCTTCTCTCTCTCTCTCTCTCTCTCTCGACGAGAGTGTGTAACTATATGCGATACCTGACCGGTGGAGTAGTCAGCGTACATGTATTCTTTATATCGAATGCTCGCGCGTTCCACCTACGGCAATTTTGGCGCCATGTTAAACGAACAAATAGCATATCTGTGCTTTTTCATTATGAAGACAGGTGCAATTACACGAATAATGACGACAATAATAATAATGATGATGATGATGATGATGATTCGAAGTAATCAAAGTTCATAAACTTCCGATGCATTTCTAAATGTTTTGAAGGCAACGCAGAAAAGCTGATTTATATCGAATTGAAATGATTAATGTTGTTGTTATCAATGGTTAAAACTATCGTTGTTTGCAAGTTATCTTGCAAATTAGTAAGAATCTAATTGTAGCGAAAAGCTACAGCTCCCATAAAACTTGTTGGATCCGAATCAAATTGATTAAAAATTAATTTTTATTACCTCAAATAAGTTGCTCTCATTAAAAATACTGCAAGTTGCTGCACAAAGTAATGGCAACTTTAAAAAAATGTCAATCTTATAGGCAAAGATTTTATAGGCAACAAGTTTGTAATAATATATAGAGGGCGTTTGAATCTTGGTGCTAAAAAAAATATATACATATTTATTTAAAGTACGTTTTAAGGAATGACTTAAGAAATATTTTTATATGGAGGCTCTTTTTCGAAAAATATTGTATATTAAGAGCCTCCGTCACTTAATGACCGAGATATTCAAGCATAATCATAATAATTATTCGCAAAAGGGTAATCGAACTTCGGCAGCCACATCTTCGAGAAAAGCTTAACATAATATTGGATTAAGAACGAGTTTTGAGGATTACAAGGTCCAAAAACCCCGTAATAAAAAGAGGCAGAGAAAGATAGAGAAGAGATTCTTCCATCACGAGAGAATCATCTCAACTATATCCCTGACTTAACATTATTAAAGAGACGTGTTCGCGAAATGTTTTATGTTTTTTTTTTTTTTTCATCGAGGATACTTTGCACGTGCTCGCGTCCTTGCTTTCAGAGCCCATATGCTCAGAATCCCGTTCACCCACTATATACATGGTAATACACGGTTGTAGTGTGCTCCACACCCATATACACAATATTTGAAGGCACCAGCGTGTGGAGTTTCAAGTCCTCGCGGCGCGTCAGGTGAGCCAAGGCGCCCGGAGCGCCGCTGATCACTTTGACCTACGACCCCATCAATCATCGCCAAATCATACACCACTTACCTCTCTCCCTCTCATGCTCTCGCGCTCTTTCTCTCTTCCTCTCTATCTCACTGTATCTTTACTTACAGGTATATCTCGTTGTTACACGCAACCGGCGCACGTCCACGTAATACGTAACAGGCATAAGGGCACAACTCTACGCCTCCTCCACGTTTTACACTTGCCTCTTTCTCTCTCGCTCTCTTATTCTTGTTGTCGTTAGTCTTGTTTTTCGTTATTCTCGCTTCGTTGCCTCTTTTTCCTGCCTCTCTCGCGAGCTTGGCCTTCCCCACTTTTTTTTTTTTTGGGATTTTTTATTTTTAACTCGTGATCGTTTTCCCTCGTTGGCTTCTTCACTCCCTCGCAGATGATTTTATATATGTGTAGAGTGGATTTTACGGAAGGAGAATCTCTCATGCCGACGTGTAATTGCAGCTACAGCCGAGGGAAAATATATGCCTGATATTCTTCGGCTGCGGAGACCCTTGAGGGGTTCGTTAAGGCGGGAGGATTGAAGGAAATTGGTACAGTTGTTAGCAGCTTTATGAGAGATTGAAAGTTTCCTTTAGTCTCGTGTCTGATAGAATGAAAAACATGGCAACAAAAATTATTTCATAATATGGAAAAATTTATTTACAAAAATTTTGAGATTAAATTTATTCAATATTACGAACAATTTTCCCATTTATATTAAATAATATTTAACTGCTTAAAATAATCTCTAAATTCATCCCCTTTTCTTTGCAAGGAGTACATTATTTTTGTAACTCTGAAATAAAACTTGAGGCTGAGAAAGACCAAATAAAATAGAGAAAAGAGTTTAAACTTTTCTTGGATATGTTGAAATAATTCTCCAATTATTATGGCCAAATTTTAATTGCCCACAATGAGATTTTAATGAAAATAATATTTGGCACTAATTGACAAATTTTAATTGGCTGAAATAAAATTTAGTAATAATATCTAAATATTTAGCTCGCGATATATAATGACATTGAAAAAAATATTAAATCAATTATTTTATACGTCTGATCGTGAGTGTTTTTATGTCAGCTTTTTTAAGTGGCCAATTACTGGTATCGTTGTTTTTAGTTCGGCATTGAGTTCAGCGAGATGCCTAGTCTCGAAGTGAACGAGCGGGTGCCTTGATTCAGGAATCAGGATTCTTCTCTCAATGAAAATTTCCACACAGCTTTCTGCTTGCGGTTAACATATCCCGTGTTAGATGCCTGATGAAGAGTGCTATGAAACGGCTGTACAGTTAACAGTATGAAAGGCGAGGAAGAATAAGATCGTGAAGTTTCCATAAGAGAGAGAGAGAGAGAGAGAGAGAGAGGGAGAGGGTCTGCATCTCACGAAAGGATTGAGGAGGCCAATACGGACACTCCCACAATTCATGAACCGGGAACGGGGTCGTGGCTGGTTCGAGATGGAAAAAGAGAGCTCCCTCTCTCTGATATATATGGCGATAAATCTACCGGTCAATTTCCTTTAGAATTTTTAATTTTGCGAAAAATCATGGAAAGATTATAACGGGGGATGATCGCGATGAAGGTTATATAGTGGCGAGAGATGAGAGGATAATTATCGCAAAACAAAAGATAGGAGGCGAGTTAAGATCGTGTGGAGGTATAATAGAGAAATGTCAAGTACATAAAGAATTGTTTTTCCATTTTATCATATCATGTTTGTATTTTTAATCGAATTTTCAAAGTTAATTGAATTTATTTATATTTAATTTAATTGCGGTTGATATACAAAAATAAATGTATGATATATCTAATGGATTATACAGACTATGTATTTCAATTAATTCAAATATATGATACTTTTTATTCTTTCTGCATATAAGTTATATCAAAATTCAAAAAGTTTCCAATATAATTCATTTAAACATATGAGAGTTTATTAAAATTTATTTTTATTCGTACCGAAAAAATTATCTTGGAAAACTGCAACGTAACATTGTGAGTCTCGTTGAAATCGATGTTCGTCTGTGCTCTTTAAAATGTACTATAAGAATGAGACAACGAGAGAAAATACGAAAGGCCAAGGTGGTCCAGTGATGTTTGTACATATATGTGCCTCCTCGGTCGTCTCACGTCGACGTGCCACATACTTTAATGAAACGTCGATGATTACGCCGCACGGTTGTGTGTGGTTGCCCCTCGCGCCCAGGAAGATTGATCACCGGGGTGCTGCTCTCAGCCTTAGTATTCACATACATGTATATATATATATATATATATATATATATATACAAATACTAATACGAGTACGGATGTGGTATATGAAATATTTGGGAGTGCGGTGTAAAGTTATGGGCTCAGTGAAGGCTGTAAAATTATTGACCATATTGCCTACCGAAAGTTTAGCATTATTATTCGAGCTATATGCACATAAATATCATTGGAAAAATTAATCGTAACGATGGAAAAAGTTGGATCGAAATTTTTTACGACCAAACCAGATATTTTAATTTTTTTACGAATTTGATCCGTTATTACGATGAATTTTGCTTTGTACAAAATTGCAATTCAGATATCACCAAAATTAAATAGACTGAGGTGAAGATAATCCTTTCAAAAAATCCAAAATGACGAAATTACGAGGATTTTAAAGCTGTCAATACTTTTCCAGTGCTCCACAGGCAGGTGAATTCGTCCTCGACCCCAGGCACGTGAGTGTAATAACTTTTCGTGTAATCCCTACACGGTTAAGAGCGGCGTAATATACTGATCTCTACAGCTTTATATCTATAAATAAAAACACATACATGAATGTATGCCCGAATGAAAGATGAAGGCGTTTCGTAAAGTGAGATGAGAGAGACCAATTTTTTTTTTTTTAATTGAGGTCTCTCGCGGTTGTCCTAGAAAAAAATATTCAGAACCTGAGTGTGGTAATTTCATCTTGTACAGAGACGAAATGAGTCGTTCTAAAGATAATTGCATTTAATCAGCTAATATCGCCTTGAGACTGTGAGATATGAATTCTCGATTTTTCGATTTGCCCGCCATTTTGTGTCCCAGAGTAATATCCGGATGTTATCCATGTAGGGAGCTCTTGAATTTCATAAGGCAACGAACTTTCACTCGTCTTGTGTGTCATCGTTTATTTGAGAATTCGTTTGTCTAATGCACTTGAACACCGGAAAAGGGTTGCATGACGATGAGAATGTGGATTTTGGTACATTCGTATTGGATATTAATTGAGGAAGGATTTATATATATACATACATATATATATATATATATATACACAAATACGATCGAGATTGAGAGGACGTGCGTGGGACGAATGTGGCAGAGGCGATGGTGGAACGGGTGAATATGTACATATATGTATACATATATATTATAGAGGATAAATATATATTCATCGTCTCGCGATATGCTACTGGGAATGCTGCTGCACTTCGTTCACATTTACATGTGAATGCGGGGCGCTAACAGATGCCTCTTCGTCTTGTTCTTCGTTCCTTCGTGCTATACCTATATTTGGTCTCTGTCTCTGTCTCTCTCTCTCTCTCTCTCTCCGCTACGTCCATCTGTGCAATGTGCGGTCCATTAACCCTTCAGATCCCGAAGGTCTCGAAGCGCACTCTCCCACGCTAACATGGGATGACCTTCAATATTTATTAAGGAGTGATCGAGATGATATTAAAATTTAATTGTTAATCGATGGAAAACATTAATAGCGAAGATTTTTTCAAGTTTTTGTTAGTCGAACAATAAATTAATTTTTTTTATCTACTCGAAAATCCATTCGATTGTTCATAGTAAAAATAATAATACAATGAAGGAGAATTATCTCTGTGAGAGTCACACGTCATTTTATCTCCTACAAAATGTATTTTTTAGCTCATCTGTTTAAATTGAAATAATATAAAATTGATTTATCTATGCAAAAAAATATTTTCAACAGCTATTTAAAATCAATCATTATCCCATCTGTAGTGTTATTTATTGTGGGAATAGCTAAGCGGGTAGTTTGTGTAGCAAAACAAAAAAAGAGAAAAGCAATGAAAAGGTGTCAGAGTTGTAAAAAATGTCGAGTTATAGATCGGTGAATGTGAAAAGGGGATGTGGAAACAAAATGCAAAAAAGGAGGGGAGTAGCTGACGCAGTTCTCTCTCTTTTTATGTATCTAACGGCATGTCAGGGAGAGTTCATATTCTTCTTCTTCTTCTTCTTCTTCTTCTTCTTCTTCTATCTTTCTTCTTCGCTAGTCCCCATTCGTTCCTCTTTCTATCTCTCTTGCTCTCTCATAAAAACCACCGTGCACGTAATATATTCTAATTCGTTTGTTTTTGTGCCCATCCTCCTCGCTCATGATCTTTGACCCTGCTCGCGCACGGTTCAGCCCTTTTTCCTATCGATCCTTTTATCATAACCGCACGCTCGAGCTCTCGACGATCCATCTAGTTTGTCTCGATGTATATATAGAGATCGAAGGATGAGTATAGACTGCAGAGAAACGTTAGACCCTGGCACTTGGAGAGACTTGGAAGCCTCACTGGTAAGAAAGAACGAGAGACGAGGAAGCTTCATTGGTAAGATAGAATGAGAGACGAAGAAGTAACTCTGGTAAGAAAGAACGAGAGAGGCGGTATGAGAGATTGAAACGAGGGAAGCCGCACGAGATTATCTATCTGGCGGTTGATCGTTTCGAACGTCTTCTCTAGGTTCATCTCGTTGTATATGCGGTGGGCTGGGGCAACGATGCAAACGCTCACGGTACATTGAGAAGTTGCTCTGGATGCTGATAATCGCTCTAGTCATTCGCTACCGATCGTTCAACTTCTCCTTTATAATCTGTCTCTATGATATATATATATATATATATATATATATATATATATATATATATATATATAATATGCCTATAGAGATTTGTATACATTGATCAGTTTATTAATGTTTTAATATTAGCAGATTTATGTTTGGGTTGGGGTAACGATTAATATTTAAAAAATTATTTATTTGACTGAAAGCTGATAAAGTGATCGATCTAAAAGACAATTTGGATTAAAAAAAACTTTGTCGTATATTCGCAAACGAATACGAATGGGATTAATGTAGGGTTACAGCTTCAAAGGTAAATCATTGATTATCCCTTTTTTTACTGTACAATAATAATAAAATATTCCAATGATTCGATGAGAGGATGAGCAATGACTACAAAAACTTGCCCAAATCAACTGACTCATTCCGAATGAGACGTTGCCCTATTAAACGTTCTACACACGATTTAATCCTCAATCCTCTCAATTATATCACACCCGAGGGAAATAAAATGAAAAGGATTTCTCGAGGCGCCAGGTGACTACCGTGTATGGAGGCGCGTCAAACAGGCGAGTTTTCCCCCTTGACAATGCAATCTTCAACCACCTTATGCTCCATTCCCACTGTAAATTATACGCATAGCTGATGATCCACCTAGCTAGAGAGGTAAACGTGAAAAATTAACTTCTTGACGTGTGCGTCGATAGACCGGCATGTGTGTGTCAATCACACACATAAGCCTCTTACGCGTGTGTACATGTGTGTATATTTACCTATATTACAATATACAGTGTAATAAACATAATAATATTTCTATTTATTTTGTCAATCTTCGAGGTCAGCGTATAATAGTTTAAACAAAATAATTATTACATGGAATTCAAGTCTACGGAATCCGAGATACTTGCCGAACTTGGCCCTTTATCTTCTCTTTTTGGCAACGAATATAAAACAATAATTAAGCGCACATACTCATCTTTTTCTTTTTGAGATGTGGCTCGATGGCTCTCTCGTGAGTCTCTGGGGACCATCACAGTCGTACGTGAATCCAACAAAAAAGTAAAATGCAATGGACGATCGGCAGGGCCTTACCGATAATTCTTAATTGCTCGAAAGAAATCACACGGGTGTGGATAACAATTTTCCTCCCCCGAGATCCTTGTGACGGGACGGTATTCACATCGAGAAGCAAAACTAAGTCAACATGTGGAAATTTAGCTTAATTTTAGTGTACTAAATAAACGTTACACTTTTAGTTTAAAAAACAACCCTTATTTTGGTGGAAACTACATTTATTGACCCTTAAATGGTTAGCTCTCGAAACATCTGAATTATACATGCGTATTTTTTCATTTTAAAATTGCAATAGATTGGTTCAGTTTTGCATCTGACACCTGCATATCGAGAAAATAGTATATGTGTGTAACATCGGCAGGCCCTTTCCGATAATTCTTAATTGCTCGAAAGAAATCACACAGGTGTGGATAATAATTTTCCTCCCGAGATCCTTGTGACGGGACGGTATTCACGTCGAGAAGCCCCCAGAGCGATAGAGACCAATCCTTCTCATAAATTTCTGTCATCGATCGTCATCGATCGATGATCATGCGCATTGCATTTTCCACATTTCGCATGCGCATGAGTTTGGTCAACTAGGCTCCTCGGTCCTACTAGGAGCGTAGTTGTAAAATTCGTATCGGATTCGTCAGATATCTTACAACAGTTAGGTGCAAAACTAAGTGAACATGTGGAAATTTAGCTTAATTTTATTGTACTAAATAAACGTTACACTTTTAGTTTAAAAAAAAACCCTTATTTTGGTGGAAACTACATTTATTGACGCTTAAATGGTCAGCTCTCGAAACATCTGAATTATACATGCGTATTTTTTCATTTTAAAATTGCAATAGATTGGTTCAGTTTTGCATCTAACACCTGCATATCGAGAAAATAGTATATGTGTGTAACATGCTTCTGCTTGACTCCAATAATGTCATTGTCATCGCTATCGTCATTTCCTTTCATCTCCCGTCATCGGACCACTTTGAAACGTCAGTAGAGTAGCAGAAGGGCATCAAACTGGCAAGGTATTCAGCGGGATGCAAGTGGGACAGAACGAAAGAAGGGAAAAGTATTGAAGATGACGCGAGAGAAGCAGAGAAAGAGAGAGAGAGAGAGACAAAAAAGGAGCGATGAGAAGAAGAACGGAGAGGATATGTAAGAGAAAAAGGCATATAGCTATGGATATATGGGGAATTTCATTCCAACTTGACCACCATTCAACCACAATGACGATCTTGAATTTGTCTAATTATTTTTTTCAATTGTCGTTTCACTTCCGATAGTTGACTAAAAAAAAAAAAGTTTCTTCTTAATGGATTAAAAATTATTATTCAACACCTGATTATTTTTGTTATTTTAGCTCAAAACTTGATTATGGGTTCATAAATTTATGAGCGGAACACTTTTTACAAAAAATTGAAACAAACGACATTCGTTCAGAGGTGTGACTGCACATAATTATTGCACGTCTATTTGCAATCATCATCCGATTCTGACCATCTGAGATTTGCTTGATTATTTTTTTCTCGTGACTCGCCCTTCGGACCCTGATCTTTGAAAATAATCTTCTCGTACATACCGCCGAATAATTGTCATTGGACGGTTTTTTGAAATATTTATTGTAAATTCCGGTATAACTATTTTTAGCGGTAAAATAGCGTTGCAAAAACTAATGGGCCAAATCCACAATCGACAATGTCAAAAGCTGTTCGATTTGGCACGGAATGACCCATGCGTAAGTTTATCTGTTGTACTGATTGTGAGCAATATGTGGTGGTAGTAACGCAGCATTGCTGAGTCAACGCCAGCATTACTTTTACAACGAAGAGTGTGTGGCAAAATATGCGAAGAGGGAGAGGAGAAGATAAGTGGCCATTCTGGCAAAAGAGAGAGAGAGAGAGTTGGTGGTAAGGGGGGGGGGGTGGAGGAGAGAGAGAGAGAGAGAGAGAGAGAGAGAGAGAGAGAGAGAGAGAGAGAGAGAGAGAGAGAGAGAGAGAGAGTTGGCGGTGGGGGGGGGGGGTGGAGGAGGAGGAGGAGGAGGAGGGGAGTGAGAGAGAGAGAGAGAGAGAGAGAGAGAGAGAGAGAAGGAGGGACAGAGAGAGCGATGAGGGGTACGAGAGCCGTTATATTCCTGTGCCATTTCGGCGTCGCGCGCGCGCTCGCGAGCACGGTTTTATGGGGACCCCCCTCATCTGCCCCCGGCGGGTGAAATTTCCGCATTGCGTTCCCATGAGATTCGTCCTCACCGTGTCGTCGTTTCCTTTTCTCTCTCTCTCTCTCTCTCTCTGTCTCTCTCTCTCTCTCTCTCTCTCTCTGTACCTCCCAACTCTGCGAGAGCATTGTCGTGCACAGGTATGAGATGTGTGTGCGATTGGGATTATAAGCTAGAGAAAGAATAAGAATTGCACATATATGTCATCTTGCGCGGGCGTGCTCACATATACGTGATGATGACTGAAAATTCTCAAGAGCAAATTGTTGCGTGCGAGAAACACGACGTGGAATAAGGAAACAGGACAAGACAGAGAATAGAAACGATTTTCTTTTTCGAGAAGCGTTATGCAATCTTTTGAGAGAATCAACAGTCAATAAACCTCGCGGTTGAGATCGTGAATATTAGGAGGAAAATGTCGAGAGACTTTTGTAGTCCTTTCCTTTTTTTTCAAGGCGTTTCATTTTCTTTCAAGGCTACTCGATGTTCTTCAATCTCATTTTAACACTCTTTAAGTTGTCTGGCTTATGAATGAGAACTTGAACAATTAAGTTTATTGATGACTCAATTCATTATTTGACTTGGAAAATTTTGTTAATTCCTATTTTTTATAACCAAATTTAACCAAACCCATTATCAAATGAATAATAATATTTATTTGGGATGTTGGATGTACGCAGTCCGGTTAAAAAATATATCGATTTACTGCGTTAATTAATAGAGAGTACAGTGAAGAGTAATTGAACATTGCTTAATGAAGAACAAAAAATATCCTTATAATTGAGGATATTTTTATTTAAATTTTCACAATCAAGAATCCTTCGAGTATCCTTAGTTCGCTTTGAATGGGTAAGAACTATTCAATTAGGAAGTTCAGACTAATTTTCCGCTAACAGAGAGGGTCAAAGGTTGAAGTCGGAATCTCTGTCAAAAAATGATAAAATTGAAAAATTTATATTTTCCATTTGATAAGTATTTGTGATGAATACAGTTATGTTTGTGATTTTCCAAAACGTCTTTCAAGATCACCGGTCTCTTCGCTTGTCAAGCTCTCGACGTGCGCGAGACATGCATCTACAAGATGGAGAATGGAATACGACAGCAGAGCTCCGGCAAATCGAGAAGACAAGACGTCGACTGAGGTGCGTCGAGAATGCGATGTCAGACATTATTCGTCCATATATATATATATATGTGTGTATATATATATATATATATATATATATATATATATATATATATACATGTATATAAATGGTGGAGGCGGTAGCAGCTGCGACAGTTTAAACTCGGTAACGTTCAAAGCCCATCACGATAATCACGTATGCCCACAACATAAGTACACATAAAATGTTTTCGTATAAATATCCACGTCAATAAACAGAGACAGTATTAAAACCGCGACAAAGCAAAAACGAGCGATCGGTTAGAGCATCGAAGGAGAGGATGTTCTCCGCCAAAAAGAGGTTTAATATACTTTTTATCTTGGTCAAACATCTGCGCTATAACAACGCAGATGCGGGTAAGAAAGGCCGAGCAAAACCCTCCGCGGTAAGATCTCTTCATGATCCTGAAACGAGCCGATTTCTCGACTCTGACTCTTCTTTTTCTTCCTCTTCATTCTTCCGCGATTTATTCGAATGTTTTTCCAACTTTCGTCGTGCCGCTTCATTGCATCAAGAGAAGGGGATCGAAGTGATATAACCGAGATATATATATAGCGGAATGACAACGCGGAAAAGAGATTCACGGATATATAAAATCGAGAGATAGGAAGAAGAAGCGAACAAGCACGAAAAGAGACGGATAAGAGAGATCAAAGATGCGCAGCTTCGTTCGCTTGAGAAAACGCGACACGTACCGCGTTGTGTCACGTGCGAATACGAGAGAAAGGAGGTGCACAGATGAGAGAGAAATTCTGAAGTGAGCGGGAGAGAATTGCGTCTCTCTTGCGAGCGATCCTTCCGAGGTATCTTGATTCGCGTCGAGATCATCACTCCCCCCCAAGCAACAAGTGCATGGAGGAGAGATGCAGCCTGTAAGAGACGCAATCAAGAAACATACATAGGTACACATTTATGTTAATATAAATGTAAACATAGATAAAAGTTGTACTCTCCCGCATACGATGAGTTGGTCGTTATTTTACGAGTGAAATAAGTTTTGGACACTCCTAGGATCAATATGGGATGGTCTCGTTGACTTTTCTTGCAGATATTTTTCTTCCTCAATTATATTTTTACATTAAAAAATACATGTGTAAATGTATGTAGCTTTTTAGATTTGCAAATTTTATCGTAATGAGCGAGATGTTATTTTTTTTTTATATCCCGAATACGCACTAAGCGAAGAAACTACAAATTTTTAATGACACTCTAAACATATTGACCAAGATTTTGTCCAAATATTCATTAATTTGATAAAAAATATTGTTCCGCGTTGAAGAATTTTGTAATTTTCACCTATATTGACCATTTTTACCCATGCTGTTTGCCAATACAGGACTTAAAAAAATGCGTCTATCGAGCAATTATATTTAGAATTATATAATTATTCCTAGAGAGTTTTATCAATTAGCTGTACGAAGGAGTATCAAAGATATTTACAATGACAAAACAAAATTCACTTACTTGACGAGCAATGTCTCTTTATACATTTATGTATTTATCCCTTTATTCTCATATACACACCGCATACATACAAATTCTATACATATATAAGCATACGATGTGTTGGTCGCCATTTTACGAGTGAAATAAGTTTTGGACACTCCTAGGATCAATATGGGATGGTCTCGTTGACTTTTCTTGCAGATATTTTTCTTCCTCAATTATGTTTTTACATTAAAAAATACATGTGTAAATGTATGTAGCTTTTTAGATTTGCAAATTTTATCGTAATGAGCGAGATGTTATTTTTTTTTTATATCCCGAATACGCACTAAGCGAAGAAACTACAAATTTTTAATTACGCTCTAAAGACATTGACCAAGATTTTGTCCAAATATTCATTAATTTGATAAAAAATATTGTTCCGCGTTGAAGAATTTTGTAATTTTCACCTATATTGACCATTTTTACCCATGCTGTTTGCCAATACAGGACTTAAAAAAATGCGTCTATCGAGTAATTATATTTAGAATTATATAATTATTCCTAGAGAGTTTTATCAATTAGCTGTACGAAGGAGTATCAAAGATATTTACAATGACAAAACAAAATTCACTTACTTGACGAGCAATGTCTCTTTATACATTTATGTATTTATCCCTTTATTCTCATATACACACCGCATACATACAAATTCTATACATATATAAGAATAAGGTGCAATGCGACGCCGACAAAAGAAGGCCGCGCGTATCTCCCTCTCCACAGAAGCCGATATGTCGATACCACCGATGAAAAGGTACAAACGTTCGAATCAGAATTGCCCGTACCTCTCTCTCTCTCTCTCTCTCTCTCTCTCTCTCTCTCTCTCTCTCTCTCTCTCTCTCTCTCTCTCTCTATTTTTCTGTCTCTCTCAACGCTTGAACGAATAGTCCGGCTTCCTGAATGCCACACGTTCGAGAGGAACGAGAAAACGACGAGACTCTTCGAGGCAACGTCTCGTTGTCACGATCGTCGCTACCTCTCTCTAGCATAAACAGCTACTGATGCTGTGCTGTGTGTGATCTTCGTTTGGCTTCCTCGAATATCTTTGAGTTCACATGCGACGCTCTGTCACACACGCACGACTTTCCAACCAGGAGAGTATTTGAGGCACGCAGATTGATCGATTTCGAGTGTGCGACACCGTCGTCGATCCAAAAGATCAAAATTTCAAGTGGTCTCGTCAACGTATATATAACGATTGAGTTTTAAAAATTAATTAATGAAATTGACAATAATATATATTTTATTGTCAATTTATAAAATTATTTCAAGCAAGAAAATATTTTTTCAAGGATTTCGGGGACGAACATATACATACATTTTTTTATTCTCTGAAATCTGAATAAAAAAATTTAATACTGAGAGTTTGTAATTGTTACGATTATTCGTAATTTTTAGACGATTTGTGATTGTGTGATTTCTGGAATTTGAGATTTAAAATTGTTGTAATTTTTTGAATTTATCTTTCGTAATTATTGTACGGTTTAATTAGAATGCGTTAATATCTTTCAGTGCATCTGTAAAAATTGCTGCCTCTCACAGATAGCCACGGAAGCTGCTGTGCACATTTCGTTTGACTTCCTCGAATATTTTTGAATTTGAATGTGACGATCGGTTCACGCAAAACTTTCCAGCCAGCGACTAAAAGTGTGTTAAAGATACGCAGATTGATCAATTTCGAGCATGACATACCTCAAGTCAAGTCAAATCAAATGATCCAAAAGATCACAAAATTTCAAATGATCGAGACAACGTAAAAAAAAAAAAAAAAAATGCAAATGGATGTATCAATTAAATTTTCTTTAATTAATTGTTTGTATAATACGAAATAGTGATTAGTTGTAGACGAAATGTTAATTGGCGAGAAACGACTTCTCGTTGTCACGATCATCGCTACCTCTCTCTAGCATAAACAGTTACTGATGCTCATACAGTGCTGTACATTGACTTCCTCGAATATCTTTCGTTTAACATACGACGCTCTCCATCGTACACACACTATTTTTATTACCAGCCAATGAGCAAGAGAGTATTTGAGGCACGCAGATTGATCGATTTCGAGTGTGTGACACATCGCAAGATCGATCAAATGATCAAAACGATCAAAATTTCAAATAATCGAGACATTATAAATAGAAAAAAATACGTAAATGGATGTGTTAATTAAATTTTTATAATTCAATTGTTTGCACAAATTATCGATTAGTTATAGACGAAAAGTTAATTGGTCAGTGGATATCAAATCTTGTTGATCATTAATTACAGAATGAAATAAATTAATACGTGAGATAAGGATTTTTTTCTAACGATATTTCTGATGTAAATCGAACTGGCACATTTTTTTTTCTTTATGGAGTGCCTACCAGGTGGAATAACTTTTTCGGTCTGTATCGAATTGTTAATGGCAGGGTATCTCTATCGCGTGTTTTATTACGATCGTTTATATTCATCGTATAATAACTTGGCTCTATATATATATATATATATCGTTAATTCTCTTTCTTTTTATAGAGTAGATATTAATATGTCTTTATGATAGAAACGGGATGGATCATTGATCGCGATGGGGCACTTCGACCTCCCGCGTAATATCGATATCCATCATATATATATATATATATATATAGCGCGATGTTGGCCAGGGCAATTGGTGAGTGAAACTCGAGACGCTCTCTCGTGAATTCTCGATTGATCTTGGCCAAGGTAACGAGGAGTCATTCGTCAAAACGCGAGAGCAGTTTCATCTGAAATATATCGTTTTGACGTTTCTCTAAGCGCTTGGAAATTTTGATTCTCGAATCAACGGGACGTTTGCATTTCTCAGAAACGTTTAAGCTTTTTTTTTGCACGTTTTTTTTTTCGCCAACGATGAAAGGAACGAAAGCGTGGGACGCGAATATGATCCTTCACCTCTTCGCAATCGATCTAATATTTAAGTACACACGTCACATTTATTGCCAATTATTCGTCTACTGGTTTGCGTAAACATCGATCAATTACGAATAAATTATATTCAAAAAATTTTCTCATATTTTCTCCCACTCTGATCTGGCCAATATTTCAGAGTCATTTTATATTGCTAATTTATCCGGTAAAAATATAATTAATCAAATCATGATGGTAAATAATTATAATCAGTGATTTTTGTATACAACCATGAGAAATGATTTTGAATAAAGTTTATGCCTGATCGAATGAATTTTAATTGATAAAACTTTTCATCGAATTAAATTCTTATTTCATTCGATGAAAAATTTGTGAAAAATTCCCACCAGCCGCTAAATTTAAAATTATTTTAACAAGACTTTAGTAAAAGTCACGATAAATCGGAAATCAATGGATTTTTTTTTTTTTTACGATCAATCGATATGATTAATCGGATTCTGAGGAACACTAAAAGAAATCCACCCACAATTTGCTACGACGAAAGTTGGCTCATTTTATACGACGATATTTCATTCGATGAAAAATTTGTGAAAAATTGCCACTAGCCGCTAAATTTAAAATTATTTTAACAAGAGTTTAGTAAAAGTCACGATAAATCGAAAATCAATGGATTTTTTTTTTTTTACGATCAATCGATATGATCAATCGGATTCTGAGGAACACTAAAAGAAATCCACCCACAATTTTCTACGACGAAAGTTGGCTCATTTTATACGACGATAATTCCAACGTTAATCTTATCGAGATCAGTTTCTCTCGGATTCCTTTTACCGGAGAGTTTTTCCTCGTTTGTTGGCGAACGTTCAATTTTCCCCTACCAATGAGACACTTTTCGCCTCCGTATAGACGAGTCTACCGATATTGGAAGTGTTCCAAAAACTCGAGCGAAATTTTCCTCCCCGCCTGCGAGAGAACGAAACTTTCATGCTTTTCGTTCTTCTCTCACTCTATATAGTGGCTGAACGAACGATTTATACGGCGGGAGGCGCGCGTTTTCCTCCTCACGATAATTTTCTAAGCTATATATCCACTTTCATTCTCTAGATACTCTGATGCTCGTATCCAATAGAGGTAAAATTTCGTCCACGAGAAACGTTGAATGATGGATTCCTGCAAGCATTCGTGAGCGAGGTAAGTTTTTTTTACAACGCTCGGGAATGCGTTTGGGTTTATATCACGTGGAGTTTGTACGTAAACTCAGCAGCCAAGATGGTCTGATTTTTCAAATGCAATAATCATTGAAAATAATCTCGTGTTAATTATAACGATTAAGTATAATAATAATAATAACACCAAAATAAAATTAATTAAAATTCATCATGTTGAATTAATTTAATAATTTTTTATGTTTTTTTATTCATACGAATACTGCTTACTTTTCTTTATACTCGTTTATGATCGCACGGGGGGCCTTAAGAAATATTTTGTCTTGACGAGAGGAAGCTACAAAGATTTTGATACTCTTGAAATTCTTTGAAGAGCAGGTTGAGGGTATACAACTTCTGAGCCACTGTGATGATGAAGATCGACGAGGCATTAGCAGAGAGGTAGCTTCTTTTTCCGGACGAAGTGACTCGTCGAAAACAAAATCTCACACTGTGCTGACTAAATATATGTACTGTATTAAAAAAAAAAAAAAACAACATATATATATATACATATATAAGGAGTTTTAATGAGATGCTTAAAGTTTCAGAGTTTATGTATCGTCCACTTTGCTTGGCAATCCGTCTGTATGTGTATTAAGCCTCTTGAAATAAACAAATCTTTAAAATAAAGTCTATTAGACTGATATGTATTTAACTGAATTAAAGTACCTTTGATCCAAATATACGTTTACATTTAAACCGAAGAAATTTTATTATCAGCGAATAAAAAAATTTCTTCGAGTCCATTCGAGATCATAAGAATAATGAATAAAATCAGAAATTAGAAAATGAAATTATTTTATTCCATAAAAATTCATGAAAACGTTTTTCTTTTTCATAATAATTTTACTTATTTATTTATATTGACTTTTATTGATGATTTTGTAAACGATAATAGTAAAAAAATAGGAAAAGAAATGAGGATTTAAATAATTGCATTCAAAGCCAAAAAGCTTTGACGTAGCCGAGAGATTCTCGATGAGGGAAGCTCGTAAGATCCCGAAGGAGAATTATAGCGAGCGAGAGGTGACAGTCAGTAGAATCGGCCGGTTGGTGGGTGTGTCGACGGTATAAGAAAGAGGGATAAATTCATCGGGACACGAAACGGCTCATGGCGTGGCCGATTGTCCATGCCAATTAGGTTGAATCCGAATAGCGTAACGGGGTTGGCTCTGCGCCTAATAATCGCGTTATTAACGAGCTACGAGGCGTGCGCTCTTAGTTTTGCTTCTCTCTCTCTCTCTCTCTCTCTCTCTCTCTCTTTCGCTCTCTCGCTCTCTCGTTCTCTTTATCTTACACGCTGTGCAAAAAGGAACCAGAATTCAGTATACCAGAGTATATTTATATCTATATATATAATTCTAGTATATATAGGTGTTTTCGCACTTCTGTCCCGTTCGTTCGCAAATCGCCGAGGGCTAAACATCTACTACATTCACTATATCATGGCTATACAGCTGATGTTCGCTGCTTACTTGTGCAGTACCTCGCAATCTATTATACACCGACATATGTATATAGATATATATATATATATATATATATATATATATATATATACACCGACATATGTAAATATATATACATATACACACACGTGGTGTATGCAGGCAAAGCCTCTGCTAGTAAGCTAATTTTCAGCGAAACGCACACGCGTCTCGTGCATAACGATCGAACCAATAATCATCGCCATGCCGATAACGATAATGAATATTTTATTTTTTGTAACACCTATTCAGAATCGACAGAATGGAAAAATTTCACCGCTCAAATCCAATTGATCGAAATTTAGAATCCCCAAAAATAACAAAATTTTATGGTGAAAAATTCGGCGTCTTTATCACGAATTCCAGATGGTGCTCGTCAATTATATATTCGGGAAAATTATTCTATGCTTTTGATATACAGGCGTCTGAAAAACCGACAATAATAATATGTCACGTTAATTTTAATAGTACATAAAATTTAAAAAAGGTGCAAATTCCAACTTGCACATTATTTCCACGAGTTTTTTTGCTTATTGACCTCCATGAACTTTTTCAATTTTGGCTTCCTCATAGAGGATGGTTTATGTATGAACAAATATTATGAAGAAACAATGTGCAAATTCCAATTTGCATCCTTTTGCTTCTTCACAGAGGAAACTTTTTATTCGTGGATTTTTTTATCGAGATTGTCATGCCAGAGTATTTAAAATGTTCCAAAATGTCGAAAAATCATATTTTGAGAAAACGGTTCGTATGTATTTGCCTGCATGTGTATGATGAGCTTGAAAAAAATTGAAATGGTTATATCTGGAAAACAACTTGACTGATCTTACTGAAACTTTGTACACGAGTTCGACTGAAAACCACCTCGATTTGATACAATTTTTGTTTACATAGCTAACGGGTGTCTCAGTTTATGATAGATGGAATTATTCGAAAAAAGGTGCGATCTCTCTAACTTTCGTAAATTTCGAGCTATCGAGCTGAAACTCTGTGTACAAATATTCTAGAAGGCAAAGTTGTTCGGTATTGTGTTTGGCGAGAATCGATTTAAGCGTTCAAGTCTTATGGAGTTTTGAATTTCTTGAATTTTTCATTTTGGCCAATCTCGAGTATTTTTGAACTTTCATTTTATTTTTAACTCACGTATCGGTGTGGAGTGTTTTTTTTTTTAATCAGAATAAAAATAGGCTACGCTGTGTCGAATTTCGCGGGAATGTCCCATATGTAGTGCTGCAGAAAGGAGAACAAAATCCTATAAGTTTAGGTATTTTTTGCGCGTAGCAAATGATGTATATATATATATATATATATATATAATATCAATATCTGTTATGTATACACCTGATGCAAAATTTAATAATTCTATTTGTATAAGTTAGCAAGAGTTAGGAGAGTGTATATCGAGATTCAAGAGAGCTTTAACACGTTATGGTTAATAAAGAATCGAGTCAATCATCGAGAGATGTTGATCTTGTGAAAGGATCGGGAGATATACATTATAGATGAATCCTATGAATATATACTTTACTATGTGTTATATTACATATATATATATATATATATATATAGATATAGATATGTATGTATATAGTGTTGGGTTACTCACTCTCGTATTGCGGATTTATATTTCGATCGATGTAAATTGCAGGGTTGGCGAGAGTACCCGAGCACGATAGAGGCGGTACCGCTGTTGGTTAACGCATGAGAGACCCTTCTTCATCCTTTTTCTACTGCCTCGCCGATCCTCGTCTAGAGGAAAGCACGAAATCAATATATATACAAGAGAGCGAGAATAATTATTACAGGGATATATATATTGCACTACTCGAGCTCGTATATATTATATATCTGAGATGAGAAAATATGAGAAAGACCATCGACTAATTATTACGTCGTTAAAGACGCTACTAAGATCTCCTCACGGCCTTTGCGTACTATGATGTACTCTCGATCTATACAGGGTGTCCCATTTTAAATAATACACTTGAATATTTCGAAAACGGTTCGTCGTATCGAAAAACGGTTGAGATCGAAGCTGTAGGGTTTCAAGGGGAACATTAAATAGTGAAATCAGTTCAAAGCTAGATGGCGCCACTTTCGAGAAAGTCGTATGGCGGCCATTTTTTTGAATGAATTTCGATTTTTTTCTGATATAAAAATTGTAGCTGGCTTCAAGACGAATACAACGAAAAAAAAAAAAATCCGAGCTTCAAGAACACCGGAGTTATGACGGTTCAAAGTTCCACGCGGCCGCACAAGTATCTATGGCGAGCAAGCGAGCTGCGAGCAGGCGCCGCGCACTGGCAGACCGCGTGGAACTTTGAACCGTCATAACTCCGGTGTTCTTGAAGCTAGGATTTTTTTTTTTTTTCGTTGGAGTCGTCTTGAAGCCAGCTACAATTTTTATATCAGAAAAAAAATCGAAATTCATTTTAGAAAATGGCCGCCATACGAATTTCTTGAAAGTGGCGCCATCTAGCTTTGAACCGATTTCACTATTTAATGCCCCCCTTGAAACCCTACAGCTTCGATCTGAACCGTTTTTCGATACGACGAATCATTTTCGAAATATTCAAGTGTATCATTTAAAATGGGACACCCTGTATATAATACGCGTGAAGAATGGAGTCGTCTCCGACACAGATCTCTCTCATTTCTCGCAGCATCCGACGCGATATATTTTTCGTCTTGATCATCCAGTCGATTATTTGACCTCTATAACCGCATCGATCAATCTTGCTTGTCTACTAATATATAGATACATATTATTTTTGTGTACATTTTATACCATAGATAAATTTTGTATCTATACACTTTTGTTGAATGTTTATGTACTACAAAAAAGAAAAGTGTCTTAAGCTGGGGAAAATACATTTTTGTATTTTTTTAACGAGAACTTTTAAGTTTTGCAAAAAATTCCGACCCATTTTGAAATCGGTAAATAAAAAACATTGACATCGATCATCGAATTTCGAAAATTTTTGCATACCCTTTTAATTAAATTTTTATAGTATTTAAAGTGCTCTCACGACCAAAAAAATGATTATATCAGAATTAACTAAATGAAATTCTCTGAGTCTCTTCGTGATGTTTTCAAAATAAAAACTACAAATAAACCTAAATTTGTTCAGCTTAGCTAGAGGTAATTGAGTAAAGGGAAAAAATGGCCCATTAAAAATGGATCATTTACAGCATTACAACATTAGGTTTCCAAGTGAAAATCTGGGATTTTTTTTTCTCGTCTTTTTCTATTACATTGCAACACTTTATTCAGTAGCAATTTTCCCGATGATTACTAAACGCGCGAAGTTCTTGTCGAAAAATCTTTAACTCTACGCGAAAATGTAAGGAAACTATTTTTTCTAGAGAGAAACGAGGGCATTTCGTAAACTGTTCTCCCTCAATCTAGATTTAAGATCAGGCCGTCGATTATTATAAATATCCAATTGATGTTTTATATAAATTTAATTTTTTCATGTATTTTCTAAGTCATGCAAAATTTTTGTTTAGAAGAAAAAATCAATCTGAGTTAATCGATTTTAACAGTTTTCTTCCAATCATTTCTCATTCAATCTTTGCCGATTTTGTTATTCTCTCCTCTTCTTACCGCATCTCTAATCTTCATGTGGACACGACAGAAGGTTACGAGAGGAAGAAAAAGAAGAAGAAGAAGAAGAAGAAGAAGAAAAATAAGAAGAAGAGGAAGAAGAAGAAAAATAAGAAGAAGAGGAAGAATTGGCGATTGAACGAAAGCGCGGTGCGACGACCACGCGGCACGCCTGACGAGTCCCAAGCACGATACTAATTAGCAACGACAGATCAAAGGCCCTCGGGAGATTTTACTCCCGCTCCTTCCACCCGCCATTTCGCGTCCTGCGCTGGTGATCAGTGGTGTTCCCGGTGCGAGAGCCCCGAGAGAGGCAGCACGAGATCAATCCCTGATAACGCGCCCGCAGAGCGCGCGAGTCCTGCGCGAATGAGAAAAAAAAAAGTAACGAAAGAAAGACGAAGCAAGAAGGAGCGACAGTGAAGACTTAGAAATAAAAAAAAATGTCTACATATATGAAGGACGAGCGACGGCGGTGGTGGTGGGGGTGGGGGGTGAAGCAAACGACGAAAAAAAAAAAAATAGTGATTCGAAATTGCTATGTGAACCATACGGTGATTGATCTGTGCCCGCCAGCCCAACGTGCTCTGCGTTTTTTTTTTTTAATTTTTATTTAATTTTTTTCCAGTTCAAAAAGGTTTGTGATGCTCGATATTTCGTGTTACTGAGGACACTTGGGTGGCGTGGATTCGGTGAAGAAAAAAAAATGATAATAATTTATTATTGGGGGTTAATAAGGTTCATTTGAATAAAATTAATTTTATAATAAAATCTTTTCGATCCATCTGCATATTACACATTATAATCACCATTGAAATGAAGTTTCTTTACACTAATTTTGCTTTGCTCATAACATTTGTACAAATGAGAATAATTATTTTTTTCATCAATTAATGAACATGGGATAAATAAATGTTATATTAATCGTAGAAAACACATTTCCATGGACTCGATTTTTTTCGATCCACATACATTCCCCGGAATTTTGTATTTATTTAATCGAAAGGCAAGAACAAGTCGTTGTTTATGCACCCAGTTGCGGATCAAGACGATTGAAAAAAAAGAAAATCACAGTTAGACTCTTTATATCTCGTGTCCCTGGAGGTTTGTGATGCTCGATATTTCGTGTTACTGAGGACACTTGGGTGGCGTGGATTCGGTGAAGAAAAAAAATGATAATAATTTATTATTGGGGGTTAATAAGGTTTATTTGAATAAAATTAATTTTCTAATAAAATCTTTTCGATCGATCCGCATATTACACATTATAATCACCATTGAAATGAAGTTTCTTTACACTAATTTTGCTTTGCTCATAACATTTGTACAAATGAGAATAATTATTTTTCTCATCAATCAATGAACATGGGATAAATAAATTTTATATTAATCGTGGAAAACACATTTCCATGGACTCGATTTTTTTCGATCCACATACATTCACCGGAATTTTGTATTCATTTAATCGAAAGGCAAGAACAAGTCGTTGTTTATGCACCCAGTTGCGGATCAAGATGATTGAAAAAAAAGAAAATCACAGTTAGACTGTTTATATCTCGTGTCCCTGGTGAGCTGTCGAACAACATTTGTGACAGAATGTTATTCTATTCGAGAAACGCTCGATCGTTTGCTCTCGTTGCATGCTCTTTTATCTGTGTAGCCTCGAAAAAATACGTATATCTCGTGAGGGAGATCTGCTGATGCGATTCTCGAATAATACCCGTTTTGGAATTATTTCCCGATTTTTACTGCATGCGCTAAAACGATTTTTCTTATACAAGAGAGTTTAGCAGAGAGACTGAGAATGGAAAACTAACCCCAGAGGAGCCATTATACCAGCACTCTTATCAAAAGCGTATCAGATCGTCCATAAGAGAGTTGCTCTCATCGCTCCAAACTCTGATCTTTTAGTACAAGAGAGAGAGAGAGAGAGAGAGCTTGATTCTATTCCTCTAAATGGATAACATCGACAGATCGAAAGCCTCGATTGAAAGATGCAGCGTTCGATATATATAGATATAGTATGTTGTTATACATGTATATATATATATATATATAGACGACTTACGCGATCCTTAAAGAGTGCGGCTCGAGAGAGGCCCACGTATAAAACCGTCGATCCATCTACGGTGGTGTAATGGCAGGAATGTCGAAAGGGAAGGGTCGTTTCCATTCTTGAATGGTATATATCTTGCCTCGCTCTCGACACACTTGAAGAAAAGTCAAGAAAAAAAAAGAAACAGATAGTAAGAAAAAAAACTCAGGAACAAGTGAATAGAGAGGCAGTAGAAAAAAATATTTGAGCACATTGACTCAGTGATTCGAGACTGCTGGGTGCTCATGGAAGTCTCAGAAAAATGAAAAAAAAAAAATATATATTAAAAAAAAAAAAAAAAAAAAAGAAACCTGGTCGTGCTTCTCCAGCATCGTGTCTAAAAGGGATATCGATCCTTCGCGGTAGGATTAAGTCTCGTGGGGCGCCGGGAGTCGAGTGTAAAATAAAAAAAAATATTATTGAGCATGACAACGAGTACGACCACGACCACTAAATAAAATAAATAAAAAAGAGAGAGAGAGAGAGAGAGAGGAAAGGAAGAGCTCGCTTTCGGCGGCCGGATCGATTACAAGAAGAAGATTCCGGTGGTCCACGCTCTCCATCATCCACCCCGTTTGGGGGATATATCTTTTCGTGCCCGGACGCGGTATACGAGGCTCTTGATCCTGTGGGAGATCGATAGATCGAAATTGAGAGAGAGAGAGAGAGAGAGAGAAGGAAAGTGACTCCGAGAGCTGACGAAGTGATCCGGCTCGGATTGTCTCGTGAAGTATCTGAGAGGCATCAGTGGAAGATATCTTGGTCAGATCGTGGGTGACCGCCGAAAATTTTGCTGGTCTGCATCGTCCCATGTCCTTCTCACCGTCGGATTAACATGTTACTCTGTCCCCTCGTATTTTAATTCAGTACTGTATATTACAGCATGTAAATTGTATATATAGCTTCTCATATAAATGGTATATACATATATACATATATATATATATATATGTATGTATATATATATATGTAAATTACACAGACGTAAGTACGATTAAGTATACCGATCATTCGAATCAGCAGGTATCTTAAAATCAAAAACAACAATGGCAACAACGAAAAAGCACCGAGTCACGGTGAGGATCGAGAGTAATCGATTCGCCACTGGCGGCTTATGAAAGAACATATAAAGCCCCGTGAACACGATGCAAACAAAAAAAAAAATACTTTTTTTATTGTGGGATCTGTGGGGCACTAATATTGGCCTCTTTATTAAATAAAGAAAAATGAGATACAATTGTGATGATTTAAAATCTGAATGAAGGATAAACAAGATTGAATAAAATAAAGCATCGAAGCTAAATTTCTCTGTAATATAATAAAAAAGTACGACCCAAAATGTAACTTGGCTAGCTAGTTCAAATTTGAATCGAAGAATTTCGTGAATATTTTTTTAAATATTGGGCCATGTATTGATAAAAAAATGTACCATGTGCAGAGAACTTTTGACTCATCACTATTATTACCACATTAATATGCTATATAAATACGTATATGGAATTTATGTACGATCAACAATTTGACGTACCTTTTGAATGGCCTCTCAGCTGTTTATACGACACGGTGAATGACGCGATCCTGAAAGTACTGCCTACCCTTTCGTGTAGGCAGTCGGCACAAGAGAGAGGTCTATTAAAAATTGAAAAAAAAAATGAAAAAAAAAAATGGACAGCTATTCAGAATTTTTTTTCAACACTAGACATCCCGAGCGTGAGCTCAGCGTCGATATCTAGGCGAAAAAAGCAAACAATCGATTTCGCCCACATAGGTGCCGAGTATGCTCTCGCCAGAGTTGAGCGATTGGAAATTGCACTCGCCCTCGATATATTACTACGTTGCTTTCGCGAAGACAGCTCACGATGAATTATATCACGTATGGCGAACAAGCTATGAATCGAGACGAGACGTTGTCAGCTAATAAAACGGGATAAAAAATATATATATATATCATATAGACCATAAATCGTTCGCTAAATTGACACATAATTTATCGTCCGATACACTCTCTGGACAAATTAATTAATCGAAAAACTCATCACACTAAAATTCCATATTTTATCATACTGTGAATTTTTTTGACAACCTTTTTTTTTTTTTGCAGCCAAGAGTCGAGACCGTTTTTATCGTGAATAACGGGAATTGTCCCGAGGAAGAAAGATAGAGAAGAGCTCATCTCGAGGATGTAATTTATAAATTGCCGCAGGACCTTACCGTGTCCGAATCACTTTAGTTGCCACTTTTAAGCACGTCGCAAGATCATCTCTCGGACATTTAGGCAGAGAAAGAAGTTGAAAAAAATTAGACTTATGAGGGTGACTGAAAGCGTTACGGAACTTCCCTCGAGCAAAAGACTCTATTAAAAATTTGAAAAAAAAAGAAAAAAAAAATGGAAGCTTCGAGCACGAATTTGGTCCACGGGATGCTGCTTGTACTGATTTAGCTCAGCGAGATGTTGTGACGTAGCAGGAAAACACGTGTTTAACATCGCTTTATTGTTCCATCACCACTTTCAAGGTTCTTTTGATTCTGTGTTCTCTCTCTTCCTGGATAAGAGCTCAGGAATTTATATGCAAATTTGTGTTTCTCAGATGGCTTCTTCCCATTCTTGAGATTCTCCTCCCTTTAGTCCGGAGCACTTGTAACTTTAATAATTCTGCTGAGGGAGAGGGATGAATAAATTTTATTTAAGAAAAAAAAATCATTATAATCAATCAACATTTACGTTGATAATTATTTATGTTATATCGATCGTGTAACAGGAAAGGCATTATTGAAGTAAGCACGAGCTGAAGGATTATAATTTATGTTTCTCGAAAGTTTCAAAATTGTGTAATCCTAGTCGATACAATTTCAATAGCAAATATTGTTTTGTCCATTTGTGTAAAAAATCTTAGCCCGATAGTTCGAAAACTGCCTGAGTTGATGCCAAAAGACATTTTCAAAGAAGTTTAAAATCCAACAACTTCGAATCCTTTATGAGACAAAATTTATTTTAATGGAACAAAAGCAAACAAATTGTACGATTACTAATCCAACAAACTAGATTTCATTAATAACTAATTTGACGATAACTGCATTTTTTTGGATGGACGAAAAAATTACATTCTATTTTACCTTCGATAAATATATTATAAATTAAATACAAGATACTCAGTCCACAATCCATTAGGTCAGAAAAAAAAAAACTGCAAAAAAGGGTTCACGTTATCTCCCAGCACCCACCCAGACACGTCTCTTACTTCTTGTGAAATATAATGAACGCCAGTAGAAAAGGCCAGCGATAAATCTCTCCTACGTGAAAGACTGCACGATCGAATTCTGATTAGTCTCGATCATATTATATTCCTTCGATATCTCGAGCTGGCTACTTCACGCACACCCTTAATAATGTCTTGAATATATATTTTTTTATTCCTCGATAAATCCCTCTGGGCGTCTCTCTTGGATCGGGCAGGGACATCATGGGCAATGTATACCAAATATATGAGGTACAGGGTGTACAGGATATTCATATAAATCGACGGTTCAATGACACAAGGGCGTATAAGTTGTCCATATGAGCATAGCTTTTGGATTCAGACCATCGTTACATAAATAAATAAATATATATATATGTATATATGTACGTAATGATACGATACGAGAAATGAATTAAATATAATAACAAAATGAAAAGCAATGAAATGGCAGGAGAGAGGGAGAGAATATGATATGAGGCGTGATCACAGAGAAGCGAGGCGCTCAATTTTGTCTTGCATTTACACACACTCGCACACAGACTAATTTATATACCAGTAGCATATCGTGCTCATCGTCGCTCACGTCCTCGTCATTACCACACGAGAGGGTTACGCGTTCTTAATTTTTCCGCTGGTACATTCTCCCCTGCTCTTGCGCAGCTTCTGCTGCTTGGCCGCTGCTTTGCTTTTAGCTGATGTATATATATTGCATATGTACCCAGCCCCCCCCCCCCTCCCCCCGGTGCACAGTAGTCGTCATATTCTCGTCCGGAAATTTACGGGTGGACGGAAAGTGGGGTTCTCACTGGTGGCATATCTCGCTTGAGAGGGGTAATCATCGATGGCGATGGTTGTGAGAGGGTAGAAAAGGAAAGATTCGTGGAAAACAGCCCACGCCATCATATACGAACGTGCAGGCTACAAGAACGCATACGGGCATAATATTCTTCCATATGCACACGTATGTGTAAGTGTCCGGCTGGTCTCGTGCATGCAATTTAGCAGGGTAAAATGGACCGCGGGGCAAAATGAAACACTGGTATAAAAAAATCCACTTTTTGGAAATGTAAAATTAAGATTGCCCGTCCGTCCATCTCGAAATATTCGTAAAAACTGATGCAAAAATATTCACTCACCTTCATATTTTCTGAGCAAACATTTTTATTGAATTATTTTATCATAAGTTTGGTAATTTTATGATTTGCGAGTCTCGTATGATTTTTTTTTTACTTTTTCGACAGTGTTCCATTTTGCCCCGAGCTACTATTTTCTCGGTTCTTCTCGATATATTATGAACGTATGCGTATGTATGTTGCGAGTCAAGCTGAAGGAAGAGCTCCGATGGGGGGAGGGAGGTGGGGAGGGTGGGGGAGAGAAAGAGGACGTTGATTATTATCTCGAAGCATTGGCTCATCTCACGGCCAAGTGCATCTCTCATACAGAGCTCTTTTCCTTGAAGTTTACATATACATGTATATATGTATATATGCATATGCAGCACCCGCGAGTTATAATGCCAGGACCGATTTTGCGGGACGTGACGCGCGTGTCTGAGCGGAAAAGGCGCGTGGTGGATCCGGTAATGAGGCTTGGGACTATCTGCTGGTAATACTTCGACGAGATATGCGTCGAGAAGAGGGGGGAGAAAAAGAAAGAGAGAGAAGAAAAGATCGAGCATCTCGATGGGCAACGATGATGCAAAGGAGTCTCAACGAAACGAGGCAGCGTGTGGAATCTTTTTGGATTGGACGTACCACCGGTAGGTCTATCGACAATCGACTATACATTTTTTTTTTCATCCTCTCCTTCGAGATTACTTAATGAGATATGAGTAATGGCGAATCGATAAAATTAATTGTGAGGGCTCAGTATAGTTTGAAGGGATTCATGGGAAATGAGTCACCGGTCACTTACGAATTTTGGGTCTTGATAAATAATTTTTTTTAACGAACAAAAAATGTTACAGTGAAATTGTGATATCGGCAATATTTTTCATGGTTTTCTTCAAGTTTTTTTTAATTTTTATTTTTGACTGCTTTTGAAAATACAGACAGTTCAGTATTAGGAGAATAAAGCTTATTCGTTATATCTTGAGGAGATGAAAAACGGATGATAAGAGAGGGAAAAAAATACTTTCGGAAAAGTTGCATGCAGAAAAGTAGTAGCGGGGACAGCGGATAGCCTACATGTGGATGTTACACCGGTTGAAAAATATACTCCGGACAAATATATCAAAGCGTTATGGGGCAAATATAAAATAGGAAAAATAAAAGACTGAGAGAGCACAGTCGAGGAGAAATTACCCCCAAAAGAAATTACTGGTCTGGGCGGTATTGCTCGAGGGCGTGCGAAGGGCCGCATGAAGAGAAGGCGCCGAAGAAGAAGAAGAAGAAAAAGCGCTGCAAAAGAATATGAGAGAGCCTACGAGAGATAGTAGGTGGAGAAGAAGGAAGCTTACGCCCGATAAACACGTGTAGCTTTTAGCGAGGCATCCCGAGTGAAGATCTTATCGTTTCGGTAAAATATGCCCTCGAGAGACAATATTAACTGCTTCTGCGAGAGATGCTTCTACTTTTTTTTCACTGCGAAAAGAAATTCCCGCCCTCGCACACGTTTCGGCGCCTCTCTGTCTCTCTCTCCCTCTCTTTCTCTCTTTCTCTTTCTCTTTTCTCCTCTCTCGCGGTGATAGCTATTAACTCCGGACACTCTCGCACCCTCGACTCCACTGCAAGATGGGTACGTGGAAGCTCTTCCTCGAGAAAGAGTCGGAGAAATGCTAATTTAGGGGTCGCAAAGACCCCCAGCATTATTTAAAAAGAAAAAAGTAAATGAAATGATTATAAATGTAATTAACCAACAATTTATATTACCATGTCGTTGTAAAATTTGTATTTACATTAAAAGATGAGATTCAGAAATTAAGCAAAAAGTAAAAAATCTTGTAGGATATATTTTCGAGTTATTATTATTTAGTTTTTTATTCATAAATAGAATATCAGCATCAAAACAAGGAGAGGCTCCTATCAAAGTCCTATACTGTAAACTATATATAACGAGAAAAAAATTTAATATTTTACTGAAATAAAAATTCTACATGGAATTTGTTTTTTTTTTTTTAAATTGAAAAATGAATTATTTTGCTCAGTTGAAAGTTGCACTTGTGATGAATTTTATTAAAATAATTACCCCATGAAGATTATTCATGTATTATTAATTCAAATGAATATTCTTCCATTGAAATATTTTTTTTTTGGCATTTTTTTCCGAGCACGCGATGTCCTTACGGTACATTTTGTTTTTATTCCCAAATTTCAAGAAATTTTTATCCTAACGAACGTACAAAAAAGAATTGATTGTGAGACGAAACTCCGCGTTTTCAGCAAATGGAGCCATCCATGTCACCATCGGGCGCAGACAAAAAAAAAAGCACTCACGAACAAATCCGGGGTCGTTATATATACAGTATATACCACCGAATTTTCTACGCACTTGTTGCGATCTTTACGTGTCCCGCGGTGCACCAAACGATATCGACGTTGCAAATCTCGAGAATCTTCAGGTGCAGTTCAGGCTTGAAAAGTCTCTCTTTCTTTTTCTCCCTATTACGAATGACTTACGGACCCGTTCCTCCTTACTGATGTCATTGCTGGAGAAATTCTTGGCTTTATAAGTATTATTATATAGCGCCAAGATTTCTCTCTCTCTCTCTCGCCTCCCTCGCTCGAGCTCTTCACAGAGAATGCGACTCGATTATCTCTCACGAAAGAAGAGACAAATATTCGGTGTGAGATTTTTTGTTTTTGCGTAACTTCAGCACACTTTTTTTTGGCGAAGATTGAAAAAAGGCCGTTGACGCTCTGCAGGAGAGATTGTCCCTAGCCCTGGCGGATGTCCCTGAAGACTATGTGTATTTTTATGTATTTCTTTCGATATAATGCAAATATATATTTATTTGTAGCACATTGAGACAAAAATTATATACAAATTGAAAGAAATAGAGATATAAATATTATAAATATATGTTAAAAAAGATACCGTGAAAAATCTGGAGAATAACGTATCGGTAAATATTCGAAACTTGTTTTAGGCCTAAACTCGACTATCTTCAGGAGCGCAGTAGCTTGAACTCTCTTCGAAAAAAATAAAAATAAAATAAATGTGCGTGTTATGGAGGATTTTCTCTCTCTCGAGTTTCGAGCAAAACGCGGTTGGCAATTTGGTATACAAATTATATCGAGTCCCGGTACAACCTCGAGACACTGATTTTAACAGTTCCGTAATTTACGCGAATCGCACGTGATTTTTCTGATTGTATAAAGTTTTTTTGTACGGTTGTCTCCCAACCTTTTCTGGCCATTCCGTTCTCTCTTTATAAGCGACATCAGTGGGGGGGCTACCGTGTTCTTATCCGTCGCATGCGAGAGCGTCACATTTCGTTTATTTTTAGTTCACTTCTCGGCGAGAGGATCTCAGGCTGGATAAGGAATAAAATGCTGTGCCGATTATCCCGAATGTATATAAGGAGGGGGGGGGGGGGGGGGATTAAATTGGGTAGAAGACCCAAAAGATTGTTGCGTAAATACGCCGAGTAAAACGAATTTGTGAAATTTTATAATCAATCAAAAGAAAATTATTTACATCAAACGAAATTTTCTGTAATTAAATTTATTTACATCAAACTTATTTTTTCATTTGAGTCAATTTGAATAATCTTCGAATCATTACACGTAATTGTTTTTCGGTAAATAGATTTTTGATAATATACAAAATCCTCTTTGACTGACAACTGTCGATTTTCCAGCTAGACAGCTCGAAAAAAAAACCATCGTATTAAATTTGAAGGAAATTATGTTTCAATGAAATAAAATCTCTTCGCAATGCACAAAAATTACACCAATTAAAATTACTTTTATAAAAATTACTCGAATTAAATTTTATCTTATCGTTTTTATCATTTTATTTTTTGTTTAATTTTTAATTTCATAAATGTTAAATAGAATGATTTCATTCTATTTATTCCAATTACAATAACACAACTTTTTAATTCGCCAAATACATCCAACCCGTTTAAATAAAACTTTACTCGAAATTATTTCGAGTGGAAATTATCAGTGAAAAAAAAATTTAGCTACACCGATGATCTTCAACCCCTCACCCCCTCGTTCCCCTAAACGCATACATGGAGAAGGAATTGTTTTCCAGAATTAATCTCGAGCGTGTTGAGGATATTTACCGACTGAAGAAAAGAGGAAATAAAAAGTTTGCGAGTAGCAGTGTGAGAAGAGAAGGAGGATGGAGGGGCGAGGAGGAGCTGCAATAATGTGTATGTGTGTTGGAGCTGAAGTGAGGAAGCTGCTCATTGTTCGTTCGTTTCTGTTGTTGTTGCTGGTATACGCGATGCCGAAGGTGCCAGTTAGGGACTTTCCAACTTGGCTTTTATAGTCGGCAGGAGTCTGTGGCAGGTGGAGGCGGCGAGAGATGCTGGCCAACGTGCACGATCTTACGTACAACCTCCTGGTACATATACTCTACTGCGTATACCTCTACGTGCTCGTTGTACACTACACGTTAACTCTCCCTAGTCGAAGTTTCAAAGCGACTGAATACGCTTCACTCTGATATGCGTCTATATATACATATATATATATATATATATATATATATATATATATATATATATAAAAGACATTCCACACCAATTCGACCAACATGTGACCCACTTTTGTACTTTTCCATTTTTTCTGTGATTTTTTTTTTGTTTATACTATTGTTTCCGTTCTAAGTGCACGTTACGTATAGACTAAACTATTATTTAATTATAACTTTGTAATTTATATAATTAGAAATTTACCAAAAATACTGAATATCTCTTGTAAAAAAAAATAGAGCATGCTCCAACTGTCTCTATTTTCGTTTTCTTGTATATATGTCAATTTTTTCATCGATAAAGATATATAAAAAAGATTCAGCTCAATTTCATACATGACTCAAATATTTTGTAATCAATGTTCCATTTTCTGCTTTTGCAGTAAAAATATATAAAACATCGGACGTTTTGTTTTTTTTTTTTTCACATTTTGCTGATTGAATTGGTATGGAATTCCCTTTGTATATATGCGTCTATATCATCAAAAGTTGGAAGATAGAAAACTTCGCGTTACAGAGCTAAAGATTCATAAAAGTGCGCGTGTGCGTTGCAGTGCTGCCAGACGTAATGAGCGCGTAAGGGCTATACAATGGCAAGAGAGAGAGAGAGAGAGAGAGAGAGAGAGAGAGAGAGAGAGAGAGAAAGAGAGAGAGAGAGAGAGAAAGAGAGAGAGAGAGAGAGAGAGAGAGAGAGAGAGAGAGAGAGAGAGAGAGAGAGAGAGAGAGAGAGAGAGAGAGAGAGAGCTTTTGCGCGATTGCTTTTACGAGTAGAGCTTCGCTCACCAGAGAGCTCTATCTCATGACGATGATGACTGAGCATGCCGGCGTGAGTCTGCTTCTTTTACGCGTTCATAATTGAGATAATCTTTATATACCGAGAGAAGAGTCCAAGTAAGAAAAAGGGGAGGACTAAGCGAGAGATGGAAAGAGAGAGAGAGAGAGAGAGAGAGAGAGAGAGAGAGAGAGAGAGAGAGAGCTCTAGAAACGAAAGCATCAGTCGCGGCTTGGTAGGTATGTCGATTTTTACCAATTGGCAACTTCCTTCAAACGATCACCGTTATTGGCAGACATGGCCGGGTGGATACGTACATATATATAATACCAGATTTTTCCACCAATCCAACTATACATATATACACACATAACCAGTTGGATGCAAAAATCCGGTCAGGATATGTTTTTCTCTTTACGCGGTTTCTACCTCGTATCTTTCTGCACGCTTCACCTAACCCTCGCTTGAAATTACTTAATATGTACGTATGGGGGGGGGGGGGCGGGGGGGTAGGGGGAGGGGGAGAGGTGTAGAAACAGGTTTTTTAAAATGGTTTTTCACCAAAATTCTGGCACCCTTGGTAAAAAAAATTATAGCTCACACGAAGCTTCACATGGTCCATCGGGCATGGGAAAAATTCATACAATTTCCAAACAAGGTCATTTTCACGAATTTCAAAATCGAAATATCGCTAAATCCTTCGGTGGATACATTTTCTATGGTCAACAAAAAGTATTGGTTAAAGTTAATTTAATTTATGTATATATATAGATAAGTTAAATTTGTAAATTTTTAATATTTGCATTTGCAGTTGAGAAATTTGACTTGATTTCATTACGAGGAAAAGATTTTACGAAAATAAAAATAACTCAGATTCTTTCAAAGCACGACGATTGGTGGAATTTCAACGTCCTGACAATGAGTTATGTTGCTCATCACTTACAATTAGAGAAATTGTTTCACACATGGACCAATTCGTCGTATATTGAACACACAATGGTTCAAAGGTGAACAAAACGCTGAGATTGATGAATCGCAAAAGGGAATGTCGTGAGAACGCTTCAAGTTCTCTTAATAAGTCGATCAAAGCTCATACAAAAACCCGTTTACAGAGTACGTCAATCTTCGTGAATTGAACAATTTTTTTGCCTTGAGCGATAAAACGTATGAGACGACGTGTCCTCATTTTTTGTCAAAGGTCAAATAGTTTATCTGTGAGTTTTCTAAACTTTTTCGTATTATCGAGACGCCTCTATAATTGAACTTGATACGTTTTGTTTGAAGGTAGATTAGGGTATATGTTTAATTAATTTTTGAGGGCTATTCTACATGGAATCTAATTACTTTTAACGGAATAGCTACGTGGGTGAAAATATTTTTTTTTACCCCAAAGTTTTTTCTGCATGAACAAAATAAATATTGATTGAATGGTTTTTCATCAATTTGCCGGTGTTTCTTCGTCCTCGAATAATTCTAATTAACGGTTATCATCATCCTTGATAGAAAAGCTTAAAAAAAAACTCTGTAAGTGGAAGAAGAAAATGGAAGGAAAAAGAAGAGATGAAATGCTTGAAATATCATATTGACGTGGTTAGTCGAGTTCGATCGACGTTCTTATCCATCGCTTTGTTCCCAAGACTCAGTTTGCAAGATAGGTGGGTGCTCCACCACTGCCTGGTCCCGTGTAAGTATCAAAGGAAGAGACAAAAAGAGAAAGAGAGCACAGGAGAAGAGAGGCGAGGCAGCTGCCTCAGGGAGATTCGCGACATGGCTCCTGTACGTGCAACCGTCCAGTGGCTCCCAACTGAAAGGCTGTTTAATCCGAAGTTCGCGGTACTAAAACGAGAAAATCCCCCTCACTGTCTCTGTGCATCTTTACAAACGAGCAACGATCCAATAATTATATAGTGCTCAGCAAGGAAGAACAAAACCTGCAAGTCTCCGAGCTCTTCCTCGTTTTCTCGAGAGCTCTATGGAGTTTCACTATGAAATAAACCCTTTCTTCCCTATTGAAATTCCAGTTGGACAATTACAATGTGTAGAAATGCCATTTAAAAATGTCATTCGTTGATGGCAACATTTGTCGAGGATTTCTATGAGGGATTATCAAAACTTTACTCGTACACAAAAAAGTAGTTGATCACCGAAAAACCCTTCAAAGAGTTGGGAAGAATGGAATGCCCTGTAGATTCGCGAATCAAGTTTTATTATTTGGTGGCAGGTCATTTGAAAAAAACTTTCATCGAATAAAAGATTTTCAAAAAAATATACATATTAATATTTTTGTCGAATAAAAATGTTTGATATAAATGAAAGCTGTTACGATGTGGCAATTATTTAATTTGCCACTCAACTAAATACATTTCAAGTCGAATAAATTTTCTTTCGATTCAGTCAAACTTTATTTAATTTTAGTCAAACTTTATTTCTAATAAATAAATTTCTTCCCGGTGGACTTTGATCAAAGTATCACAAGTGGGGCATACGAATGTTTCATCCCTTCCTCTTCAGCCTCATAAAAAACATGGCAAAAAAATATACATATAAATATTTTTGTGAAATAAAAATGTTTGATTTAAATTAAATCTGTTACGATGTGGCAATTATTTAATTTGCCACTCAACTAAGTACATTTCAAGTCGAATAAATTTTCTTTCGATTCAGTCAAACTTTATTTAATTTTAGTCAAACTTTATTTCTAATAAATAAATTTCTTCCCGGTGGACTTTGATCAAAGTATCACAAGTGGGGCATACGAATGTTTCATCCCTTCCTCTTCAGCCTCATAAAAAACATGGCAAAAAAATATACATATAAATATTTTTGTGAAATAAAAATGTTTGATTTAAATTAAATCTGTTACGATGTGGCAATTATTTAATTTGCCACTCAACTAAATACATTTCAAGTCGAATAAATTTTCTTTCGATTCAGTCAAACTTTATTTAATTTTGCTCAAACTTTATTTCTAATAAATAAATTTCTTCCCGGTGGACTTTGATCAAAGCATCACAAGTGGGGCATACGAATGTTTCATCCCTTCCTCTTCAGCCTCATAAAAAACATGGCAAAAAAATATACATATAAATATTTTTGTGAAATAAAAATGTTTGATTTAAATTAAATCTGTTACGATGTGGCAATTATTTAATTTGCCACTCAACTAAATACATTTCAAGTCGTATAAATTTCCTTTCGATTCAGCCAAACTTTATTTAATTTTGCTCAAACTTTATTTCTAATAAATAAATTTCTTCCCGGTGGACTTTGATCAAAGTATCACAAGTGGGGCATACGAATGTTTCATCCCTTCCTCTTCAGCCTCATAAAAAACATGGCAAAAAAATATACATATAAATATTTTTGTGAAATAAAAATGTTTGATTTAAATTAAATCTGTTACGATGTGGCAATTATTTAATTTGCCACTCAACTAAATACATTTCAAGTCGTATAAATTTCCTTTCGATTCAGCCAAACTTTATTTAATTTTGCTCAAACTTTATTTCTAATAAATAAATTTCTTCCCGGTGGACTTTGATCAAAGTATCACAAGTGGGGCATACGAATGTTTCATCCCTTCCTCTTCAGCCTCATAAAAAACATGGCATGCATTCCTCTAAAGATGGTAAAAAGTAAACCTGGGCTGCACTTTTTATTGTGCGAGTTATCGCGAATTTTTAGCGATGTCAAGATGAGAACCACGATGATTGGAACCAATTACAGGTGGCGAGGGTGACTCTCCTCGAGGTGGACATTTTCTTGTGTCTCTTCCGGCGGGTACTCCCGCCTCGTTTATTGCATCGAAACCGAGCATCTCGCGGTGTGTGCTTGGCAAAATTGTCTCGTATGTTTGGTTTTCGCTTTTGGTTAACATGTATAAGCTTTGGCATCTGGAGAAAGAGAGAGTGAGCAAAATTAGGAGGCCGAAAGAGAGAGAGGGAGAGAGAGAGGGAGAGAGAGAGGGAGAGAGAGGGAGAGAGAGGGAGAGAGGGAGAGAGAGAGAAATGATAAAGAAAATGAGACACTGGTAGAAGAAGAAGAAAGAGAGAGAGAGAGAGACAGAGACAGAGACAGAGACAGAGAGAGAGAGAGAGAGAGAGAGAGAGAGAGAGAAAGGACTGACAAGATCCGTTCGTTCGTACGCGCCGTAATACAAGCTAGCGTGTGTTCTTGGCAGGTGTATACACGATATTGGCCTACCTACTCCACCACCTCTACCACCACCACCACCACCACCACCTCCTTCGCTACTAGCTGCCGCCACCGCCTCCTTCTTTCCTCTTTCCCTCTCGCCGGTTCACCGCCCGCACCAAGCAAAATTAAGCCCCACTTAACTCGCTGATTATCGTTGTCACGTACGAGAAACCGCCATCCTCCTATCCAACCGTATCACGCTTGGTTTGTTACACAGACACCATCTTTCGATGTGTACGTGTCTACCTCTATATTTACAATTAAATATATATATATATATATATATATATATATATATATATATAGTACATATATACATATATATATAGTACATATATACATATATATATATAGTAATGTAGCGAATGCGTATCTATGTATGAACCTCGTGCTCGATAAGAGTGAGACGAGACGATATAAAATCATTAGAGCCTCGTTTTCTCTGAGACTTGCACGAGAAGGGAGTTGTCACGACTGACCAACGAGGAATAATTAATATTTATATATACCGAGTCGATAAACAATAATAATTTAAATTTTATGCAGGAATTACGTTAAAATTAATATTCCATGAATAGAGAGGTCGATTGAACAGTTTCTTTGATTTGATTGACTCTAATGTTTCAGCATCTCTAGGCCAAGTGGTAGAGATAGAAAAAGTGGGTTTTTTTTTTTTTTTCTTCTTTTAAAAAATGGAGTAGCTGTTCTATAAAAAGTTGCTTTCAAATCAACCCTCATTAAGATCGTATTTTAATAAAACGAGTTTTATTTAATTGGAACGAATTTTGCTTCGATCGGTTAGATCGAGTTTTCTCGTTGCCTCGGACATAATGGCCTTGATTAGATAGATAAGGGTATATCAACTAATTACCACAATTTTCTTGAGGTTAAAATGGGTATTTTTGATAAAGGAGCAATTCGATAGTTTTTTTTTTTTCCATTGGAAATTCATGGTTCTAAATTTTGACTTATAATTTCGTGCGGGAAAATATTTTGGAGAAAATCTGAATGACTGTGGGAGAAACGGAGATAAAACTACATATATATTAAGAAGGGCACAGGAGGGCACTTTCGTGAGAGACGTAAGCGAAAAAGGGAGGCGTGTATCCGTGAGTATATCATCCACCGGGCCGTAATGAATTCCACCCTCAACGCAGTAATCACGGTTGAGGCTCACAATCAGGCGAGAGGAGAGACTTTGGGCCCTCGAGGAAGGGTGCATATACAGTATCTATAATATATATATATATATATATATATATATATATTCATAAGGGCCACGCAGTCGACTGGATACTGAATAGCACTTAGACCCTTTTCTGCGTACTCCCTCTCTTTTCATCTCGTGTCCCTCAGTCTTGGGTGGACGGGATAAATTTTTATAGCCCTAACAGACACGAGGGTCCTGGACGAATTTATACTGAAGTGGCAAACGTATACTTGATGAAAATGCGTCTAAAAAACTTTTAACTCTACCAGTTTTTGGAAAAAAAAAAAATCAATTCACCAATGGAAGAAATAATATTATTCGTTTAAACAAGTATTATTTGATTTTTAGATTGAATTCATTTGTTTAAATTTAAATGAACTTTTATCAATTCGTTTGATTTGGAGAAAAATAATATTGGACCAATTTAAACTTAGGACGGTACACATGGGCCACACGTACCCAGGGCATATTTAAGGTAACAGCGATTTTTCGGCTGTTTTCGACATACTTCTCCTATGATAGCTTGTAATTTGTTAACTAATTATTAAATTTATCTTTTGGCAATTTTTATGTTTAGCTTACAATCTGATGTTTCCAATTCTCTGATATTCAAAGGAAATCAAAGACTGCAGTCTAGAATTAGATCACGTTTCGTCGGATGAGTACCGTGGTAAGGGCAGAAAAATATGTTTACCATTCTAGGGTTTAATGCTATTCAAGTAAAAATTACTTGAAACTAATTTGTCGATTATAGGGCAGATAAATGAATTATCAACTTATCCAAATAGATTTTCCATCCGTATTCTACAAATCTTATATTTTTAATATTATTTTTTTTAACTCAATCCCGAGTGAATCTTTGAAAATTGAAAATTTGAAATTGAAAATTTATGAAAAATTTAAATTATTGACATGACGTCCGAATTTCAACTGAAATAAAATCGCGGAAAATAAATTTATATTGAGACTTCCGTGAGCCAATAAAAGATATAATTTAATGGCAAAACTTAAATTGGACATGCCGCGATAAGATCATTAAAATACTTTTTAAAAAATCAGAATTGCTCTTAAATTTCATCATAGTTCGCGAGGCATTGAAGCCCGAAGAGAGAAAGCTCTTTGCGTTTCTGCTGCTGGACCGCGACGAGCCGCATCGCCCATACACGCTATCATTAGGAGAAGCGAAAGAGAATGAGGGATGAGTGAGAGAAGCAAAGAGGGCAGCACACACTTGCACGGTAGGAAGTCCGCGAGACGATGGATGGATGGACGCAGCACACTCTCGTCGGTAGCCCCGACTCGCGCCTCAGGCTACTCTCGTCCCTTTTATATTGCAACACACACACACACACACATATATACATAGATACAGTATATAGAGCACCTTGTGGTCTCCAGCAGGTATTATAGGTGCTCGTACTCATCATCCCTTCACCCTTTACTCTCCTTTCGCCTCTCTCTTCCAGCACTTTCCTCTCTCGTCCTGGACCCACTGAGGGATCCTCCCACTCTGACGATTTATACCCACGCACTCAGGTATGTCGCTTTTTCTCCTTTTACTTCGTTTCTTCCCTCCTCTTGCCCTTCTCGCGCGGATAATGATCGTTCTTTCGTATCGCTGCAGAGAGATGAAAAAAAACGAGGAAGGGAAGGAGAGAGAGAGAGAGAGAGAGAGAGAGAGAGAGAGAGAGAGAGAGAGCCCTCTTATTTTCCCTCACCCCATTTTTGGTAGCACATCTCAACGCGCGCGAACAGCAGCAACTCATGAAAGTGCAAGGCTACAAAACTTACTGGTGAGCTGTGTGTGTGTGTGTGTGTGCGTGTGCGTGTGCGTATGGGTATCTTTTTATTCTTTTTTGCCACGAGATAATATTCGTGGAAGCATTCTAGGCCAGAGTGCATCAACGAGAAGAGAGAGGCTGGCACGGTGGCTCTCTTGATGCATTCCACTTGTGCTGCATATATGTATAAACTCTTTTTCTACCTTTTATATATATATATATATATATATATATATATATGTATACATGTATATAAGCAAGAAAAAGAGTTTGAGAGGGCTGGGAGGCTTAACAGTATGGAGAGTAAAGTAAAAGAAGTTCAAATGTAAAAACCAAGTAGAGGGCCTCTTGCCTGGCGTATATATATATACATGTGTGTGTAATGCTGGAGGGCCTTTGGGGCCCTTTGCCCAGAATTTTTTTGCCATGCCCCATAGAAAGAAGGCCACCTGTGCGCAAGAAAAAGAGAGAGAGAGAGAGAGAGAGAGAGAGAGAGAAGATGTGAGGGCTTTTATATGCTCCTGGAGGGCGAACTGTGGAATCCCCCTATAATAGTCTTTTGGGCAACTCGAGCACGAGGCTCGCGCGCGTCCATTCGGATTACCAAAAACAAGAGCGAAACAACAATTCATCGACTACATTTTTTGGGAATATGAGAGGAGCCTCGAGGGAATTTTGTAAATATATGGATGCATGGATGTAGATGGATTACAGGAGAGTTGGGCTCCTAAGAGGTTATAAAAAAAAAGACTCAACTATCCTGGGCCGGATATGTCGACATTAATTCACAAATAAGTTTACTAAAAGGTTACTGGAAAATGAAAAATGGTCATCATCTGATGGATAAATTTTAACTATTTTCATCCAAAAAGGACATAGAAAAATTCATGGAAAAGTATCGGAAATTTATACAGACGGATATTTTATTATACGCAAATTCCTTACATATATATTTTTTTGTATTAATAATAAAAATATATCGCTGTCGCCACCACCGTGTACAAGAGTTTATGTACCGGGTGTCTCATTCAAACAACATACTTCATAGAGGGTCTGATGGGGGCATTTACCCACAGGGTGGGGGGTTGACGCGCGAAGCGCTGGGGTCATAGTCTCCTAGTATATACATATATATATATATGTGTGTTTGTACGATTCCAAACCCTGTCAGAGATTCCAAACGCTTTTACATTACGTGACGACAACAAATTTATAGCTTATTCAACTATTTTACTTCCCGTTTTTAAGACTCGCATACTCACGATAACTAAAATTTAAGGGCGTGTGTGTGTGTGTTGTGTATACTACTGTGACGTATTGATGGATATGTTACATGAACCCGAGGCTCCAGGCTCTTCTTGCCCTCGTAATTGTGTGCTGCTCTCGATCGCGCTTAGCCTCGTGGGATTCTCGCTATTGGACATTTTCTTCTCTCCCCGTCATCAGTCGAGACTGACTCGACCGAATCTTTATTCGGTCCCCAAATACACGTACAATGTGCTCCGAACCACTGACGATTTTCTCTCTGTTGCTAGAGTAGTCTAGAAGATAAAAATTCCTCGTCAAAACGAAAAGAAAAGTGAAATATAGTCGAAGCTCCCGTAAATGTAATAATTTTTATTTTATTTAATTCTCATCATCGCGTTTCATCATTTCTCAGTGAATTAACGATTTAAATATTGAGCCATTCATTATCCACGCGTTAAAATAAAAAAATTGTTTTTTTTTGAGCCTCAAATGCAATGTGATAATGAAATGAGAATTTAGCGTAAAATAGTGATTTTTTAAACAATCATTTTATTTTGGAGATTAATTTTTGATAAATTGATGGAGTTTATACTGTAGAACAAGATAGGGGCAAGATCGCGATGCCTTTGGGATATTATCTCTCGAGATCGTGCATCGTGGATATGAGCACGAGAAGAATTAATGCCACAGACAGAGAGAGAGAGACGAAACACGAGAGGGATACGATCGTAAATAGAGCGGGAACATTGGTGTGTGCTACTGCCGATCGTCACGATCGGATATCACCGTTTGTACGTATAGGATATATATGTGCATCTGCAAAGATTTTTATATTATGGTACATAGAGTTCTGGACGATGTTTTAAAGCTGCACAGTGCAGAATCATTCAAGCTTCGAGTCGTCCATTCATTCATATAATGTGCGCTACAGGCCAAGGAAATTTCTCGTCCTGGAGGGATATTTATACTTGCAAGGATAAAACGATCTGACAGATGTGAGAGTGCGATGGTGTATCATTATCATCGTACTCCTATATACGTTCACTTCGCTGCATCAACAGACGAGGTAACGTCTCGACGCCAAATCATTAAAAAAAATTATTTAAATGATTTTTAACTACATTTTTTGATCGATGGCATTTATGCATATATGTTAGAAAATTTAATTGCTATTTGCTTTCTCACATAAAATTCGGTTCATCGGATAGTGTGCTAGAAGAAAAAATGCCATTTTGGCACCTTTAATCTAATTTTAAAATTTGAATAGTGACGGTTTTCGAGTGTCCTTAAGTCTCTGTTTTAGTTTAATGGGTTAAGCTTTGTTCGTAGTTAAAAAAAATATTACTATCAGATTTAGAGAATATCATTTGGATTTTGCGATATATTGATTTTTGAGGCCGTGAGAGTATTTTCAAACTCATCAAAATCAAATCAAAAGGCATCTACAGATTTGCAAAAATTGGATAAGTGAACTTTGAAAATGTGTAAAATATTTTTTCTAAATAACAGCCTAATGATATAAATTTTATTATAAAAGTTGAAGGATAAAGGAGAAAGTAAGCATAAAGTGGAGCCTCAAGTCTGTCGTGATCAATGTTACAGGAATTAAACGAAACCCACTTATTTTTTACCAAAATGCAAACAAAATTTAATTTTTCCAATAACTTTAAAAATTTCATATCAATATATTTTTGTTTGTTAATCATGAAAATTCACTAACCATTCTGGTGAAAACTGAAAAAGTTCTATAAAAAATTATCATTCTTGTACATGTTACAATAAATTAAAACAAATAAAACAAACGAGGAATCAGAGTTGTAGGTTGACCAAATAAAAATGAAATTAAAAAATTGCTATTTAGAAATCATTAAATTGTAAATTTTTAAATAAATTACAGATTTGTAGCCCTTTATACATGTGATATATCTATGTGACATAAGATTATCCAGACATACCGGAGACTCGCATAAACAGTGTCGCGAGCCATGAAGGATGAAACGCGAAGTGGAGGATCCTGTCTGTGTCATTAACAATCTCTATCTTTCTCTCCCTCTATCTCGCTCGAGTGAGTGTCGTGACGAATGAAAGCCGGTGGTCACATCACGCGACAATAGAGTCAGTACATGGTACGCGGTACTCGCGAGAATTTCCAGTGTAGGCTAATATGGATATATATATATATATATATATATATATATATGTGTGAGGAACAAACACATACGAGTATAATACACACTTCTCGGTGAAGAAGAATGGACAAGATTATAGACACACGTAAAAGTAACAGCACGAGCCCCAAGAGACACCGTTAATTAAGAATAATGAGCGAGATAATATTTTTAACAAGACGAACAATGAAGCAAGTGGGAGATGGCATTTTCTACTTTTTCCTTCAAATATGTAAAAAGCTTGAACAAAGTCGGCCTAAATATAATTTTCAAAAAACCTCAATGATTATTTATTTAATTATTTCTAAAAATAAAATTTTGCCGATCATCTTCAAGACGTCAAGCTGTGAAATCTGGTAAGTTAATTATTTCCTTTAACTGTTACCTAAAAATGAATATTTTTCTACGGTTAATTAGAAAATTTGTACGTGATGATTTATTCAGTTTGTTGAATTATACGGTAGTTGAACCAAAACATTTTTTACGCGGCGAATTCAATCAGGTTAAGAACCCAATTCCTCTTATTTCTAAATCGAACTTATCATTAATTAAGAATGATTTTTTTCACGATTAATTTGATGATGAAAAAAGGCAAAAATATCGGATGTAAAAATTGAACAGGAGTTTGTTGCCTCCGCTGAAATCTATGAGGTTCTGGTCGAGAGCAGCTTTTTTTTGACACGCCCATGCCATTCAAGAAAAAACATTATTCAGCATGGCGCGGTGAGAGCGCTGGCGGGCGTCGTCCTCGCCCTCATCTCGCGCAAGGTGCAACGAAAATGAGATTTTTTTTCTTCTATATCGTACGTCATCCATCCAAGCGTGAGAGAGAAGCTAAAATGCCGCCCATATACTCATGATTGCTCTTACCGTTCTCGCAGCTCTCGGGATCAGACTTTTTCCCCTTCCATTTCTTCTCGTTATTTAATACTCTATCTTCGATTAGGACTTTGTTTCGACACCCACGACTGTAAAAAAAAAAAAACCTTTTCATCGAAAGAAATCTCCTCGAGCGATATTTAAAGTAATATCCAGGTAACTTTCGATTAATTCTCAAATGTGTCAATTAAGTATCAGCGAACGATCGAAAAAATTATCGAGCGGCACAATTAGGAAATTTAACATCGAAACGCATCAGAAGATAGGCGTAAACATGTGTGTGTGTGTTGAATATTATGAGGATAACTTATAGAGATGGGGCAATGAATTATGGTCGTAGTTTACCACAGATCGCATTTTTTTTACTCCAAATAATCATTATCGTAATGTCATTTGATTTTGAAAATTATTTTTTGACTGTTCGAGTGGTTTGATACCGAGATTTTTTTAGCAGTCTCCAATGGTATTTTTTACTTGAACTAAATTATATTTGACTCGAAAAAAACTTTCTCACAGCGAGATTGAAAAGATTTATTTAAATCAAATAATGCTCTTTTCTCGTTCTGTCTTTAATTATATTTATGACACCTTGTATATCGAGCCACGTATAATTAGTATCGTAAGTCCATTTTATTTGGAATGTTTTTTCCTGTTTGACTTTGATGAGAAGATTTTTAATCTCAAACTACGCGTTATTTTTTATTTTTTATCGACGTTCCCTCCCCCACACCAATGCTTTTATACATAGGCTCGTATATACGTTTCATGAGACTTTCGCCGCCGCCCACAGAAAACCTGTCTAGCTATATATATATAGACAAAGTGCTGTTGAATCCACCTGTTGAATGTCATGGAATGCTCGTTTTATTCGAGCGCAAACCGATGGCCCCGCGTGTCTCGCGCGTTTCCACATGGGACTTTTTCCACTTGATTCCCTCCTCTCTCTCTTCCTCTTTCGCTCTCTCTCTCTCTCTCTCTCTCTCTCTCTCTCTCTCTTCCCCTCTGTCTCTTTCTCTTCTCGACTCCTGATCCATGTATACCAGTGAGCTCCTCAGACTCCATCAAAGATACCGCTCCGCCTTGGAACCTTTTCATGAAAACGAAAAACGGTGACGATAACGATATTTCACACTACCTCTACAGCTACACGCACATATATAAATATCCCTCGGAGAATTATTTACAGAAATGTGACTATAATGGATTTGAGGTTATCGAGCACAGTTTGTTGAAAATATTTTTATTAACGCGAGCAGAACCGATTGCTGGTAATCTAATCGATAATTCCAGATATGATCTAAGTATATCGATAGAATTCTTTCAATGCCTGTAACAAAAAAAGGGAACATTGCTACCTTCCCCCATTTTTCACACAGTTTAAAATTCTATAAAAGTAGAAACTCTTTGTAGATCTTTGCTAAATTAAGCATTGGTTATCCTCGAACTTTAGATTATTTGTAGAAAAAGTTTTGTGTCAATATTCATAGACCTACATACATGTAAGTATTCACAGAAAAATTATTTAAAGAAACGTGATAAAATGGAATTTAGATTCTCGAGTATGAATTTTCTTGTAAATATTTTTAGTGAGGCGAGAATTACGACTGATGATTATTAATTGCACACATATAGTCCCCAATATTATAGATATCATTATCTTTATCGATCTAATCTGTTCAATATTATTCCTTTGCACAAAAAGATACAAATTACACTTCTTGATGCTTTCTAATTTGTCATACGAATAAAAATTTCTATAAAATCAGAAACTTTTTGTCGACCTGTAAAAAGTTTCATGTCACACACATATTTTCGAAAAATTCAAAATTGTTCTGAAGAACTTTTTTTTTTTTCAAAATTTAGTTTTACATGTTCGTTGAACATTCAAAATCTATAAAAATTTGTTATGCCAAAACAATTAGTCTATTTTATCTGAGCATTATTATAATAATGTTTTTTGTTTGGCAAAAACTTTTTATCAACAATTTGGCCATAATTATTTGAGACTCAGGCTGAAATTTCGAATAAACAAATCAATCTCCAGCTGCGCGAGATTATAATAATAAACTTCTTCACTTATAACTTGGCCCCGAGACGTCTCTTTGTAATAAATTACGAGTAAAATAAATCAATGAAGTAGCGACTCGAGATCCTGTCATTCCAATAATACAGACAAACAAATAAACAAAAAAGGATTTTTGCCATCCAGTCAAGCACACGCCACTATGTACATCCACTAAAAACCTCTCGGTGCATCGTTACTACTGATGATATAAATATTTGCGACGGACAAAAGCGTCGAGTGTACTTGGAGGTACAAACGCTCAAGCTCATCCCCTCGTATGAAGATGCATCATTCATTCTTCTCGCATCGGGGTGTTCGATTGACGAGCGATGAATCGACTCTATAACCATTCGTTCTAGCATTCAACGAGGCCCCCTACTGCTTCACTCGTGCGAAATCATGTCATTTCTTTTTTTTTTCCAATTCGATTTAACGTCCATACAAATACATATGTGTCTATATAAATAATATATTATCAGTGTATTATGAGAAAAATTCTAACGGACGTTATGAAAAAATATGATCGACTCCAACGTCGTCAATTTGCAAGACGTTTCTACCACTTTTATTAACGACCAAGACTCGCACTGGTCGTTCTATCTAGGCAGGCAAAACGTCTTGTTTGCCTTTCCACCTAATTTACTCTCACAAAGTTGCACAAATATGTATTCATCGTCGATAGCAAGCATGTATAAATTCATACAAATATAGATGCTGCTAGCTGCTTGTATATATATATATATATATACATATGTACACTATATATATGTGAGCATGTGTGTATAAATTGTATACATGTACATTCTTAGGGGAGGAAGATAGTCTCAATGCTGACGTCTTTCAGGCGAGTCACACCTGTCCACTACTCGTCCTCCACCGGCGCAAAGCTTTAAGCCTGTCAGCGAGATGCATACGGACTCACGGATTGATATATCTATGCTCTCGCACTCCACGTATGAATATTATGCTCTTACTATATATTCTACCTCTTCTGCTCTCCTCCTGAATTCTCATCGTCTTGTGGTATCTCTTCCGCCTGCTTCTTCATCGGGCTCAATGTCTCTCCACTCTTAGAAACGTCTGTCTGCTTTCTTTATTTTATTTCCTAACAGCCAAGAGGGTATATAATCACAATTGTGAGGCTCGGAGATCTTGACACGGCTCTGCAGATTTTATCACAGGTGGAAATAATACGAAGAAACCGAATTCTTGAAGAAAATAATAAATATTATAATTATTTATATTTTAGGTTAAATTGGAGTGAGCCAATTTTATTTTCTATTAATAATAATTGATTGCAGTTGAATTCTTTTTTTTAATTATCGCAACTTTATGAGAATGTAAAAGGACTCATTCAGTTGTATAAATAAAATTATTCTAAATTTTTTTCCAGTAAGTTTCCTTTTTTTTTAGGTAAAACACAAAAGTTATTATATAATTTATTTTCAGTTGAAATATTCTGTCCATTTGGTTATTTTCATCGTACTCACGATTATGTGGAATTTTTGAAAATTAAAATCAATACGATATAATTGGAAATGAATGAAATTCTACATCTGCTTTGAATCCGATGACTCATTCATTCGTTAATTTTTCATTTCTCGAAAAATTGGCGATGTCAGTAAAATTGAGATCGAAATAATAATTAAAAAAAAGGAAAATATAAAATGATATTAAAAATCGTGTTCTCTATGATCTTAATAATTGGCTTCTTTGGACATATGCTATATATACACTATAATTTTGCGGGTCAGCGTTGCGTAACAACTTGCAGAGATTTCGCCGCTTCAAGAAGACGAGGAAGATCGAGCCAGAAATTCTGAATGTGGAAAAATTGCAAACTGCTGATGAGAGCAGCAGAGACCACAGGGAGAATCGCACACACGTTGACGATAATCGATGCCGATGAGTCGGGCCTCGCTTTGCACGCTAGAATCATTTCTACCGTGAACTTGGAATCTTTCTCATTATTAATTACGAAATGACGAGATTGTTAAGATGAGCGAGCGTACATGACCACGTGAATGAATGAGTGAGACGAGTGTGAGCGACGAGAAACTGAGATAGGCAGGTGGCGAAGCTGAAGAGAGTTTTGATAGGATAAATTGAAACAGGTGTATCGCGAGCTGAAAGTGGGAGTTAAATTGATCGACATGATTTCTGCGATGAAACAGGTAAACGACAATCGCGAGATGCAACAAAATTTAAAATTTCATGGAATCGAGTACCAAGATTTAAAAAATCATTTTCAAAATCGATCGGCATTTGTTATGTTAAAAAGTGAACATGATAAAGTATTTAAAAACCAGACACATTACAGCGCTTCAAGTGTTGTTTTTACTCACTCAATTTTTTTATAATGCAAACGTATGAAAAATAGAATTAAAATAACTTTTTTGCTACAATTAAGTGATTGATTATTATCGATTATAATTTTTGTACATTATATGCTGGATTTTCTGCTAAAATTTGTCCGAACGAAAATTAGGCAAACATTTAAAAAAAAATGGACCTCCTAACAAATTATTTTAGAGAAGGTTTCGCACTCGATTAATCCCAATTAAAACAAAACTAATTTGTTTGATCTGAAAATACAACATATCCGAATTAATAAAATATATTTAGTACGCCTTATTATGTCCAACATATTGATAAGAAATCATAAATCAACATATTGATAAGAAGAAGAAGTTCAAAACAGCATTTTTGAGCCTGACACTTCTGAATTCTGCTGATATATATTTTGGCCTTAATCGTGTAAACAAGTAATCACTTTTCTTCGTGTTGGAAAATTTTCGACGAGCGCGAGGGTGGTTACGGATACAATTTTAGCCATCAAGACCGCCCTCATCGACTGTATTATGCGATCTAATAATACTAGTCTGTCGTTCCCCTCCCCCGCTCTATATACTCAAGAGTCAACGGAACGTTGGTGCTTTGATGTGCGGTCATCCTTCAACGTTTGACGAATCCACCAGCGGTGCAAAACGTGGCCGCGTGAGAAAGATGGAACATGAGCTAGCGAGCTCGTAGCCGATTCTCTCGGCTTTCAAAGGCTCTGCACGACAACGATGATCACAGTCTCGTGTGTACCACTCTTGAGCTTTTACCGAAAGTTGAGAAGCTCACGGGTCTCTTGCTTGTTAACGCTTACGGAACTAGAACGAAATGCTATGAACCCTCTCCTCGTTAAAATGAAAATAAATGAGAAGAAGAAAAAATGTATGCGCCCCTCCGTTCACCATCAAAAGCAGCAGCGATAATTTGAAGCGGGCATTTTATTTTTTTATCCGGCCAGATTTACGTCTACTTAAAAAATAGTTACCAGCAGAAATTATTGTCCTTTATCGACTAGAACAATCCGAGGATCATTAAAACGTTTGCTGCTGAGGTGACGATTTTTTAGGCTGCTAAATGAAATTCACGAATAAATAAAAATTGGGAGTTCCCCCAATGTGAAAAAAAATGGAAATACTAAATTTTCGATCCCCTCCTGCTATACGATCATAAAGAAAGGTGTTGTTTTTCGGTAAACGAAAAGAAGTTAAGTTGAAAAAGTTGTTATCTCATAACTTTCGTTGATCGATCGTAGATCGAAGAATCATCGGTATCATCGATGATTAGATCGACATACAAATCGATTGAATAGATCGTGAAAATGTACGTGTTAAAATGGAGATGTTGTGACTTGAGACAGTGCTGAATTGTCTCGTCGTTTCTCCTTCGTAAAAGAAATCGGTCTTACAGTTTCTTAATTGACTCTAAACTCGCACTGGCATGCACGAGAGAGATCGGTCTTGTGACTATCGTGAATCTGTGGATCACGATTCGATATGCGATCATAAAGAAAGGTGTTGTTTTTCGGTAAACGAAAAGAAATTAAGTTGAAAAAGTTGTTATCTCATAACATTCGTTGATCGATCCTAGATCGAAGAATCATCGGTATCATCGATGATTAGATCGACATGCAAATCGATTGAATAGAACTTGAAAATGTACGTGTTAAAATGGAGATGTTGTGACTTGAGACAGTGCTGAATTGTCTCGTCGTTTCTCCTTCGTAAAAGACATCGGTCTTACAGTTTCTTAATTGACTCTAAACTCGCACCGGCATGCACGAGAGAGATCGGTCTTGTGACTATCGTGAATCTGTGGATCACGATTCGATATGCGATCATAAAGAAAGGTGTTGTTTTTCGGTAAACGAAAAGAAATTAAGTTGAAAAAGTTGTTATCTCATAACATTCGTTGATCGATCCTAGATCGAAGAATCATCGGTATCATCGATGATTAGATCGACATGCAAATCGATTGAATAGAACTTGAAAATGTACGTGTTAAAATGGAGATGTTGTGACTTGAGACAGTGCTGAATTGTCTCGGCGTTTCTCCTTCGTAAAAGACATCGGTCTTACAGTTTCTTAATTGACTCTAAACTCGCACCGGCATGCACGAGAGAGATCGGTCTTGTGACTATCGTGAATCTGTGGATCACGATTCGATATGCGATCATAAAGAAAGGTGTTGTTTTTCGGTAAACGAAAAGAAATTAAGTTGAAAAAGTTGTTATCTCATAACATTCGTTGATCGATCCTAGATCGAAGAATCATCGGTATCATCGATGATTAGATCGACATACAAATCGATTGAATAGATCGTGAAAATGTACGTGTTAAAAGGGAGATGTTGTGACTTGAGACAGTGCTGAATTGTCTCGTCGTTTCTCCTTCGTAAAAGACATCGGTCTTACAGTTTCTTAATTGACTCTAAACTCGCACTGGCATGCACAAGAGAGATCGGTCTTGTGACTATCGTGAATCTGTGGATCACGATTCGATCTTGGCGGACGACAGATGGACCGATCGATAAAACGAGAGCGCTCTCTCAGCAGCCCCAACGGATCACATCCCGCTCTCGATCTCTCTGTCGATTCTCGATTTTCTCCGAGAGACGAACGATTTGCCAGGGCGATCGGAGTGACGGACAAACAAGAAATGGAAAGATTGCAGAGTTACCTTGTGCTGCTCCCTTATTGTGATCAGCTGTACCGATCGAGACTCTAAAAATATTTTTCTTATTATTTCTGACTCGAAAATTTTTATATATTTTTTTCTCATAATAACATAAGTTTTTCATGATATGATTATTACCAAACAATTTTAAAGAATTAGTTAAGGAGAGTTATTATAATTATCAAACCACCTCAATCGCTGAATGACCACGAGATCATTAATTATCTCACTCAAGTCTGCGCCATCTCGATGCCACGATTAATCATCGGTAGGAGTGCCAATCTTCTATTAGGAAACCAGATAAGATACGCCTCATTAACAAACGAGCATAAGGGACCGAGATTCGCAAAGTGTCCAGCATTGGAAAAGTGAACGGACAACGATGGCGAGGACGAAAGGTGGGAATTGAGAATAATTTTTTTTTTATATAGCGAATGTATGAGAATGCCGAAGAAGAATAAGAAGAGATGCAATTTACGGTAAAATTACCGAAGGCGCGAGGCGTGAAGAATTTTGAGAGGCGTGCAACAAGTGGTCGCTATGGGTGCAACAAGTTATTGCTGGGATACGCGAGAGCTTTACCTTTGCCTCGTTTTCCTGGTGTATTTTATATATATATATGTACATTTATACTATACACAGCACTATACGCATATTTATATATATATATATATATATATTCATACTACACTCAGCACTATATACATATGTATATATATGTCGAGATGTAAACCATCGTCGTAGTTGCAACAGCGAGCGAAGCAAAACGTGGACGTCTTGAATGTGCTGCGCAACCAACAGAGATAGAAAGAGAGAGAATTTGTATTAACTTTTGCTCACGACGGGGGTACAATACACCGTGAATTCTCTCGTCAATTTCGTTCCAACTTTCGTGCTGAATTTTTCCATGTACACCCCGTTGGGGGAACAGTATCGAGAAGGTGGAGAATACGTGACGAACAATTTTTTCGAAAACGTCGAACATTCATCGATTGTCGTAAAATTTAAGGCAGCCCGGAAGTCTGTATCTCAATTATATTTTCTGCTGAGAAATGTCCAAGCGTTCAAGGGATCTCACTCGAACGTGTCACAAGAGTGTTTTTTTTTTTTTTTTTTTTTTTTTTTTTTAATGTGTGGTCCATAGTACGATTTATAGATCGTTCAGAATATGTTGAATTTGGGAATTGCTGAAGTTGAATAGAACGGAAAACTTTTCTATTCTTTGTCAGCCAATATTAATAAAAGTCATATATTTTGTTTTTTTCCAAGAAATTCCATCGGTTGATCAATAAAGCGGAATTAACTGAGAGATGAACATCTACAGATTTGCCCTATAAAACTAAACTATAAATAATTGGAAATAATATCAAAATTTATGCATTCACTTTATAATTTTTAATTTCAAGATTCGATGTTTCCCTATAAAACTATCCAACTCCCAAAATATTACCTGTTACGACGATAACGTCAAAACGATATCTCCAACATTCAAATCAAAAATCAATATAAAAAAATTATTATTCTGGTGTCTTATGCAGAATCGCTGAATTTAAATGGTGTGAACTGACGCGTGAAAAATTCAAAATTGTTCTGTTCCAAATTTTGATTCATTTTTCCCAATTTCCAAATTACAAACTTTCCCTATAAAAATATTTTCATATCTATTCAAAATGAGATACCTCCAGCATCCAAATCAAAGGTCACTATAAAATCAAGTATATACCGATACTCGTAATCACATTATCATGCAACTCCACTTTCTAGACCCTCAAATGACGAATCGCTCTCTCCTGACTACTTTGCAAGCTCACACTTTACCAAAGCTGGAAGACCGAGGCACGAAAATAAGCACGAGAAATTAGCGTGCCCGTAGAGACACTCGAGAGAGAGAATATAGCCCCCGAAAAAGATATGACGTTCTCATTGTCCGTCAACGGTGCGACAGGAGCGCGGGTGAGCTCTTGCGGTGAACGATGAGACAGAAAGTTATGTACGACGTCTAACACGACATAACGCCTGTCTTCGTGGTCCTCCCTTGACAACGGACTCATGTAGGACGCGTTGTTCTCGCGACGGGAGATATGAACGTTGATGACGGGAGACCAGAATCGGGAACGTCGTCAACCTGCATACATATATATATATATATATATATATCCTCGGTACACCCTCGCGCTCAAGGCACTCAAGTAAAAATGAAAAATAAAGGACTACCACACACACACACACACACACACAAAGTTAAAATTACACACATAAGGGCATGTAGACGAATACATCGTATAAACGCGTTGAAAGTACAAAACGAACATCCCATACTCCGAAAAGATTCAAAATGCAGCATGAAAGTAATTGTAAGTTATAAATAAAAGGTGTATTACATACCCCGCTTTAACGTTGGTGGTCGTCAGACATTTTCATCTGCGCGGCGTCTCTCTCTGTCCCTCTCTCTCTCTCTCTCTCTCTTTCTCCCTCTCTCTCTCTCTCTCTCTCTGCCTCTCTGTCCCTCTCTCTCTCTCTCTCTCTTTCTCTCTCTCTCTCTCTCTCTCTCTCTCTCTCTCTCTGCCTCTATTCTCTCTCGCTATCTATCCACTTACGAGAGAAGTTGCATAAACATAATTTATGATGTGCCGGTGCATCGTGGCACGTCGTCGTCGTTCTCCTCCATTCCGTATGTCGTTCCAGGCTGAGCTGATCGTTTGTTGACCCGGGCGAAAAGAAAGATTCACGAGCAGAGAGAGAGAGAGAGAGGGAGAGAAATTTTCTCGTTTGCGATATTAGAAACGTTCAGAGCGAACGGTCCACGACCTTGTCGTCTCGACGATGTGGCGTCGCGAGATATTTTGCTTGAAAAAAAAAACCAGGTGAAGAAGGAAACGGCAAGAAGGAAAAGACAAAGACAGTGGCGCCAAACTTTGCTTATTGTCGGTCACGTGCATTGTTATAATTTATGACGTGCGAGACGATAACTCGTGTCTCTTTTCGGACTCGAAGTATCTTGTTGGAGTTGGACATTTTACTCGGTGGCGTCGCGAAGCATGCAGTTATGGGGTTGGACTTTTGTATACACGCATGAACAGCGCGTGGTGCAAAGGCGCCCTGGAGATTTTCACGGTTAGCGCAAAACGCCCTGGGTGGGTTTGCAATATCGCATCACCCTCGCATATGTTTTTGTTGGTTTTCCTTTTTTTTGCATTCTTATTTAACAAATATGTATTCATGGAAATCGAATTTTTATCTACGTTTACGATTGAGACAAACCAGTCACAAATGATTGATTATTTTAGCGTTAGTGCCGATACAAAAAAAAACAAAAATCTATTAACACCTAAAGTTCGTGATAATTCATGATGATTTTAGAAACATTTAAATTTTTTACTAGTGCTAAATTTAAACAATGAACATTATTCTTGAAGAATAATTTTCATTTTTTGTTTTATATTTTACTAATGTGATCAAGATATATGACTGATCGGTTCGCTTCTAACAGAATAATAAGGGTCAGTTTGCAGGTTAAATATAGCAATGAGGATCATTTTTTTTTTTCAACTTTTATTTATTAATCAGAATCTAGACGTTGCTGCGTCTATTCAGTCACGGTTTGTCGTATTGGGAGAATGCGTGGGTGCATCTCGCCTTATCTGACTCGTCCAAGAATTCCGGGGACCATTTGGAAAATATCTCCATAATAATATGTCCAAAGTCACTTAGTATCCAAGCTATTACTGATGTGCTTAATCTTTTATAAGTCCATAGTTTAAACATCGTTCACCATAAAAATATATATGCATCCTCGTTTAATACCAAGTAGACTCGTGCGACGTTTTTAAGAGTATTACAGATTATCTCGAAGGTATTATAAATTATAACGAACAGACCGTGCTATATATACGTCCGTCATGGAATGATTGATTTTACGTCTCGTATCTCGTCTATCTATCAACGACGATAAACGTAGCGAAACGTGCAGTGACATTATTGCCCATTTTTATTTTGTTGTTGATGACAAGCTCAGCGCAATTCTCGTACCATTATTCGTTAGTTCAACTCTAACTTTGTCTATATAATGCAACTGTGGAATGATTTATCTTAACAAAGCGTAACGCGTCTAGCGAAAACGATGCAGATATGTGCATGTGTGCGTCTGTTTAACTAGGAGAGCGAGAGGGAAAGAGAGAAAGAGATCGCGAGATGAGTTTTGGCAAGTGGAGAACCACTGAAGGAGCTCGCACGACCTTATTAATAATAGCGGAATGCACGACAGACACGCAAAATTTTCGTGTCTCGGGTAGTGCATATATATGGGGCATTTCATGAAAATTTGTACCAACGATTATCCAAAATTTTGAATTTTTAATATTTGCGTCAATTTCGTTTCAATACACTAATTTTCAGAGATCGCAATAAATTTTCAATATGTATACCATCATTAATACCATCATACCATCATTAATACCATCATACCATAATTAATAGCGCATTTGAATAGGATCGTATTTGTAATAATTATAAAAGGCTTTTTATTATCAGGAAAACGAACCCACGAAGGGCAAACGCTCGGTCACTATTCTGATGACCGATCTCAAAAGTAGTAAACATAAAATCCTCTTTAAAAAATCTGGCATGGTCGTAGTTTTCCGACATTGGTCCACTTGACACACAAATCTTTATGCATTAAAATGCTATTATAAAAACACGAAAATTTCTCGTTGGCGTTCTACGCGTGCAGCTTTGCGAGGGCGTGAAGAATAGAAGAGTGTTTACCGCGGTCCAACGTCTCGTTCGTCGTACTGTCCGTGTCTCGTTCTCGACTTTTACTTGCCCCGACGGGATTATCGGGGGTGGTCCAAAGGTGTAATAATAGCGAGAAGTATAATACGAGTGGACTTGCGCGAGACGTGCAGCCTCCACTATTCGCTATAGTCCTTGGTTATATATGTATATATTTATGAAGAGAGAGAGAGAGAGAGAGAGAGAGAGAGAGAGAGAGAGAGAGAGAGAGAGAGAGAGAGAAACGAGAGAGAGAGAGAGAGAGAGAGAGAGAGAGAGAGAGAGAGAGAGAGAGAGAGAGAGAGAGAGAGAGAGAAACGAGAGAGAGAGAGAGAGAGAGAGAGAGAGAGAGAGAGAAAGAGATAGAGAGAAAGAGAGAAAAAGAGAGAGAAAGAGAGAGAGAGAGAGAGAGAAACGAGAGTATTAGTACAAGTCCAGAAAAGCAGACGAATAGTTCGCGAGGCACTGATTTATCCAACGCCGTCACAAGAATCTCTAATCTACCTCGTGTCTGCCATCCCTATACCGTGCGCACGTTTTAGCACATATAGTTGTAAATATATACAGAAGACGCATTTCTCGTGACGAGCCAGCACTAGTTATTACGAGGAATCCATTACTCGCTGCGTGACTTTCGACAAATATATATATACATATACGTATACGTGCAGTAGTTATCTTGTTCGTCGAAGATTGCGAAGAGAGACCTCATCTTGAAATTCCTTGAGCACACGATCTTCCCTTGGACAGACAAAAAGGCAGGCCCTCATCCACATTCGGAGACTCCGGAAGTCGGGGGAAGACAATTTTTGCGTGGTTAACCAGCAAACACGTGGTCCTCTTTCTCAGGATCGGCTCTTTTCCTATACACACATGGACACACACAGACACACATATATACAAAGATTTCTGGTTCGCAGCATCCAAAGGCTTGCTTGCGAATATTTGTACCACCATTTAACTACTCTTGTCATTTATTTTTAAATTGGAACTTAATTTATCGATAGAAAATTATACATTTTAAATAAAAATAAATCGTATTTCGACAAATATCGAATATTTACGATTTATTTTCACTGACCGTTAAAAAACTTGAAAAAAAAAAAGAAATTTTCATAATTCATCACTGAAGCGATTCGCCAACCTCTTAAGCAGTACAAATTTAAAATTTTCTTTATAAATTCATTTCAGAACTGGGAAAAAAAAAAAAAAAAAAAAAAGAAAACCTAAACGTGGCTCTTGCTTGAATCACACGTGGTCCCTTTCTCAGGATTGTCTCTCCCCTCAAACATACATATTTGCACAGTAGCTTAAAAAAAAGTTATAGTCTCGCCCTGCACGGTTTCTGCCTGACCCTGTCAAAATTTCGCAAGCTTCCAACATATTTATTTATTACCGTCTGGATGTTCGCATACCCACACTCTCTCCCTCTCTCTCTCTCTCTCTCTCTCTCTCTCTCTCTCTCTCTCTCTCTCTCTCTCTCTCTCTCTCTCTCTCTCTCTCTCTCTCTCTCTCTCCCCCACTCTCTGGTTCTTCTTTTCCTTTTCCTGTTCCATGAGACGGCGGGCTGCCTGACGTGCATACACGCCTCCGCGATGCATTTCGAGTGTATAATAACCGGGGGCGCGGGCCAGACAAGTCTGCCAGTTTCTCTTGATACTAATATACCCCATTTACACACACACACACACACACACACATATACATATATATATATATATATATATATATATATATATATATATATATATAGATTCACACAGCAGACTTGCATATTCTAATTCTATAATAATTCCTCGTTCTCGTAATACACCTTGCTATGTCGCGTGAAGTTACTATAATATCATCTTCTCACTGGCGAGTTTCTCTTTGGGCAGGTCGCCGCTCTCATCGTCAGCGAGATATGTGATCGCGTCTCGCTGTCCGAGTTTCGCGGCTTGCATGGAAGCCTCGAGAGGACATTTTTCGCGGCTCGAGGACTCTTGGCTCTTGAGATCTTTGCACTAATGCTAATGCATTTACATGACGTGCTCTCGCAGAGTTAAAAGGGCACATTCGCTGGATATTAAATTATGTGATTTACGCCCTTCTGAGTCTTATCCGTAGATTACGTATCGCGAGACCCAACGATGATACTTCGGTGGGCTAACTTTGCCCTGTGATCATATATTATCTATACAGTTAAAGTCCCCGTAGATGCGTCCATGGCGTCGTGACATATGCATAAGTATATTCGAGCAAGCTTACTCGTAATGCAACCCAAATAGTGAGAAAGTTGGCTCATGGGGGAACATAAAATTTGTAAATTGGTGTCCACTGTCTATTTGAAAATTATTTACGTGCGAAATGTACGAGAAACATATGGCAAAAAAATTGATTACTCACAAATACAAAATGGCACATGCAATATTGTGGACCAAATTGCAAGAAGCGACTTTATTTCGATAAAAATCGATACTCGGAAATTTTTTGAACTAGCTGATTATGAATCTGAGCACCGATCAAAGCGTACAAACTGATCCTGGGTATACTTTCATGTACAACAGATCTTTAGACGTATTGATGATGCAAGCAGCAATTTTCTTTTGATACTCCATCTTACAGTTAGATCAAGCCATTTAGAATTTTGCAAATTTCTACTCCAAGCTGAATATGGCTGGCCCCGGATATATTCGAGCAAAGCACCTGCCATGCAAATCAGCATATATCTTGCGAATTTGAGCTACCGTATAGAATCAGCCATTTTGAATTTTCAAGTTTTTATTTTAAGTTCGGATTGAGCGATTCAAATTATATCTACACACGAAGTTTTAAATACATTAAATTCTAATGAAAGCGTTTTTTTTTGAGTTCGATGCGATCTTGCCACACGATAATATTTTCCTTCAAAGGTACGGGACTGAAACGAATATCTTTATTTTCTAATTAATTCTTCCGAAACATTAGCTTAAGATGATGTCTATCAAGCAAGAGTAGTCTGCATGAGTATGCGAGAGAATAATGGAGAACTAGTTTCCCATCACATTAAATATGCTCGAAGAAGTAACACGAACGAATCGGCGAGCCAATAATTCGATATACTTACACATATATATATGTATGATATATCGAAGTCCTGGCAAAGAAGTAACACGAACGAATCGGCGAGCCAATAATTCGATATACTTACACATATATATATATGTATGATATATCGAAGTCAATTCCTGGCAAAAAAAAATCTTGGGGGCTTTGACTGTATGCGCGTATACGTTTTTATGAGTGTGAGGAAAGTCCACGCATAATTTCGAGCAGCCGACCCCGATATATATTATAGTTTCGTGATGATTATATAACAACCCGAAGTTTGCCGCGCATCGCGTAGCCGCCGTAATTCGCCCTCACTTTTCTCTCTCTCTCTCTCTCTCTTTCTCTCTCTCTCTCTCTCTCTCTCTCTCTCTCTCTCTCTCTCTCTCTCTCTCTCTCTCTCTCTCTCTCTCTCTCTCTCTCTCTCTCTCTCTCTCTCTTGTCGTCTGCATCGCCCGCAGACGCAAAGATTCTTCTCGTCGTCCAGGAATGCAACGAGAGAGTTCTCTCAGAACGATGAGATGTCTCGACTGGCTGCCCACGCTCCCATACACACACGCGACACTCTCACGCGTCTACGATCTTGTTTGTTGCACCGCCGCACCTTCTTCATCTTCTTCGTGTCTTCGTCGTATATGTTTGTAGGTACTAGGGGGGAGTCTGTACTCGATGGGACTTTGATCGAATTCTCGTGGAGGGAATTAGAGGAAGTCACGTGACGAACGATTTTTCGATCGTTTACATAAGAATTAGTGATAATAATCGAGACTCCAAGCGAAAAAGAAAGCGAGAGGATGAATTGACGAACGGGAGAAAAAGTTTAAAACTCCACGCAATATAAATATAAGAAAATGGGGTGATCATTAAGATTGTATTTTTGTTATTTTCTTTTTTATTTTATTTGATATTCCAACGATATACCCTTTTGGATTTTTACGACCCTTTTCCCTATTTTCCTCAATCAATTTCCTACACTTTAACTGTTTGCCATTCCCTGCATAAGCTCCCCAGGATTGCATCCGCAGCCGAATTACTGGGCCTCACTACTGCCCATCGTATGCGCACGAGGCCAAGTGAAAACTACAGAGAGTCTGTGCCAATGCAATCAGCTCTTTTCGACAAAACTTAATGTTCCTATACAGGGAATCAAGAAACTCTAGAAAAGTAACCAGCCGTGATACATCAGCCAGCGGACAGCTGAGGGATAACGACACCAAGTACTGACCCCCCCTAATGCGACTCAACTTCAGTGACCACCCAGAACCACGCGCCGATCACGTGCCTATCGCTGTCGATCTTGATGAAGATTGAAAAAAAAAGCGGATTACTTTTTATTAAATGAGAAACAAAATTAGTAATATCGACTAAATTGCATTTACTGGCCGAAAATTAAATATTACATTTTAATTGTGTCAAAAAATGTATTTGAGTTGAACAAAACTTATTCGAATTATCTTTATTATTATTATTTCAATCCAATAAGTATTATATGAGTAATAATAACATTTATATTTTAATCACTTATTTACTAAATATTTTGGTAGATTTAGAGAAGATTCATAGAAATGAAAATAAATTTGTTTCTCTTAACGTATAGATTTTATTGAACTTCATACAGAGTTTAGTACAATGTTGTCCTATATTTGAGCCTATATTTGATTTTAAAAAAGTCTAACTTAAAGTTGTGCCACGTTCCTAACTACTTAATTCCACATTATTTTCATAACATCGTAAAATGATTGTAATTTTTGGACTTTACAAGCCAAGTTTGCTGTCATAGTGAATCGTGAGGCGTCAAGTCAGATGTGCTTGCCCGGAATGATATATCGTCTCGTCTCTCGACAATCTTGTGAACACGCAGTGACCCGAAATTATGCAGATTGTCGGGTCAAAAGAGAGCGAGAAATAAAAACCTGATAATTATGTGTATAGAGTTGAGGCAATGAAGGCTGCACAGGCATTTATTCGTTTGTTCGACCACAGTTGTTAGGCGTGTCCCTTAAAAAACACCAGCACCGTTTAAAAGGACATTTAGTTGGGGGTTAAGTCATTTAAGGCGGCAAAAGAATCTGCCGAGGAGAATTGTTGAAAATTATTCGACGTCTACTCTGTAATAATCACTGAATTATATATACATAATGGGCCCCTCTGATTTCGTTCCATCGAAAAAAATGAAAATTCGAGACTGCAAATCGTTATTCCCATTATACACACTAAAATAGGGACAATATAGGATGGTATAAAACTTTCATTTAATTTGCTAAAACGAAAAATGGCCGCACTTGAAGATTCTGTAATTTTTTATTTTTATATTCTACTTCAATGAATCAAGTGAGATGCCAAAGCTTGAACTATTTCGGAGCAAATGAGCACAAAATGGAGTCGCAAGTCCATCGGGAAAATAACCCGTATGAATATACTACTCAGATTACTACTACTATTACTCAGATTCAGTAATCACTACTGGCGATCTATAGTTCCACTACTGACTTCAATAGTTCCACTTCGGAATTGAATAGTGCTGAATACTGCACACTACTGACGCAGCTAGTGCCGAATAGTACACAGCGCGCTTTCACTACTGATAAAGAGTATACACTACTTGCGTCACTATTGAGCAATAGTGCAGGAATAGTGTGGATTATTGAGACCAGTAGTCTCGAATTACGCACTACTGATCCAGCGATAATTTGCACTACTGATCCAGCGATAATTTGCACTACTGATCCAGCGATAATTTGCACTACTGATCCAGCGATAATTTGCACTACTGATCCAGCGATAATTCGCACTACTGATCCAGCGATAATTCGCACTACTGATCCAGCGATAATTTGTACTGCTGATCCAGCGATAATTCGCACTACTGATCCAGCGATGATTCGCACTACTGATCCAGCGATAATTTGTACTGCTGATCCAGCGATAATTCGCACTACTGATCCAGCGATGATTCGCACTACTGATCCAGCGATAATTCGCACTACTGATCCAGCGATAATTCGTACTACTGATCCAGCGATAATTCGCACTACTGATCCAGCGATAATTCGCACTACTGATCCAGCGATAATTTGTACTGCTGATCCAGCGATAATTCGCACTACTGATCCAGCGATGATTCGCACTACTGATCCAGCGATAATTCGCACTACTGATCCAGCGATAATTCGCACTACTGATCCAGCGATAATTCGCACTACTGATCCAGCGACAATTCGCACTACTGATCCAGCGATAATTCGCACTACTGATCCAGCGATAATTCGCACTACTGATCCAGCGATAATTCGCACTACTGATCCAGCGATAATTTGTACTGCTGATCCAGCGATAATTCGCACTACTGATCCAGCGATGATTCGCACTACTGATCCAGCGATAATTCGCACTACTGATCCAGCGATGATTCGCACTACTGATCCAGCGATAATTCGCACTACTGATCCAGCGATAATTCGCACTACTGATCCAGCGATTTGAAGTTGTATATTTTCTTTTTCGAAGTGGCTAAAAAAAATTTCCGGCCGATTATGTTATCACGATAATTGGAAAGTAGAGCGTGGCCTTTAATCTTGCGCCGGTTAGCTGGTAAATGTTAGGTACCAGATCCTTCCTATCGTGTATTAATACAAATTGCTGGCACTGAACATTATGACATATATTATATAGTCCGCCAGTAGCGATTGTCAATAGTGATTATCAGTAGTTCTCAGTAGTTTTTTTCCGTACTGGTAAAATTATAGCGATTTTAGTGAACCAACTTTTATTTACCAGAATGTGAACAAATTTGATTTATATATTCTTTTGATATAGACACTATTATGCATTCTTTAGGGTGATAAAATATTCTAAAAAGATATAAAGGAGAGACGCGAGAATCTTTCTGTCTTCTATTGACGAGAAAATGTAAAGATTAAAATGACGTCAACAAACGTCGTAAAGAAGGCAAGAAATTTGCTCGTAAACTCGCTCGCTCACAACCGTCATCAGCATCAGCAGAGAGAAGAAGCTCTAGCTATGGTTTTTCCCTCCCCGCGGACGAATTAACACCTCGTTCCGGGTCAAACGAGACCGAAAACATCCACTAAACGTCACTCGACACTTTCGTATATATATAGTCGAATGCGCCCTCACACGTTATTTCGCTATACCGGACGAAGAGAGACCGCCCGCGCTCATAAGAATCATACAAGCGTGAAAAGCTCGAAGTCAGAAAGACCAGAAAACAAACGAGACAGGATGAGACACTTTATGTCAGCGGGATATACAGAGAAGATATTTGTTTCTCGACAAAGACAAGAATGACGATGGAGATGCGCTTGATAAATAAACGCCTCATGAGAGAAATTTATGAATGAATATTATGCGGTCATTCAGCGCTAACGATAACTCATGGAATGAACTTTATAGTATTTTATTATGAGAAAGGTGAGGAATTATTGGGAATTTTTCATGTAATGAAATAAACAATTACGGGAAACAAAGAATAATTGAATATTATACGCTGATTTTAATGGTAAAATAATCAAAATTGTTTTAGTTATTAGAAGAAAAACAAAATTATGTTCAATACAAAATAGTATTTTGTTAAACTTGGTGTTAAACAATATTTAATTATTTATACACGAATTGAGTGATTAAAAAAAGTTCTCGGAGAGTTATTTAAACACGAATAACGGTTTGAATAATTTTCTATTATAGTTTAAGGAAGCATGAATATTCGTTATAGAATTGAGTACATACGATAGATAACCGCGAGTCGAATTTAGTAAATTTATCGCCACGGTTGGGCAGATGGGCAGAATTTGTTAGAGATTTTGGATGATACTGAGGATTTTATCACACGGTATTATAATTTAGATCACTAATAGCACCGGCAAGATACCAGCCAGCAGCTTTATCGATGTAAACAACCGCTAAAATTCGCTGTGGACGACAAAAACGATGGAGACGAAGAGAAGGAAAGATGAGGACGATGAGACGAAAAGGGGAAAATGATCATGCGAGAGCGCCCTGCTTGCCCCTGTGCCAAAGTGCCGTTATATTTTTAGAAACGCACTCAGCATAGTAACGTCAAACGTCGTGGTCGTCGTCGTCGTCGTCGTCGTCGTCGTGGTCGTCGACGACGACAACCACAACGAAGAATCGCGAGTTTCACACGTCAGCCTGTACGCCCTCGCTCGATACGCGCACGCGAGCTTGCCTATAGTTAATGACGATACACGCTTGACAATATAAAAAAAAAAAGTATAATTCAATTAAAAAAAGTAAAATTTAGAGCTCCTTTGGCATAATTGCTTCATTCAGTATCTTTGGAAATATTAATTCAACAGTTAGATCTGTTGACAGCTGACGATAATCCGTTCTTGATAATAAAAAAAGAGTATAACGACGATGAGAAATTATGCGTCCATACGTCAACATATACGGGCACGCTCGATACGTAATTAGATTTTTCACGACGATCTGTCTAGTGTCAACGCCGATATATGGTTAACAATAAAAAAACGGAGATACTGAAAACTTGGTAGGTCAGTATTGATGCTTTGGCGTGATCTGTCGATAGAGTTAACGACGATACGAGCTTGACAATAAAAAAAAGTATCATCTCAATTAAAAGAGCCAAATTTAGAGCTCCTTTGGCATAATTGCTTAATTCAGTATCTTTGGAAATATTAATTCAACAGTTAGATCTGTTGACAGCTGACGATAATCCGTTCTTGATAATAAAAAAAGAGTATAACGACGATGAGAAATTATGCGTCCATACGTCAACATATACGGGCACGCTCGATACGTAATTAGATTTTTCACGACGATCTGTCTAGTGTCAACGCCGATATATGGTTAACAATAAAAAAACGGAGATACTGAAAACTTGGTAGGTCAGTATTGATGCTTTGGCGTAATCTGTCGATAGAGTTAACGACGATACGAGCTTGACAATTAAAAAAAAGTATCATCTCAATTAAAAGAGCCAAATTTAGAGGCACTCGAAAAACAGACAGTTCAGGATTCCTTTGATTATTTTGGTGGTATTCCCAGTCATTTTTATTTTCACAATAATCCATTCATTATGAATTTGTTTTTGTCTGAAATGTGTATATTCTCGAAAGGCTTGAAAAATTTCAGACATCTCTTTTGCACTCGACCCGTGCAATTGTCATACGATTTCCCGGGCTCATGCCATGTTGCTCGTGCCAATAGTTGAGATTCGTTCGTCAATATAATTTTTGTATTTGAAAAAAATCGTTTTTCGATATGTGAAATGAATTAATAAACATGAATTAATAACACTGAGTTTTAAAAAGTGATTAACTAAATGATAAATTAATTATGAAATTCATAAAATTTATTGTGGACGCAAAATATATTTTTGATAATATCGCATGAGTACAATATAATTAATTATGTTTAATCCCACAGTGTCCATTCAATTCGAATATTAAAAGCTCCACTCAATAAAGCCACCCATAAATAAATAACAATCAACATAATTTCACTATTTTAATCTTCATAATTCAAATTTATGAGTCCATCTATCGCCATTTGACTCCACAACATATTTCCATCCTAACAATGCATAATTACGAAGAAAATCGCCAACGCACCGCATTTCTAGTTCCCCCACACCCCAACGACACAACTCTCCATACTCGTAAATCCTGACGATTCCATCTACAGCAGAGAAACTCAAACTTTTCCTCATGAAACTCAAATTTCTTCCTCGCTCTTTCTCGCTTTTCTTTATCTCTTTCTCTCTGCTTCTCACTATAATCCACCAAGCGATGCTGGTGTTGCAGTTATTTACGACATCACCGAGCTGTGCGAAAATGCACTGCTCACGCATTGACGCAAGGCGGGCGTGCAAATGCACCAGCAGCAGCAGCAACACCAGCATCATCCAAGCTTCTGCATTTTCCCAAGCGCGGCCCACTTTATACACATAATGAGAGAGATAAATTGCGAGCCATTATTATTATCCGTGCCGTTCTTCTCGCCATTACGCCGTTATTATTATCCTCGCGATGCTCTCTCTCTCTCTCTCTCTCTGTCTCTCTCTCTCTCTCTCTCTCTCCCTCTCTTTCTTAAGCTTTTCTCATCTTCGTCTCTATCTCTCTCTTTAGCTTTTCCTCATACACTCCCTATCTCCCTCTCTCTCTCTCTCTTGCCATCTCTTTTTTGCCTCACAGAGCCGAGACGAATTCAAGTTACATTCATAGACCAAGCTAGAGACGATGTTCTAGCTAAACGGTAAAGTTGAAGCGAGAGAGAATTGAACGATGCAACGACGACGAAGACGACGAAGACGACGACGACAACGGCGACGGACGAATTCTGTCCGTTCACTAAGGTGGGATCATGGACGATTCATAGTCCCGCACCGTTCCATTAATGAGGGGGTCCCAGCATCGGGTATCTTACACTCTCGTTTCTATTCCACAACTGTCTCGCTCTCCTCGCTCTAATCTCCCTCTCGCACTCTGTTATTATAGCTGTTCATAATGGCTCAAGAACAGGCCAGTATAAGAGAAAGAAAGAGAGAGAGAGAGAGAGAGAGAGAGAGAGATAGAGAGAGAGAGAGAGAGAGAGAGAGAGAGAGAGAGAGAGAGGGAGAGAGAGGACAAACATTGGCAAGCAGTATCATGTTGGGGTTGCTTCAGGCATCTCGAGGAAAATTCATCGAGTGTTCGAGGCCAACGTCCACCCCGCACCATGAACGCATTGAGAGTCTATTTCGAAGAGAAACGACGAGCAAGAAGATCTCGACACGTTTTATTGCGTGATATGATGATATGGTGGCACACTGGCGATCCTTGTATCGGACGAGAAATTTACATTGCATGCGGTTTGTGTGTACAGATATATTGAGAGATACACGCGGTGCACAGTAATTGTGCGACAGACCGAACGAAAATCATGAGCAATAAACACCCATGAGCGTAATTAACAGAGTTTCGAAGCTCCTCTTGATGTTGTCGTGGGGGGTGATAAATTATGAAATTTGATGGCCATTTTACCGGATTTAATTGAATATCAAAAATAAATTAGTTATAAGATTTTTTTTTTCAAGTTTATTCGATTATTTTAGATTAATATCTTTTGGGAATTCGTCAGTGTGCTTTATTTATTGATGTTGCCTATGGATGAATGGTATTTTCATTCATTCATATTTCCATCAGTGGAAAAAGTAATAAAAACGTGAGTGAGTGCATACAAATCTGGGCTCAATATTAATTTTCCACTGTGCAGTTTGGAAATATTTTTATCATTCTTTTATTTTTATATTTATTGTTTCTTTTTCGTGTTTCACATGCCAGTAAATTGTTGAAAAATCTTCATAGCATTGAGCTCTATATTTCGTGAAATATTATTTTATTACAATTTTAATACGTTAAATATGAGTCTCTCAACCCCTATTATTCTACTACCGACTAATGAGTCGACACTGTCAGTGCTAGAATGTCAATTATTTTCAAGAAAAATTTAATGAATGCATCAAAACAGTATTTTTAAGTAACATCGCAGCATAAATTAAATTGTCATCAGAAATACAAACAAACAAAAATTACAATCGCTTATCTTTAATTCCCAATGTTTTTAGCCCGTAAATGTTAATGTTGCTGAGCCATCTATTAATATCAATTCCTTGGTAATATCAAATCTAACAGGGTAGATCGAGCGTAGTAATTTCGTGGCTATATCTTGCCTGTCTTGATTCTGATGGAAATCGTATATCTTGGATCGGTTATTGACTCTTGTCTCGTTCGCTATAAACCGGCTTTTGAGCCTTCAAACGTATACACGGGCAAAATAACTAAAGCGAGGTTTCATCCCGTTCATGTTCATAAGATCGTGAAAATGACGACGGGGGTTGGAGAGACGAGCAAAGAAAATAAGGTGGACGAAATGGAGGCGGTGGAAGAATATCAAGAACTCCTAACCAACACATATTATATATATATATATATATATATATATATATATATATATATATATATAGTATTGGATATTTCAGAGTTTTCTGCTCGTCAAGTCAAGCCAAGACTCTCCACGGCTCGTTATTCATAACTCTAGGCGTTTTGTCGCGAACAGCGTTAGCTCTTGTATCGTAAGTGCCGGGCGTCGACGTCTCCCGCTTGTAATTAACTGCCGAGCGAATGGAGAGAGATAGAATCCCGTCTACCCACTCATTCGACGCGTTCTCGCGAAGAAGTCCTCCTCATCATGATTCGAACGCTGAGAAAAGATCTCTTCTCTCTTAGCCACCGAGTTTGTGTACCAGCCGCACACGCGGTCTGACCAAGCAGACGATGAAAGTACGAAAACTCCGAGTTAGAGAACGACGTTGACTACGGGGCTCCCCGGTACCCAGCTAATGGCCTGCTGATGTACGTTATTGTCACGTTGCCACCCTGAACTCGACACGAAGATCTTTCAAAATGCAAACGAAAAAAAAAAAATCTCCAGTCTGGAAATAATTGACGTAATTTTTTTGATTAACATTAGACATACATTGGTCGCGGAATAAATGAAGATTAACATTTTTCGAGTATAATAGCATTGTGCGATGAGATATTATAGAACATTTGGGAATTGAACAAAAAATAGAGAAAACATTCAGACATTTTTTTCTAAATATAATTTGCTTGCCTATTTGAAATATTCTTAGGACTCTGGTATAAAATCTGTCATAATGTATACGTTGAAAAGAAAGCTTTCTTTAACAAAGAAAAATTGGGTAGTACAGAAAATGACCACTTAAAAAATTATAAAACCCATAAAAAGAAAAATTTTCGGTATTCTTTTAAATGTTCACCGTTAATTATTATCACTTAGAAAACGTCACAAAATTCATAGAATTGATCAGCTCGTTTGCATGGTTTGGTATTCCCATTAATTTACTTCGTCTCCACATTGGTTTGTTGTAATTTTTTTTTTTCTTGTCACTACATACGTCGTTCGCCAGAAAGTAACACGGGGCGAGACGTCGACGCGTGGTCTTGCCTTGGCGAGAAAACGATTTCGAAACCACCGTATAGTAAACGTTTCATCTATAGTATATCTATATAGATTGTGGTACAAGATGCACACGCGAACGAAGAGAACAAGAGGCAGATGAGATACAAGAAGAAGACGGGGAGCTCGAGAAAGAAGCAAATTAATTTAAGCTTCCGAAACGTTAGCACGTTTACTGTACAAGACAACAGTGGGGAGCCTGCATGCCGCCTACAGACAAAGAGTATTTGCTGCATATATATATATATATATATTTGAGAGAAGAAAGGGGCGGAAGCAAAGGAGCGAAGCGAGGACGAGAACAGCTAAGCAAAAGAGCGAAAGCCACAAGCGAGAAGAAGAAGAACGCGAGTCGAGACCCTTGATATTGCTCTCACTCTCTGCTTTCGTACCCAAGGGGGTTCTCATTTGGATGCTGCACGAAAAAGGAACCAAGAAAGAAAATTCGCGCCAGACAGTGGAGGGCGTGGGAGATACATTTATAAACTCTTCTGTGAAGAGGCTTCTGCACTGTTGCGATCGGACTGATTTACTGGCCAAACGACCACAAATGTATCTTTGCCCTCTCTTTCTCCCTCTCTGTATCTATCTCGTTCTATTTCACACTCGCGGCAGTAGCCTAATCGTGTCTCTAGATTTTCGAGAAAAATAGTTAGATGGCAGCCCCGAAATGTCAAATGGAATTTTGGCTGTGTAATTAAACAATAATTATTGATTAGTGATTCAAGCCAATACACTCAAGCTGAGACTGTTTGTTGGGCATAATTTTTTTAACTTTTAATAATTGCGTTCTAAAGTTTGATCGTTCATCATAAAGCCCTTATGGTTGTCTATTTTTTTTTTTTTTACAATTGCCTGGAGATAATTGAAAGAAAGAAGGAAAATATTATTTTTAAGACGATCACGATCTACTGGTGGATTCGAATAATGGAGTATAAAATGTGACGATTTCAACGATCGAAAGTTCAAGAAGATTACTTTAGATTCAAATCAGTATGGAGTTTTAAAAACGATTTTTCCACATTATTAAAAGCCAGTCAAGATTTTATTAATGTTACTTTTTGTAAAAAAATTATCGAAGATTTGATCATGAGTTAGTAAAGATAAATTTTAATACCCTTTAGTTCAAATTGAATGGGAGACTATAGTGATTTTTGGGGGAAAAAAATCATTTATGGATGAAAGAAATATTGTTGGATTAAGAATAAAAAATCGCTTAGCAGATTTTTAGTCAAATAAGAGAGCAAACGATGCCTTGAAAAAGTACCAAATATGAGCAATTTTGATACAATTTTCTACACCTCAAGACGGGAAATAAATATGAGACGATGTTTAATTATGGAAAAATTATTAATCACAGAATAATAAGTTTCAGTCGAAAATTTAATTAACCGAATTGTAGCTGTTTATGGATAAAATGTCTATTTAAACATCGCACTTTTATTATGTTATTTTGACTTAATTTTTTTTATTCGCTCTTCCCGCGCGACACGCCGTTTCATTCCACATTTCGTAGGCGTTTGTCTGCTTCCCTCATAGTTCCACGAGACTTGTCTTTGAGATCATCTTGAGACGTAGTCTGGTGCACGCACCCGGAAATACCGGAGCGAAATTGCGTGCAACGAGAAGACCAGCAGCAGAGAGGATAAGACGAGAGAGGAAGAGAGGAAGAGAGGAAGAGAGGGAGAGATGGAGAGGGATCGCCGAGGAACGTGCAAGTGTGCTGGCAAATGTTCTCTAGTGTGACCGAAGAGACACACCGGAGAGAGATCATCGCGCGGAGAATCGCACACTCTCGGTGTGTGTCTCATGCCTAATAACGAGATGAAGACTCGACGCAGACGGTCTCTCTCTTTCTCTTTCTCTTTATTTCTCGTTCCATCTTCTTCCTTAGGTCAAGTTTCACGACTGGCCAAGCAATTGGGAACTTTGTTAATCCTTTCGCCCTCCTAGCTAGACATCTGAAATTTCTAAAATTATTTATACATGCAACGCAATGAAATTTTGTTTCATTGAAAGATTATCGAAGAGTAAGAATATATGGATTGGATGATTTATAATAAAAATATATTAAATATATATTATCATAATAAAATATATAATAAAAATATAATAGTAGAAAGATTTTATTAATATGATAATTGCTTAACTATCCACTAAAAATATCATTATAGAGGAGTCTGTAAGATTTATAACAATTTCATAAGATCGTGAAAAAAAAAATCATTTGAAGAGAATTAAAATTTTATATTTGAAAATCATTCAAGGGATATCTAAAATTGACAAAATTATATATCGAAACTTTCTAATCCAAGTTTGATGAAATAACAAATTGTTCATTAAATATATCAGTAGAGGATTCAGAAAAATTTATATAAAAAAATTTAATGAGCATAAATAATTTTGTAATATGTCACGAAATTTATCATCAAATTTTGATTCGTTTAACAATATTATCGAGGACCAACGATATCATTTTTTAAATTGTTTCTATCAATTACTTCTATTATAAGTATAATTAAATAAAAAAAAAATAATATAAATTAAAGTATTTTCAAAAATCGTTTTTTGACTTTGGAATACTGAGTCAAAGCGATAAATTTTTCTATATCATCAATAATAAAATTACGAAACTCTCGCATCCCAATATATAATTTCTGATGTTGTGCGTAGTGCGTTTGGCAATCTGATCAGTAATTCTGAAATAGCTGATCAGTGATGACACTGCAGTCGTCACAAAGCAAACGTCCTTAAATTGCATTCGTTAAGCGAAAAACTATAGTACAATATATCAAGCATGTGAACGAGGTTGAACGAGGCACGAGAGAGTTTCCAAAGAGGATATTGGTGACCGTGTACGCGAACGTGCAGCGTTAAACTCGTAATTTGAAATACGAATTATGAAGGCTGATTAATTCGGGAGACTAAATTCTGAGGATGCTGGGACCCCTCAAGTGAAAGAGAGAGCGAAAAATTGCATGGTCGAGTGTACAAATTTCCTCGGAAGAGACACGTGAGGAAGAAAATCTAAATTCTAGTTCGCGCGAGTGGACGCGGTAATCCGCAGTTTCCGAAAGCAAACCACGAAAACGTTTCTCTCCCTACGTCGCTGTTGCTGCCCACTGAATTATTTATACGTTTCGTATGTCGTACCGAGAGATGCTCCGAATAAACGCCCGCGCAAGGAAAACTAGAATTGCGTGCGTGCGTGCTCTGTACGCCTTCGTGTGGTCGTCGTCATCATCATCGTCTTCGTTGTCTTCGTCGTCGTCTGGGAGCGCGGTGGGTGGAACGATTTTGAGATTTCTCTCGTCTGACTCTCACGAGAAACGTTCTCATATCTTCTCGTTGGTCTAGAATAATTTCACATGCTAGGCTGATTTACGCTCACCATGGCAACGTTGATATCCGCAGTGACCAAGGAGGAGACTCGTCCCTGACCTTCTCAAATGGCTGACCGCTTGAAAATACGAGGATACTCTAAATTTGTAATAAATTTATCGTACTCGTGATTTGTTCGTATAATTAATTCTCATAAATTTTTCTAATCATTTCCCAATTCATAGAATTAATTAATTAAAATAAAGATTTTGTATATGTTGTAATTGTATATTTGTGATTTTGAGGAGGTAAAATAGGAGGATGTACAAAAATCAACAATTCTTAATTCATAATAATATTACAAAAATTTAGTATTGAAAATTTACATCGTTATATCATCATACGAAATATTTTTAAAAAATCACCACACTGTGAAACATTGCGAATCAATCATCTCATTGACGCCACAGGTTGTGGCAAAATTACCAAGTGCCAGGCTGAAAAACAATTTTTTCCAAGACTTCAAATTTAAATTTCCCTTTAGAAAAACTTGTAATCAAATTTATATATTCATAATTTAACGTAAAACATTCATGCCTGATTTAAAAAAATGATATAAAATATGCAATAATAAATACATTTATTACGTACAAATTATAACAAAAACGAGTTTTATTTAACCTTCAAAATATATTTTATGCTAGTCATTAAAAATCATAACCTCAAAAACCCTAAAAATCGATTCAATTGTCCACCGAAGTGTCAACGTCGCGATCGTTAAACTCAAACTCCAATTGTCTCGAAAAAATTCTCACACCCGTAGCGAAAATATTTTTTTCGCCTTCCACGTTTCTTCTCTTGAACTAACATAACCTCTATGTCGCTGTGTGAAATAAGACAGCATAACACATGGCGCATTTCAATTTCATTCTCGCTACCTCGAAATTCCGTTCCGCGTTCGCGTCTATCGCTCTTGTCCTCCATGGTGTATGTGATCAGTGTGTGCGTGGGGTACGATGATAGTATGGTCGTTGGCTTGAGTTGAGTTGGGTTGGGTTGGGTTGGGTTGGGTTGGGTTGGGTTGGGTTGGGGGATACACAGGCCTTCGTAAATCTTTCGTGGGTTAGGCTATCGCGAGCACTATGTGACCGGTCTGTATTACCAGAGGGAGGAAGAGAGAGAGAGAATCTCGCGCCTTTGGACACACCGCAAGAGCGCATTACGTTGATGCACTATTTATAAACACGTGACACCGGTCGAGTAGTTGGTGCGGGTGGCCGTTCGAAACACCACAAGACAGAGAGAAAGAGGGAGAAAGACACCAAAAGTGAAGCAGAGCGAGAGAGAGGGCGGAAGAAAGTGTGAGAGACATCGTACAAGAGACGATGAATGTGTACGAGAATTCTCTCTGCCGATTTTTCCACTGCAATGACTACTAGAACGTTGTCTGTTCTTCTCTTGGCCTGCTTCGCTACTTGCTCACTCCACTAGCTCAGCTTACACATTGCAACGAGCGGCCGTCATATGCGTTGGCGTTGCCACCGAATCTCTCTCCACTCTTCTCTCTCTCTCTCTCTCTCTCTCTCTCTCTCTGCAATTCTCTCTCTGCGTCTCTCTCTTTCTATGTCTTATCCACCTGCTCGCAAGTACACAAAGTTAAGATACTTCTCGTCGTAGTCTTTTAAACCCTAGAATGAAATCTCATGGTCACTTCAACATTCTCGTTTATGTTTCTCTCGTTAACATATTCTATTCCATTGAGTCTGGGCCTACGATCTCAATGGAATATAGTATGGAATTATTTAATGGTCACGATATACGAAGATAAATCGTCGAGAGTTTCGTGTAAATTTTTTTTAATTTTATTCCCACGATTAAATGTTTTTCTTTGAGGCAGGGACAATTTTAACGGAATATTGGAGAATGAGAGTTATAATGGAACTCTTAAGAAATATAATTAAATCGTTATTTTAATTATGAGGATTGTTATGTATTTTTCAAATAAATTTTGTTTCGTTCGACATGTCCCAAAATCTCTCATATCTTTCATTAGAGGAACGTTATCTTGTGCAATAGAATATATTAGTTGTTTAAAATTAAATGAGTAGTTTTCACGAATATTATTAGAACACGAAAAAGAATATTTTTTGAATAATATATTAATAATTAACGAAAATTGAATTGAATTACACAATTACACATTTGTGTTCAATAAAATTCTTATTTTATACATTTTAATGTGAACTTTTCATTAAATTATTACGTGACAAAGATTTTATGAAAACAATAATTAAAAATTGTTTATATTAAATGAAACATTTTTTCAGTCCAATTCGTATTTAAACCGTCATCTGGAAAAAAAAAAAAACAGTGAGCGAAAAGTTTTAAGTATTCCTTGGAATGTTCGCACTTTTGTCACTCGTGAAATTCGCCGCTCGTTCCTGCGAGGCCTCTTGGCAACCACGTCTGACAAGCGACTGACAATCGTCAACAAGCTCGTCAGTTATCCCGTGATCGCCATCGGCACGCAGCCTTATTCCCTTCCGATTCACCTATTCCGCACTTTTCTCTCTCATCCATTTCCGGAAAAACGTTTGGCAATACACAAACATTCGATACTATAAATAGTGTGAAATTCAGTAGCGTGTGCGATTAACAATTCAAGTGACACGATGTACTGGCGTTTGATGAGCGGACCGATTGGTTGAAGAAAAAAAAAAAAAAAAAAAATTATCCCGTCGTGGACCGTGAAGAGAAAAATTTAAGCTTGATGGTGCGAATTTTGCATCTTTCCCCTTCGGCTGGAAGGATCGAAGATTTGGGGATCGACAAGGAAAAATATAAAAAAAAAGGCTGCATAAAAAAAAAATTGTAAATCTTTTTTTATCGAGCAACATTTTTTTGCAATCGGAGCGAAAAATGTGATGTTTTTTTTTACAAGGAAGCTTTTAAGCGCGAGTAAAGCCTGCTCGAATATTTGGCTCTTTTGACGGTTCGCCGATTTATTTTTTCGCCGGGAGCAACGGTCGAGATTTTCCGCTCTCAAACGTCATTTCCATGAAGCATCAAGCCAAATAATAAAACGTGAGCTGTGTAGGGAGAGTCACCGGGACTCGAAACAGGACGGAGGAAATTTTTTTTTTTTGTTAAATTTGGAGAATAAACGAGTGAACGAGAATGGTGAAACAAACGCCAAAGATGACGGCCCTCGTCGTGTCAGCAATAAGAAATTTGCGAGAGGTTCAGGGTTCGACACCGCGGGAAATTATGAACTACATCCAGGCCGAGCACAATGCTTCTAGCCACACCAGCGAGTCTGCAATACAACGAAAAGTAAGTAAAGAGAAAATTATATAAGATATATTTTATGGAGGAAATATTCAACAGCGGTAAATTGTCAATTGTGCATTATATTTTTTGCATTTTGTAATCAATCAATCAATTATTGCGATAAGAAAAAAAACTACTCAACTCTTTGAATGATAATTCGAATATAAAAAATGTATTGAACAATTAACGAAACATTTAAAAAGCTCCGATGAATTTTTTTTTATTGACAAATTAAAGTATAATTATTCTGAATAAAAATAATTATGAATCAAGTATCAACTAATAATGAGTCCAGAGCTATTTAATAATTTATCATTAATTTACAAATAAAATGAAATCATACAAAATAGTTGAATAAAAATGTGATAGAAACAAAATTAATCGATAGTATTTTAATATTAACAATTTTCTTCCTATAAACTCTGACGAAATTACGAATAAAAATTTTGCGGATTTTTGAATTTACCGCTGCAGCATTAAAAAAAAAAAAAACATTTCGCTATTTCGATTTCAGTTAGTCACGGCTCTGAAGCGCGGTCTGGAATATGGAATTTTAAAACACGTGCACGGACACTACAGTCTGAATGCGGATCCGGAAACGGTCGCGCCAATAAATGATATGATGATGGGACCGATGGAGCGCGGCTGCGGGGCGAGAAAAGTCCGTCGCCGTCGCGGTCGCAGAGGCGGCTGTAAAGGTGGACGCTCAAGGCGCAGGCGCAGGCGCGGCGGTTGTGGCGGTGGTCGCAGGCATCGCAGACGTCGCAAAGGTCGTAAAAGTCGCTGCAAAAGTCGAGGAGGTGGTCGTCGTTCGCGCAGGCGCAGGAGTCGCGGTGGGAAAAAGAGTTGCGGCGCCAAGAAGCGACGGTGTGGCAGACGAAGCGCACGGAGGCGCAGCCGCCGCGGAAAGTGCGGATCACGTCGAGGAGATGAGGATATTGACATGCTGGCAAAGGATCCGATCGAGCCAACGACGGGGGGACGTCATCGTGAAAATGTTGGGGATTCTTACGCTTACGAGCGCGAGGATAGAAGAAGTCGAAGTCGGGGGCGACAGAGCGCCGGAAGTCGAAGTCGTAGCCGGACACACAGCAGATCATCGGGCAGCAGCGATCGCGAGGCTAACGAGGGAAATCGACGGGATCGACAGGTCGAGTGACGAGACAACGATAACGTCGACAAAAAATCATTGTAAAATTCATTTTTTATTGTTTTTTAATATTTTATTTTGCGCCATGTCCCCGATGTCCCATCGATTCTTCGATATCTCCCGGTCAATCTCTACATTGCGTGTAAATCGTTTCTTTTTTTTTTATGCGTGAAGGAAAATTCTCTTGTACACGATCGTGATGATGAAAAAATTCTGTGCGGAATAAAATTTATACGGTGCTGTGATGTTTACTTGAGCCAGCTTAATTTTTACTGGGGTATGAAATTATTTTCATTCAAATGACATTTCGTCGAACCGAAAGTTGGTTACCAATTTGAAAACAAATTTCATTAAATGGGTAAGGTGAATAAATTTAATAAATTCAAAATTAATTTCATTTTATTCGCAATTTTCATTTTGAAAAAAACTTCAAATAAATTCATTTGAATTAATCGCATGGGATCTTTTATATTTTTTTTTGTAGCATGTTGAAAATTTTATTTTACTCAGTTGAGACGACCGATGAGAAATATTTATAAGACTGTCAAGGCATTTAAGATATTCCGAAGCATCGAACAAGAAGCGATCTCATCCGAGGACTCGCCAAATTTCTTATTTTTCTATGTCGACCCCCCCCCCCCCTCCACCCCCTCTCTCTCTCTCTTGGCGATGGTATTCGAGTGAAAACCAACTACGATAATTCTTCGGATTGCCGGGTCAAGTCCGAGGGCTAGAGAGAGGATCGAGAAGTGATTAGTGGTATTTACCGGTGCTCAGTTTATATGCGAGAAAGCCCAGTGGAGAGAACGAAAAGAGAAAATAAGAAATCAAGAAGGAAGGAAAAAGTCACCGTACTGGGAGCAGGGGAATAAATGTTTGTAGAGAGAGAGAGAGAGAGAGAGAGAGAGAGAGAGAGAGAGAGAGAGAGAGAGAGAGAGAGAGAGAGAGAGAGAGAGAGAGAGAGAGAGAGAGAGAGAGAGAGAGAGAGAGAGAGAGAGAGAGAGAGAGAGAGAGAGAGAGAGAAAGAGAGAGAGAGAGAGAGAGAAGACATCAGAGTCTCGAATATATATATAAGGGCTTGAACATCCCGTAGGGAGCTTCGATATACATGGTATTACAGTGTATACATCTCTGTGCAAAGTACTCTCTGCAATCATTCTTGAATATTACATAATAGATGTCTAGCTACTTCCTGTTCTGTCCCTTTACAGTGAATATTAGAAAGCTTGCCAGCGCCACAAACGGCACGCTGAGAATTATTCATCGAGATTATTAATGGAATATCCTTCTTGAAAACGAATCCTTATTGTCGCTAATATCGCTGTAGGATTTTGCTTCGTTGATCAATGCGATTATTTATTGAGTGGATTTATATTTGACTTGGATTAATTTAATTTCAATTAAAGTTTGCTATGTTGATAATTCTGCGATTAATTTACAAATTGGTCCAATAGATTCTAGTTGCTTTAAATAAACTTTAAGATTCCTATACAATTTATTTAATTCAATTACGTACACATTGTATGAAGATAGAGTTTGAATTCAATAAATGATTTTTTTCTCGCGGTATTAATAACCGTGAATGAGTCTCGATGATAAGATAGTGCATCTCGTCGTTTTCGCATCCCCTCGCGCCGTATTAAAACGTTACTTATAATTTATTATGTATAAAGAAAAAAGGAAGCTTTCGACAATTTCTCTCTCTCTCTTTCTTTCTCTTATGTGCTCTTGTATGCTTGTATGCTCTCTTGCACTGGGAGGCTAAACACACATGCATACCTTGCACACAACGTGTCAGTACTGAGAGAAGAATCGATAAGAAGTGACGTACAAATTGAAAGGGGATAATTTGCAAGAGAATACAGAGAGAGAGAGAGAGAGAGAGAGAGAGAGAGAGAGAGAGAGAAGTAAGACGAGTGACCGAGGCGAGTCTTGCTCGTGTTACACACACGGCAAAAAAAAAAATGTACATATATCATGTGTGGAAAAGACGCGAGCGGGATGGTTTGGAGCGCTGACAAATTTACGAGTGTAACAATAACGGCGAAACGATCCATGTTATCATTTCACCACATGCCACTTGCTGTAGGTGTGTATGTGCTGTCCAACATGAAAGGAAATGATTTTTTATTGAACGGTTATTTTTTTAAATAATTTGCAAACCGTTTAAAAAAAACTACGAAAATGACAGCCGAAGAAATAATCTGTGAGACTTTTTGTTAATTTTTTTCTTCCTCATGGAGGAATCTTTGTTCTCGTGAAAGAAAAATCTTCGGAGCTTACAATGCTGAAGTACATAAAGTTGAGCAATCGAGGAAAAGAAAATTTAGGTCACAGGTCCCATTAGTTTATCATCAGGCATTTGGCCTAACCGTATTTATTTTCCTTGAAATTTTTCGACCATTTATGAATGGCGTTGTTTCGAAAATTAAAACCAGCGAGACGAGAGGCGAAAAAGGTGAAAATTAAAATTTACATGTTTGCTCATTCGCAAAGCTTCGGTGCCTATGATAAACATAAAAATGGAGAAAGCGAATTACTCGTAAAAGGAAATGAGGAATGAATTCAATTTACACTTTTATTTTCACTTCATTTTTCAACTTAAGTTAATCAATAATTCAATAGAACAATACATGTGTATATTTTTCATATTTATATTGAAACACTCGACGACATCATCATTCATCATCAACGAGTACTTGGCGAGCTATCATCTAAACATATTCATAGTATAAATAAACGATTGGTGGCCTGGTATGAATATGAGCTTTATTAGCAACTTTAATAAACGAGCTCAATAATTATTTATCTTTCGCAACTTTTTGTGAGTATAGATTGAACTATAGACGTAAATCTACTTGTCTCAGGTGTTACGACAACATTTTGTGTATTTTTTGGAGGTATATTATATGTTGAATATAATATAAGCACTGAAGAAATTTTGTCAGCATATAGAGAAAGATCGCAGTTCTATTTGCTCTCATATTTTCGACCCCTCTCGTTCTGCCATTTGTAAAAACGCCAGCAAGTGTCTCCCTCTTTACTATCTCGTCTTTTCTCTCGTTATACCAGACCAGTTACATGTACTTTAGCACTGTCTGGATAAAACTTTCAGATAGGATCTCACCCTCGCGGTATTATATTCATCCCAGGCTCGTCTTGGTCGCAAATCGGCCGAATGAGAGAAAGAGAGATGTGAAAAGAGAGGTGTCGGGAGCTTTTTCTCACGTGTAACCGGAGGCGCGATAGCGTCACATCCTCATCTCGTGCTCGTCTTTCTCACGAGTGATATCGTTGAAATTTACGCTCTCTTTCTATACAACGTGTATACGTATTATTGTACATATATATATATATATATATATATATATATATATATATATATATTAATATATGTAATATATGCGGAGATTTTTGGGCTTTGGATTTTTAGCTTTGGACATTTTCAGCGTGTCCAGGATCGCGAGAGATGGCCAGTGAGCAGAGCGAAGCTATAAAATGCCCTCGAGCAGCTCAACGCTATACGTGCCTTCTCGTTGGTTTTTTCTTCACTCACTACACCAGGAGAGTCTCTTCGGTTAGCCACATTACTGAGACGAAAGAAAGAGAACGTGTGAACGTCCCTAATCCCGCGCGGACCTTGGGAATGGACCACGAATGTAGAATTGGGCGTGTGTGAGTGTTGGACAGATATATAGATATATATATATATATAAGCTTTTGATGAGACTGATGAAGCGAGTTAAGAAGAAAGAGGAACCTTTCTAGCACTCGCAACGCCTCGGATTATGCTGTTGTGCCAAGAATCATTTAAGCCTCGTTTATATATACGCGCTGCCTGATTTATGATAAAATTCATAACACTTATATCCAATATTGTGGTCAAAAAAATGTATTTCCCATTAAATAAAGTATTTTTCAATCTTATATAAATATAATATTCTCTTCGAGAGATTTATTTTATTTGAACTGTATTTTTTTTCTTCAATGAAATATAATTAGCTCGAATTAAATCAAATTCCATATCCGATAGAAATCAC
>OY769910.1:16600289-16607789 GCA_963669185.1 Dyspetes luteomarginatus | reverse complement strand
AGATTCCTGGTTGCACTTATTATTATTTGGGGGAAGGGGATGAATGAAACAAAATACCTGAAATAATAATTACGAAATATTTGTTTGTTTGTTTAAACATATGTTTTCCGACAAAAATATATTTGTACTGAAATCCTGACTGTATCAACTCATGGAAATTAATAATCTAAAAACTCTTGGAAATGTTAAACCTGTTTTTTTTTAAAGATTTTGCACTTGCCTGACCATGTCGAACATCATCTACCATTTTCTATTTATGCAACAAAAGCCCTCTGCAAAAGACTCAGCCTGCAACAAAAAAAAAATGTAACAACAGAATCTCGCCATTTTCACTCATAAGCGATTCTATGTCATTCAGCAACTACGCGAACAAATCATAACGTTAATTGCCGCAAATCACCGAGGGCGAAAGGAAGCTCTGGACTTTGAAAGCAACAATAGACAACTAATATACCAAGCCAGGGCAGCGAGGATTTACGAGCTCGGCATAGCCGCGGGTGGTACTCTACCGAGATATATGCGCGAGAGTAAAACAGAGAGTACGTATGGGGTATTCCAGGCGAAATTAACCGATCCGTGACTCTCACCCTGTGGAATTTTGCCCTCAATTTTTTATATGGTGGTTATAATGCGCTGTATAATATATTATACATATATAATTTATATATATATAATAGATACATATATATATATAATATATTATAATATATTATACAGCTCTAAAAGGCATGTATTTCGTAGATTTTTTAACCAGCCCCATTCGGTAATGACTTTTATTCTCAAAAACATTTTCCGCAAAGCAAACATTTATTAAGGCATATCAGTAAAAATGTTTACATGTGATACAATTTTTCAAAATTTGTTTAAATTTATCAATTGGGCATTTTTTTATCCTGAAGAATCAAAGTTACATAACGGCAAATCTTTCAATTATGTCAATTTGTTGTTCTATCTAATACTTTTTTCAAAAAAATCTAATAACGGCGATCCAAAAAAATTTGCAAAAATATTGCATGATTTTTACAAATATATAAAAAATTCGAGGGCATATACCAGAGGCTGAGGATCACGGACCTGTCAATTTTTTTCCTGGAATGTCCTACATACATGTATATGCATGTATACACAACATGTATAGTTGTTACTGACAATAAGATGAGGGCTTATCCTCCACGTCCAAGCCACCAGGAACTTTGCTTGCATGAGCTTATAGCGAATCCTTATAGAAGGAGAACAAGGAAACCACATAATGTGATCCACATCAGAGACAGAGAGACTACCGAGATTCCTATTGAGACTACTGTGTTGCTCATTCTGTTACGTGGTTTTCCAGGGGGTATATATATATATATACAATTCCAGTATCTCGTTACACGTGGCAAAAGGATCGCAGTTACTTCGTTCCTCGATGTACCATGAATATATAAAAGGTGTTCAATTTCAAGTGGAAAAGTAAAATATTTCAGAAAGGATTATAGTCTCTTCGGAAAATGTAATACAGAAAAGTTGCTGGTTTCTAGGGAAATTATTACTATTCACAAACGATTCTTTTCTATTTCTCTCAATTTCCAGACAACCCTTTCGTTTTTATTGCGTTCTGGGCCATTATTGTTTGATCATGTTATACGTAACGTGCAATAAACGAAAGCTGCGAAAATTCAATTCCTCATGTCGTCTGAAACTTGGAGGAAGCTAACGGAAATTATGAGCTCATCTCTACACCTGTGCCATTTTACTATTTAATTTAAAATGGGACATCCTGTACATATAGGAAGAGAATATACTCGCTGAGCTCATCCAGCGAGAGAATTTCATGGAACAAGGGCATATATATATATATATATATATATATATATATATATATATATATGTACTTTGCGAGTTTGTTGCTTCTGGATTTGTGCCGAGATAATTGAACACGCTGGTCAGCCAGACAAGAGTGTATGTACTGTACTCTCATATACATAGTAAACAGGTGCAGAGCCAGGTGTTGGATGACATATAACTAGTGTAGATTATAATTTACCTTGTGAATATCTAAATGGATAGTATTTTGTGTGTATATAACACAAATAAAAATGTTGGCACACATTTTGATATTGTGACAGAGTCATCGTTGGTAGTTAGAAAAAGATACAGTTGACATTTAGAAGGAAGTTTCAGATCGTCAGCTCTTCGGCAGGATCCTCAAAATGTTTATTTTATTTGTACGCAAACTCGTTGAGAAAATAATAAGAATAACCGAGAAGCGAAAAGGTGCTCCAAAAACTCTTGAAAAACGACTCCAAACTCTTGAAAAAATGAAACTGTAACGTTACCATCATGTTTGTGCTTTGCACAAGGTAAAAAAAAAAAAAAAAAACGAAAAAAAAAATGCGTGATAACTTTTTTCCCCTCCTGGTCTCAGATGATGATGAGGAAATAAAATAAATCGGTGTTAGTTGATAACACGTGGGCGAAAAGTCTTCTTGATTGCGTTGTCACCGAATAACAGGTCGCTTCGTCACGTGTTTAGCTACTCGAAAGCTTGGCCGAAGGGTGGGGGAAATCAGCTCTCGCTGGAGATCAACTTTTTAGAAGCCTCCGGGACGAGTTGATTTTTTTTTTGTTGCTCTCTTGATCTTTCTTAGCAAAGCATAAACCACACGACTATCTCAGATATCTCACGCGTGGGCGATGGATCTCTCTCATTTTTTTTTGTCATCTTTTTCTCTGTCACGAAATACACGAAACGCCCACGAGTCACGTGTAAATATTGATCGAATATCAACGCCGAAGCGACAAGCTCCAGTATGTCTGGAGATTTTTTATTTTTTTTTATCGTTTTCATCCTTTATTTCTTCACGCTGTTTTCCGGTCTGACGGAGAGCAACCTGTTGCCGAGGTTGAAGAACCTACGCCAGGTGGCCGGGTGGTCTCTCTCTCTCTCTCTCTCTCTATTTTATTTTTTATTTTTTATTTATTATTTATTTTTATTTCGTATACAACCGTGTCCATTACTCGTGTAGGCAAGCACGCGGAGCACGCTACGAATAATGCCCGGTGGAAAATGAAAATTCGTTCTGGTGCTTTCTGTACACTCTGGTGGCGAGGAGTCTATGTCTTCCTGGCGGCCACAATAAGCCTCGTAATTACGATAGTCCAGACGGAACTGGAGAATCTGGAATTACGAAGATTTTTATTATTCTTCAAGATTTTCTTAATTTGGAGCTAATTTCGGTATATAAATTTTCACGATGTTCCTTTGAGTTAATTGGAGGCTAATATTTGTAAATATTCACAGGTTTCATTTCAACTCAAATAGGAAAATAATTGCGATGCAAAAGTTGATTTATTGAATTCATATGAAGACTATTTGAATGAAAAAAAAAGGAATATTCCTCGTAATTTAATTATATTTTGCTAATTGACAATTCATAAAATTGCTGCCAAAATACTTCTTACATTCAATTTAAGCAAATATTTAAATTTAACTTGAGGTTTATTCTTTTAGGGAAATAAATTTTAGATCGAATGAAATTGATTGTGCATCGATAAATTCTCAAGGAAATTTGATGAATATGTACATTTGCATTTGTGGAGTTGATTTTCTTAATTAGCCTCAAACGCAGTCTTAATTAATCGAAAATAAGATAATATTTAATGCGAGTACTTGAGACATCAATTTCGGAGAAATTTTCGACCTCGACTAGAGACAAGGGCCGTGAGAATATTGAAGATGTTTGCGGTAATAAAAATAAATAACGAAGGAGATTCTCGTCTGGAGAGTTAATATGCAGCACGCGGTCGCAAATATAAGCGGAGGACAATGATCAGGCAGAAAATCCGATGTGTGACGCTGCGAGACGAACGTCTCTTTCGTATCCGCGGGTGGACAATGAAAGATAATTAAGGGACGCCAGGGTTCACGATTAAAGTCGCCTCGTCTCTCGATGTATCTTTCGAATTTCTCCGCAGCAGCATCGGCGCAAAAAAAAAACGAAACGAACAAACGTGTACTCGTGCTAAACAATCGGATGATCTTCCGTTGCAATTTGATGATAATTAAGATTTTTCAAGATGACGCTAAAGAAAAAGGCTCAATCATGCATATATATCGTCTGGTATCGTTTTATTAACTCTGTCATATTTTTGAAACGAAAAAAAATATTTTAGCAATGCAAAGTCAAAATAAAATAAAACTTTTCAAATAAAATCGCATTTCTCCGGGTGTTAAATTGTCTAATTTTTAAATTAACCAAATAGACTTGTAGGGAAATTAAAATATCGTTTAATTCGAATCACATGAAACAGATCGTCAAATCGAAGAGTGAAATTTTTTATGATAAATTAAAGACCATATTTATGAATTAATTGGTCATAGTCTAATTACGGTCTAATTAATAATTGAAACATTATTAATGTCTCCAACTCTATCCATTATAAAATTTATGAACGAAGAACTTACGAATTATTTTGTTCGTACAACAATTGGATGAAACATTTTCGAACTTTATCAGCAAATATGAAGTATAATAATTTTTCTCCTTTAAATCTTTATAATTCCAGAGCACACCATTGAATCTTTAAGAATGACGAATTTAAAAATGTCAGCTGTCTAGATTTTCCTGGGTCGAAATAATCCCGTACGAATTGCATATTCCAGAATCGCAAAACTCACGACTCGACCGGAAGAGAGCAACAACTGGACAGTCTCGAGATTATGCCAGGTGTATCGCATAGAAAAAAGCTTGGAGAGTTTGTGCTGTGCAGCCTCCCTCGTACCAAGCAGCATTATCGTACAGAGAAGCTCTCCCTCTCTCTCGTGAGGGCACCAGAGGGAGGCAAAAGAGCGTGAGCTAGCGTTGCCGGACTTGTAAGTTGTGGCCGGTTGGGTCGAAGGTCGTCAGCTAGGCCGTCCGCGTCCGCATGAGAAAATGTCCGTATAGAGCTTTAACCTCTTCCCGAGCCCTCCAGCAGGACCTGTGTGCTGATATATATATATATATATATATAGTATTTTCTTTTCTTTTCGTTAGTCTCTTCTCACTCCCTCTCTTTTTCTCTTTCTCGTCGAGCCTATCACGCGCTGAGCCGCCGACGCTGCGTTTTGTGCTCTCTGCGCTACGCGCTTACACACCGGCGACTTTCGCTGATGACCATCGTCCACCTGACTCTTTGCGAGAGAAGATTTATCGTGCTTAGGCGCGATACTCTCATCCTTTTTCTCTCTCTCTCCCTCTCTCTCTCTCTTTCTCTCGCTTTTTCTCTCGATGCTGAACTCGCCTCCGGCCATGCCTAATGCCTAATCGCCACCTTGCTCGCCGTCTCTCGTTTTTCTAGTGTTTTTTTTTTTTTTCATTTTTTTTATTTTTTTACAAAACGTTAGATCTTTTATCTCAGCGAGAAAGAGCAAGTGAGACAATCGGAGGGTCAGATGAGCTCTCGTTTTATTCTTCCTGTTCCATACTATCGTTGCCCAATACAAGACTCTGCTCTTTTTTCTCTGCCTCACGGTCAAATGCGCGGCAACCCTGCGAAAGATTGCTTTGCAGTGAGAAAGAGAGAGAGAGAGAGAGAGAGAGAGAGGAGAGCGAGAGAACGAGAGAGAGAGAGAGAGGGAGAGAGAGAGAGGGAGAGAGAGAGAGGGAGAGAGAAGAACAGCCTCCGCTCATGTGTAATTAAACACTTGGCACTCTCACGACTGCTCTGTTCATCGTTTCTCGCCATCCGAGTGTTGGAAGACATCTCGACCCCGCCGCCGTACAGAATTCGTAGATGTTCTGTTACTTTAGGTGTACGTATATATATATATATATATATTTTGATCTTTCAGGGATTTATCAAGTTTCGTAAAACGTATGAGAAGGAAAAACGAGAGATTAGAATCTCGTGCACGCTGCACTTGTTCAGTGAAAGCGTCGATGACTCACAAGAGCAATTGCGATTGTACCGCTTGTTGTTTTTCTTTTTTTTTTTTAACCTCACGAAGAAAGACACTTTACAATGGCATTTTTGAAAAAGATTTTATATTTCTAATTAAAATTTTATAAATAGAAATTGTTTTAAATCAAATAATAAATCTGCTCGAAAAAAAAGTAGAAGCAATTAATACGTTAATTGCATACGTGAAATTAATTTCTTTCCGTCAATGTTTGCCTCGAGTCGAAAATTTCCCTCGCTAGTTATCCTCAAACCCATCGAAATTTTGATGCTATTATTAGTATTATTTGATTCCAACAGTCTTGAGATGCCTTTTCTCCCTGTAAATGAATGAGCAAAAGGCGAATAAGTTTTTTATTCCATAAAACGTAGACTATAATGTATTATACTATCCCACATATCTGAATATGACTATCTCTTAATTCACTCCTTCAACACGAAATTAATTCTCTCAGCCTAAAATAGATCTCATATAAATAATTATCATTTCCGCAATGGGATTTATGTTTGGAGGGAGGAGTTTTGCACCTTTATTTCGCTGATATTATGTCATGCATATCCCGAAAGCTGCAACAGAAAAAAAAAGGATTGCACAACTTTCGCATTGCTCTTGCAATACGTAAACGACGATACGGGTCATATCTGTTTCACCGCTTGACGTTTATATCGTCGGCCCTCAGGCACTCGCGAATTCATTAAATTATTCTCCAGGTGTCCAAAATATATGCCTGAATATTCTCAGCATCGCTGAGATGGTCAGTATGAATCGTTGTGGGTCGTTCTGTCACGACGGAAGACACCTGGAAATTTCTGTATAGCTCGCATAACGCTGCAGAGATTCTTGCAAATTTTTTTTCCAGAGCATGAGTGTGTGTGTTTTGCTCCTTTCGCGGTCTGCAGTGCCAGTAGAGAAGTGGAGAAACCCCTCGTGATTTAGTAAAGTTTATGGGAAACGTAATCCTCGAGTGTGGGCGTGTCGACGACGAAAATTTCTACTTGTCCCTCTTTTACTTCTCTATCTGGCTGGCTTTTCATATCTCTCTCGTAATGATATTCATCGTCACAAGACTCTTGGAGTTTATAACGTTTCGGTAACGCGGCAAGAGGGAGGGAGGGAGGGAGAAAAACCCACGAGAGAGAAGACGCATGATCCGAGCTAGTGAAGACGGCAGCTCGCATTATTTAGAACGCCACATGTTGAATTTACATTCGGCTCTTCAACGATATATAACAGCTCTGTAACTCTTTACGTGTGTGTGTGTATTTGCTCGAGGCGTCACTGAAAATTAGTGGGCATTGGATAAACTTGAATGGCAAAAAAAAATTGAAAGATGGAGGGATGAGAGCATGAAAAGTCAATACATGTGGGTTGTTAAAAAGTTATCACAATAATAAAAATTTAAATTATTATTTTCATTATCGTATTATCGATTAAAATAATTATGAAATTAATTGAATCAATAATTATTATTAAAATTTTAATTCACTGTGAAAAATAATTTTAGAATTGTTTTATTACGAAATTTTTGCTTCATTCGATTGTTGGCCATTTCTATTAAAAATGGCTTTCATGTATAA
>OY769910.1:16470289-16595289 GCA_963669185.1 Dyspetes luteomarginatus | reverse complement strand
GGTTTATCTCTTTCTCACTTTTCCTCTCTTCTGTATCGTTTATATCTATCTGTATACATATAAAAGTGATAGTGTGAATGTTTCGAGGCGGTATTAGTATAGCATAAGCAGCCACCCTTTCTCATCCCCTTATTTCATTCCATATACAATCCTGATATCTGCCGTTCTTTTTCACGTCTCGTTAATTCTTACTCGGCATCACAGCTTCCCTCTCTCTGTATCTCTCTCTCTCTCTCTCTCTCTCTCTCTCTCTCTCTCTCTCTCTCTCTCTCTCTCTCTCTCTCTCTCTCGCTCGTTATCTCTCTCACATCCTCAATTTCTCTTTCTCTCTGGGTCTTCGTTTCCTGTAGACACGCGTCTTCGTCCTCTGATTGCGAAGAAAGAGAAAGGGACATTGAAGCGAGAGGAAGAAGGAACGAGAGATGCAGTCGAGAGTATGGATATAACGAGAGATAGAGCTCTTCTCTTGGTATCATTCGAATAAGCGAAGGGAGAAGAGGCGATCGGCAACTTACCGATAACGGGATGCCAAGGAGAAGCATCTCCTTGCACCTATGGCAAATACCCTCTCCAGGAGCTTCTTCGCGAAGCTTCGTACACGCACGCAGTTCTTTCACATGGAGAATTTGTCTCGTGAGAATGAAAGAAAGCGAGGGAGAATAAAAGGTCTGCGAAACGTTGCTGCAACGATCCAAGCTTTGGACCACGATCGCCGCGTTAATTGATATTTTGATTTGTTGCTACGCTCATTGCCTTGAATTTATACGTTATATACATATATATATATATATATATATATATATATATATATGTGTGTTAGATCGACTATATAGCTTGTACTATACAATTTTATATATACATCGATTTCTTTCGAGGATTCACCTCATCTCGGTATTACAGACTTGGAGCGAATCTACAGGCTGGAATACGTGGCCGAGATGGCGTCTCGATTACGAATAAGCTGTATATGTATTTTGCTCGTTCGCTTCATGTATTCCTATATATATATATATATATATATATATATATATATATTCTCGACCATACTCGGATAACGAGATACTTCCAAGGGGGAAAAGGTGTGTTTTTAAAATTGGTAGAAATTTATAAGAAGTGGATGGTGAGTCATAGAAGATGTGACGATATATTGCACGTATCTTAATTAAAGAGTTTGAGAAAGATTGCCATTATATTATTTTTGAAGCATATCCGATGATTTTTCAGAGTTTGTCCTTTTTTGTTGGATAATTTGAAAGAATTACCTTTTGTTGAATAATCATATCATTTAATTTAAATCAATCTGATAAAGCTCCAAACTCAATGATTAAAAATTTTATAATTGTATAGCAATAAAAAGATATTTAACTTAAAAGTAATTTTTAATCATATCATTTACTCAACGATTAATAAAACTGAAAAATTAATCCAAACTGCCAGCTCCAAACTCAATGATTAAAAATTTTATATTTGTATAGCAATAAAAAGATATTTAACTTAAAAGTAATTTTTAATCATATCATTTACTCAACGATTAATAAAACTAAAAAATGAATCCTGATAAACCCGAAAATAAAATGCAGTTGACTGAGACCGTGAATTCATTTTTGCCTCATCGAGACGCCTACAAAGTATTCCTACAAAATATTTTGTTCCGATTTTGTTGCGCATATGCTGAGGAAATCTACAAATTCTCTTCAAGCCATTCTTTACAGTGAATAACGGCATTTCGCCGCAATTAAATTAAATATCTCGAGAGGGGTTGGCTCGAACGTAACCCTTTTCTTCGTGCGAGGCGTCATTAGGGGGTGCGATAGCGATTAGGTCGGGGCTTTCGTCGATGCAGCGACGCCTTGAAGGCGACGACCAGAGGGCGAAGATATGGAGAGGAGAGTTTTGTGTGTGGGTACCAGTAGCGAAGGATTCACCTGCTGCGGCTTCTTCTGCTTCTTCTTCTTCTTCTTCTTCCTTCTTCTTCTTCTTCTTCTTCATGTGCCTGGGACGAAATAACACGCAGCTGCCTTTTCAAGCGTTTACCACCGACGCGATTATCGCCGCCGGCCAGGCGCATACATACTCATTTATATATATATATATATCGATGCTTGGCTTGTGACTTGAATATATATATATATATAGATATATATATATATTCAAGTCAGAAGACAAGCATCGATAATCGACGATCGATTGCTCTCGTTCCGATAAGGAACCCGCTACCTCGTTTCTTATAATAGTAACCTTAACGAAAGAGAAAAAAGAAAATGCGAGAATGAGAAAAGAGATCGGTTGGCTTTTGCCTTGCAACTCTCCGAGTCTCTTGGGTCGGGAGCGCACACGATACTCGAATGCGAATCGTTAATTTACCGTCCGGCAAAAGTGGCCGCGCGTACGGCCAGCACGGAACATTCAACGATGCACTAAATTTAGGGGTCTCTCTCTTTCTCCCTTATGCTTATACGACAGAATGAAAAAAGGAATAAGAAATTAATTGATTATATAACGCGCACCCGCGCGACAACGATCGATGCACGAACCTCTGCAGAAGCCTTTTGGGTGGACGAGATATGCCTATGAGGTTGACATTTCAAGATTTCCTATCGCATTTATGCAGTCAGGATTATATTGAATGCAGATAAGAACGCGTTTTGTTTTTTTTTCTCATGACATTGCATTGCATAATAAATGTATGACGACCAGAATTTGCGATTGCACAAAAGAATCAAGCAGACAAATGATGAATATAATAATATAATACAATAATTACAATTTACTGAAATAAATGGGATAAAATTTTTATTATAAAAAAAATTAGTCAATGAAACTATCAATTATCATTAACAATCAACGAAATAATCAATCAAATACAAATTAAATATCTAAAATTAATAAAATTAATAAATATATTGTTAATAAAACCCACAAATTGCGCAATAATAATTTTCTTGACACGCGATACTAAAACAATTATTTAATATATATTTATAATTATTTAATATATAATTGTATAATATATATATATAAATGATTGCACCGGTGCAGAATTCGCTGCAAACGTTTGATCCAATTCAATCCTCATGCACGCGTGCTTGATTTCGACTGCAAGATCGTTTGAGCTCTGTCCTGTTTATACTCAAGTTGCAAGCCTCGAGCGATCGCAGTAGCAAACGTCGCTAATAAGTTCGCTAATAGGCCTCGGCGACGTGTGGTGCGGATAGTCTTGTGTGCTAAAAGGCTATATAGGCCCCTCAAGCTCTTTCTCTCTCTCTCTCTCTCTCTCTCTCTCTTGTGAGACGTCTTTCCGCCCAAGCTGACGTCCTTCGAGCTAAACGAGAAGTCGAGGAAACGCACCGCCGTCTCGGATTCACGAGAGCCTCGCCCATCCTTTTGCCTGAGTGATCCTCGTGTACGTGACCAAGGAGCAGGACAAGTAACGAAGGAAGAAATAAGAAGAAGAAGAAGAAGAAGAAGAAGAAGAAGAAGAAGACGAAGGAGAGCAAGAGAACAAAACTGCTTGAAGAAGGCTTGATGGGCAACTACTGACCGCACTTCGTGGTCAGTAGAAAAGCAAAAGCCTCAAGTTCGTACAGAACTGTGAGTTCTGCTGCACGAGAGTCCGGTAGAAGGGAAAACCGGAAGCCACCGGATCACCTGCGATCACGTATTCGTACATACAGATATTATATATATATATATATATATATATATATATATATATATATATATATATATAAATAAAAGCGTGTACAGCAGTTAACCAACCTATCTTCTACCTGCCTACCTGAATTTACCTGATCGCATGCGCGCGCGCCAGTGACTCGTGAAACGTCACGTGGATACATTTACGCCGTATATATGCATGTTAGGCTTCTCTGGGATCGCAAAATTGTACGTACACGCACTGCGCACAGTCGAAGAAATCGCGTGACCTGGCGTGTCTCTCGCAAAACCGCAGAGAGAGAGAGAGAGAGAGAGAGAGAGAGAGAGAGAGAGAGAGAGAGAGGGAGGGAGAGAGAGAGAGAGATGCAGAGGGAGGGAGAGAGAGAGAGAGATGCAGAGGGAGGGAGAGAGCCGCAAGAATTTATATTCTACATATTTATATTTGATACGAATATTCATGTATAGAAGATTCCAATAAATGTGCGTTATTTTATATGTTATGTATCACGCATTCATTTCTGGGATACGGATATTTTAGGTATGCAAACACGCAAGGATAGGGCGTAGCCCGGTGCATGGCAGGGTAGACAACTATCTTGCAGGGAATTCATCCATTATATGAAGGAGTTTTTGTTTGAGGTGGGCAATATTGGAATGATAGATCAATAAAAAGTTCAATAACTCCAATTCTGTTAATTCGAATTAACGTACAGATTTATCTAATTCCTATTGTCTAAAATGTACAAAATTTTAGCCCTTTGTAGGTGTGACGTTTTCTATACTTTGTCCAAGACTGGGGTATGAATTATTTGTTGGTTAGTTTTTAATAGAAAATTCCTTATTCTAATGGGGCTGATAGAAAAGTGAGATTAGTAGAAAAGGCCTAGCAGTGCTTTTTCCAGGCACATCCATAATACGAAGTAAAAAAAACTGTCACTGGAATATTTTTATATATGACAATTTTCCGTGGGTAAATAATTAGGTCACATTTAGGGCCTCACATACAAGCTTGAAATTTCAGGACGAGGCTCCGAGACAACCAAGAACTTCGATGGAATCCTCGCTGTCATAATTTTTAGTGCAAAAGTTTTTAAAAATTACATCCCTTCTGAAACGATCTAGGATTCTATAAAGGGTTGAAAAGTTACATTGGAATGAGAAAAGTGAATGAAAATTCCTTACGTAATCATGAAACGATCTATGATTGTACAATTATCAATAAAAAGATGAAATTTATTTTTTTTCCATAATAATTCAACATTATTTTGTCATTAGAATTTTTCATACGTGAAATTTTTCCGAGCAGAGCTAACATGACGGCTCGTGAAGATTGCTAATATATACAGATGCGAGGTATGTAATGTGTAATACGCCCGTCAAACAGAAGGAATTAATAGAAAAGGCATTAATAATTTCGCGCGTGTTGGGATACTCAGTATATACCGGGAGACGATCCTGCGAGCGCACATGCGCGAGCGAATGATAAACGAGCGACCATTAGGCATGTAAGCGAGAGTCTCCTGCATACTATATTATATTCTCCTGTATTCGTACTGTATTACATAGAGCCCAAGAGAGTAAGTAAGATGAGCTTGAAAAATTCTGGCGAGATGGAGAAGGAAGAGGCAAAAGTAAGGATGAGACGAAAGAGACGAGTCGCTAGTGCGCGTATTGCCAATGCGCTGGAAGCTGAGTTGGATGTATGCAATCGTGAAGATAAAGAGACAAAAGAAAAATAAATGGCTGATGATGTGGAGCGCACTTCTTACTCAGACTCGGTACATCTGTCAGAGAAGCCAGAGGTGAGTCACCTTAAGCCTCCTTCGTGGTTTCCAAGTCTACGGGAATGGCTGACCAAAGGTGGTATTTATCTACTTGTATGCAAAGCTCACTGACGCTGGTCCTTTAATCGCTGGCCACTTGACGATTATTATTGGGCAGTTTATACAGTAATTGGCTCAGGCTCAGTTTATCAAATTTATTATATCACCAAGAATAATCGATCTATGTGATTGAAATAAATTTTATTCTGACAACTAGAATTTAATCCAAATGAACAAAACTTATATGAATAGGACGAAATTTATGTGATTTGAACAAATATATTTCGACAACTTTTCTAGAATAGTTTTCATTCGCCTCTTTGGGTTGATTCGGGCTAACTTTATTTTAAGTTCAGTGGGACAGTTTTATTGGCCACTTGTCAATAATTATTGGCATTTGGAATGGAAGTGAATAAAAATTTATTTCATTCGTTATATCACGAAGATGAAGTATTTATTTGAATCAAATAAAATTGGTTTCTGCAGCGTCTCATATTTTTTTTATTACTCATTCTTTTGTCTCACTCATTAAGGCTTTATTTAAATGAAATTAATGAATTTTTCTTGAATGATCGAGGAAGAAAGGTCGAGGGGATGTCAATTACTGTATCCCCTCAATTTTCTCTTGAATGACCAATCACTGTCACGTTTTATCTGCAATAGCCATTTCCACTACTCGACCCTTTCATATAGCCTCGTGCCGCGGCCGTGACGAATTACAGGGATTCTCGAATCATAATTGCTTATACATTCGTCATGAGCTCACGCATAGCATATATATATATATATATATATATATATATATATATATATATATATATACATATATATATGTAATCTCGGTATGTTGGACAATTGTTGAAAAAAGCTTGATCGAGGGAGAATTTTATTAATGCAAGAGGGTAGATAACGCCTAGTGCTGGTTATTTTACGTCATACAATCTTTTTATTTTCTCGGGTAATATTACGGAAGCGCGCATTGCGTCTTTTGCCAACTGCGGAAAAACTCAGAGCAGGTTAGGGAGAGAAAAGTGATTTAAATTCCCGGCACAATGTATACGTTTCTTCCGACCTCGTAATTCTTTTATTCAAACTTTACATTATCAACTTTCCGCTGCTGTACTTCCGTGCAGATTTTATGTATCGAGAAAATTCTTCATGCGTGGATGCGTGACCGATGCATGTATAAAATCTGTCAGGTTAAATAGCTACGTATTCTCAATACGTGAATTGTAACGTTATTCGAGAAAAATGAGAATAAGGATTGTAAGTTACATCGAATAAATTGGATTTCACTGAACTAAAAACATTTTATAGAATTAAACTTATGATAAATTGTATTTCAACGAAACGAAATTTATTTAATTACTAATATTGTCCAGTTTCCAGCTCGACAAAAAATATATATTTAATTTATATGAATGATGAATAATAATCATATTCATTCGATTGAATAAATTTCATTACTCTTTTTGTTGTATCGAGTTTGGTGAAATTAATTTTTTGTATTCGATTTTATCATATTTCATTTTCACCGACATTACTGCCTTGTCCATTGAAGAAATTTCTAGATGGCAGTTATCTCTCGCCAAGACCTTCATAGATATACGATTCTCAGCTCCTCATTAATATACATCGTATTACGGATCGGACAAAATTCATTACATCTCACACAACGCAAATGACTTTTCTTTCAACGGCACAATATAACCATCCACTAGATATTATATATTATCCATATATATATATAATCCATATATATATATATATTATCCATATATATATATATATATATATATATATATATATATATATATATATGTGTATATATACGTGTAATATCTATTATGTACAGAATATTGTACGCATGAGATATATCTCATGGCTTATAAGCCACCATCATCAGCAGCAACAGCGAATATATGCATATAGTGGTACGTAACGAGAATCCTTCCAGCAGGAGGAGAGATACTATCTACGTGATTGCGTTCACCAACACTTTCCGATCTCGTAACGTGTGTGCACGTGCATGGATTGTGCATGTATAATATAATATATATATATATAGGTATATTTCAAGACGGGAGCAAATGGATTCGCGAGTGTCGTACCGATGGGCGGCATATGTCGGAGTCACTACATTTATTCTCTTGCCCAGTAACCGTGCCGGTCTCGTATCAACAAGGTGTGCCTCGAAGAAAATCGCCCTCTCTACCTTTTTAAAAAGAGTGCAAGAGCTGCGTGCTGATACTTACCGCCTAGTAACTATATAACTATATCCACGTTGTTGAGTAAAATTTATATAGAAAAGATCGTAGAAGGTGAATTTACAGCGTTATGCGCAGTAAGGAGAGGCTACGCGCGATCTCTCATTAAGGAAAAATAATTATCCAGCAATCGCTCGTCCTTTTACCTATAATAATATTTTTAATAATAATAATATTAGTCGTTTTATTGTGTTATTATGTAAACATATGGAACACATTGTGTCAGGTATATACGGGGCATTCAAGACCAAATCAACAGGCCATTGCGTCCTTAATATTTTATTTGGTTGTCAGAACACCTTAAGGCATGCAGTCATTTTTGAATATTTTTTAGCCACCCTCAATTTAATAATGATTTTTTGTCAAAAAAATTTACGTGGAATAAAAGTTTAGACGGAATTTAAAAATATTAAAAGAATTTAAAAAATTCTGTGTGAGATATAAAAATGTTTAAGTTGTATCCAATAGCTTAGTCTTCGTTTGTAAGTTTTTAAATCTTTTTGAATTTAAATATACTTGTAATCCATGGGAATCCGGGTCAGCCCACTTCAGGATTTAGTTTTATAATGTTGACATCTAAAAGATAATTATTCAGAATTTTTTTACATTTTTCAGACAACGTTTTTTATTTCATTACAAAGCAGCAGAGTTGAACAACGTGTAGTGGAAAAACTACGTAATAAAAAAATTTGGAAAAACTTACAAAATAGCTGTTGTAGATGTAAAAATTTATAAACTACATCCTGGGGGAGGCAGGGTCTTCAATTCTTGTTATCTCTAACACAAATTCTTTTTATCCCTTCGTGTGTTTAGACATAAAAAATCGCACTTTAGTTGGCCAGACTGGGTCTCAGAGACCCATGCAATTTTCGCTTTAAATATCTCGGCAACGAGTCAATATTTTTACAACTATTTTTTTTCACCGAATTTTTGAATGATTATGCCTCGATCTAAAAAAACCTAAAGTATCTTTTCGAGATATAAGTGTGTGAAAAAAGAACCAACCAACGATTTTTCCGAAAAACCGAATTGGTTTGCGAAACCCACGTGAAATTTTAGTGAAATCTTTCCACATGTACATTTTTATTTTTCCAAATAGGGGCCACCAAAAAAATGTACAGATAAACAGCGTGTCTCTGACGACCAGAACAACCATATTTAAAATTGTGGACAGAATCCTAAAAGGTTACGGGCCTGTCGATTTGGGCTGGAGTGCCCCATATACGCATGTATACAAATATACAAATAAATGAACCATAAATGTATGACGTTCTTACGTCTATTGTCGTTTATTGTTCCGCTTGTAGGGCCCAAATTATTGCAATTAGTCGGGGCATTGAGACGACAGGGCGCGAAAAACTGCACGAGCGAGAAATATACTCGAGGCCTCGTGCCAGGAAATGTAGATAATGAAGGGTCAGACCCACCTAACACAATGTATGTAAAGACTTTGTAGCGGAACTTTTCGAGAAACGTGGGAAGTGGAATCAATTTGAGGACCCAGGTAATATTTTATTACGCTTCTTCGTATACGTAAGTACAAATATGTATATATATATATATATATATATTTATATATGATGTGTAGTAGGTGTAGTAATTTGACTAGCAAGATCGATGATAAAAATTTCCATGATACGTGAGGTCGAGGCTCCTCATATTTGTATAGCAAATTAATAGTGAGAATGAAAGAAGAAAAAACAAACTCTCTCGACGGACTATCTTTCTCTAATGGCACTGTTCCTCCCATACCAATTTCGTCATTATCCTACCCGATCTCACAAATTGCTACCATATTCGTTACGGTGAATTATCGAAAATTCTCACTGACCACTGATGTGAGCATGCTAGTTCTCTACGCACGTGGCTTTTTATATTGCCGAGGTAGCAGCGCTATTTCCACCTGTAACGATTATGTACCTTCACACGGGCCTATCATATACTATGATATATATATATATATACATACAGGCATAGATATGTAAGTGGGAGGTGTTAGTTTTCTCATAAATTATCTCGCTACGATATCAAATTTAATCTCCTGTCGTGACGTTACACGTGAGAGATGCGATTACTTGCCCGAGTGAATTTTACCACTAAAATTCTAAGAGTTAAGGAAGAATGGAGGGTCGGAGGTGACTAACATGGGAACTTGCATACTTCCGTTGGGAAATGTCTTAATAATAATAAGAATTATAATATCCGGCGACACCTTTAGTATCCATGACAAAATACCGAAGATACAGAACTTGAAAATATTGACATGCTATCGTTTCCCTTTTGTGAATTAAATATGAGGTGCCATAATGAACAAAAGAATTCCTACTTTTCGGATAAATACAGTTTGGATATTTCATATATTGAGAACGATAAAAATGGTTAAATCAAACCATCAATATACATAAAGTTCCAACGGTTCATATCAACGATATTCTCACACGATCATTCTCACACGAGCATGAGCTGACCATGCTGATAAAATTAACGGGATAAGAGAATGACCTGAGAATAATATAAATTGGGTTATCTTTGGATAAGTCATTGAAATATTTCACGAAAAAAAATCGGATTGGAATGAATGAGTAAAATTTAGGATATTAAGAGCGTCCAGCGATCTTCCAATTGCAAATAAATTATTTACGACTCTATTTTTATTGCTGGAACTAACATGGTTATGAATGGAAATGATATTCGAATCGATTATATATTGAAAATCGAATGACTGAAATCAAAGAACTTTTATCGTGATACCCGTCAACAATTTTACTATCAAGATTCAAATACTCCATTCTTGCCGGACGTTACGACTCGTTCTCATCAACCTGTTGCATCTATCCCATCTTCCACTCGCCTGGTTTTTTTTTTCTCAAGTCGTTCTTGCGGCGGATCAGCGTCCAATCTTCACACAGAGAGCAAGGACAAGAGAGCAGCATCTCACGCACCGCAGGGCGGCCAATATACGCGTGTGGGCGTCCCTTAGGATCACCATGCGCGGTAGTATATCCCTCGGGCACTCTCTCTTCTGGCTCTGGATGCTCAAAGATCCTCTACCAGTCGCGCTGCGTCCACCAGGAAAAGAAGATTCGTTTTTTTCTTTCCCTCATCTCTCTCTCTCTCTCTCTTCTTTCTTTTTTTTTTTATCCAGAGGGGGTCTCATCGTTGCTTCTTTTATTTATTATTCCCTTTCTTTCCTTGCTTCTTGTTCGATCTCTCGCGCTATCTCGTTTCAAATTTCTCATTCGATATGATCGCCAGTAAAGACTGTGTTGAACCGCGCAAGAGACAAGTGATCGTTGGAGCGAGAGAATCGATAATACGAAGAAGATGAAGAAGAGGACGCAGACGGAACGAATACGACAACGCTTGGCCACGCTAACAGGTATCGACTAACAGGTCGCCCTGTTTATGGCTTTATGGCGTCTCTCGAACGGGAGTGCCTGTTGACGGTAATGGGACGCTCTGCTCCCTGGCCGCGCACATTCGATCGCTGCTGTTGCTTCTCGTCCCTGATGCTCGCGCGCCTGTTCTCGCTGAACCGGGATAAAACGCGGGCAAGCATTTTGTGCTCTCTTGGATGTTCTCTCGTTCTTCTTCGTCTTCGTCTGACATCAGAAATTTCTATATGCTTCTTCTTCCTCTTCTTCTTCTGTTTTTTAAAAAGTTCGTTTCTTTGAGTTGCCTTGGTTACTTTGAAAGAACGAGAGAGAGAGAGAGAGAGAAACGAAGAAGAGAAATCTCCTTCGAGAGCCGTTTACGATCTTCCTGTTTGTCCGATCTCGAAAAAGATCGTAGCGGCGATCAGTGCAACACGATTATTTATATATATACATATATATATATAGCCACACTTTTACCATCCAGAGAAAGATACTTTGCTTGTCTATTTTTACATGCTGCATGCTAGAATCTTGGATGTCTCGCCACTAATGAATGGGGAAATAAACGAGAAGTTAAACGAGTAATTAATTGCTCTTGGAGTTATTAAGATATTGCTATCAAAATTGGACTGGCTCGATTCATTTGAGCAGTGTTACTAAAGTTTTAAATTTTTCTAACCTGTTGAACTATATATTGCCATTAAAGTCGTATTGTTAATACGTGTTTTACTATAGTGTTATGAGAATTTTACTCACAGTCACCCTAAATCTTTTTGCATATTTCATTAAAAACTCGAATTACCAGAACTATTGATGACCTTGAAAACGCAAAAACTATGACCTTGACAAAAATGAATTTTTCACCACTGTATCAGCCCTTCGAAATCAATAAAATTACATTCCGACATTTTTTTCGTTACTCTAAAGGCAACGGAGATATTTGGGGTGGTCACGTTAAATGGTCCACCCTGTATATTACTCTATTTTTTTAAAATTTATTTTAAATATTTTGACTCAACACTTTGGAGTTTTTTTCGAAAAGCTTTCAAGTCCCGAAAGGTCGAGTTCGATGGCTCAATTTTACATTTTTTTTTTTTCACCAGCGAATATAATTCCGATGCTCATCCCCTGCTGTTAAACGAGACCACGAGAAAGATAAACTCCCGATTGGGAGGGAATCCACCCCCGTAGCGTTGAGATGACGCTCATTCGCGTACGAAGTCGATAAATATTCGCTATCTCTCTCTTTCTCTTGCTCTCTGCTTCTCCACTTCTTTCTTCAGGAAGTCACAAATTTTCGAGCATTGACTCATAGTTCAAGGGTGCACTCTCATCGATAAGCGAGTATTCTTTGGTACGGAAATAGATGATTAGAAGGAACCATAATGAGAGAACCGTGAGATTGCGTTGATAATAATCGTGAGAATCGATGACGACGAGTTTCTGGTGGTCACTAGTCGGCATGAGGAATCGTTAAGAACTGGCGATACGTCACGATAATGAGCGAGGATCAGGCGTTATATACTTGGTCCAATGTCTGGAACGGGAGTCGATTTGGCTTGTGGCTCACGTGAGCTGGAACTTTCTCTCTCTCTCTCATCATCTCTCACGGTAATATACGTATATGTAATTTATATATGTAATATATGCAGTACATGTACATGTATATATATATATATATAGGCATATAAGATCATCTTCAGAGAAGCTTCGCATGATTTACGTCTCGTGTCCCGAGGGCACAGTGTCAAAACCAATATCGAGAATTTTTTTAAAAGGAAATAGCTCCAGACCTGGCAATGTTATTATTTATCGTACTGCAATTTCTTATTAATTCAGTCTATATCTATCGCAATTTCCATTGCTATCTAATGAATACATTAATTGTAGCAGCAATGAAATATATTCTCGAATAAAATTCATGAATTTAATAAATTCATAGATTCGCGAATATTCATCAGCATTCAAAGTTTCGTATTTTAATTAGAGATGAACGGTCATCGATACTCATGAAACATGACAATTATATTTTTCAAACATCGAAAAAATGTCCCTTTTATTTGTATTCGTTCAATTAACAATTTAAACAAATGCAATGAAATCATAGGGTCGATTGACGATTAAAAATAACGCGAGATGGAATCAAGGGGGTATCTCTCGTTTTCGCGTGTCTCTGAACATTCAAGAGGAGTGACTTCACGCTCGTGCCGTCTGTTTCGCGGAGTCCCCGACCCTTTTGACCCCGTGAAGACTCCGGGACCGGGTGCGCGCAGTTGGAACACCCGCGTGATATATATATATATATATATATATATATATATATATATATATATATATATATATATATATATATATATATATATATATATATATAGAGAAAGAGTAAGAGTTGCAGTATAGTGCAAATGCCCGCTCGTTTGTGCTCAAGGTACATAATATATTCCGGGTACATGTATATAGATATATATGGCATATATAGGAGGCAATTTTCGCCGGACCGCGAGCCGGTGTTGCGTTGATTGCGGTCGTTCATCGCGTACTCCTTCCCTTTTCTTCTTCCCAGCATCTTTCCGAGAGGTCCTTATACTATATTCTCCCTTCTCCCCTTCATCGCCCCTTTCCCCGCTTCGTCGATCTCTGGTATAACTATATATTAGTCACTATAGTCTTACCCTTGGACGTTCTCCTCTACGTCATATTTTTCTCTGCCTTTTCTTGCATGCTCTCTCAGTTTGTCTCAATTTTTCTCTTTCTCTCCTCGTCCTTTGGCTTTTTCGCGAGCAAACGCGATGATCATACTTCGGAGTGAGAATAAGGCCTGTGGGTCTAATTTGCGCGCAGCAGGAGCGACGCGAACTAATGTGACTGTTGCACGCCGGGAGGGAGAGTCTTTTCTCTCTCTCTCTCTCTCTCTCTATGCCACTATACGCGCGAATCTTTGTCTTTTCGCGCGCAACTCCCGCGCTAACGCGCATTCATCATCGAAATTGCAACACTCTTCTTGAGCGGTGAATCCTGCTCGATGTGAGAAAGTCCTTCTCGAACTCTTTCTTTGAGAGGATTCTGGGTTGCCTACAACGTTAGATCAATAAAAATATGTTATGGGGTGGGGAGGAGCTCATTTTCAATAAATTTTACAGAGGACAACGAAAATGATTTGTATGTTTTGAATCATAATTTCCAAGTTAATGGAAAAAATGGTCGAAAATTAGTAGAAAGAAAAGAAAGGATAGCGCAGCTTTCATGGAGAATTTGGCCACGTTGAATTTATTTTTTTCACAAATTTTTCATCCTGGATCGACGACGGGGACCCTCTATTCACGATCTTCGCCGCTGGGTCTCGACGTTCGGCCTACTTGAATTTGCCCAGCCGTTCTGTCCGTCATTATGAAGCAAAACGCGCACGGCAGAAAAGAGCCGAGCGCAATTTTGTTTTTGTATTCGTTTTTTTCTCTCAGTTTTCTCGGCGAAGGGGGCCCCCAAGTCGAAAAGCTGTGTATACTCGAGTACTTTTGGTGGAGTGGAGCTGGCTACTACCTCGAGGGCTACCTTGGCACTTATATTACTATGCTCGGGCGATGAGCGCACCTCCCGTTTTTTTTTCATATATAGCGCAAAAGTATACTGCACTTTTTCTGCAGCGGGAAATAAACGCGCTGCCAAAAAATCCATATCGCTATATAGTATATATATATGGGTGCGTGACTCCCGCGTTTAGCGCGAGCGAGCCGAAGAAACGATCATGCGTGAGCCCGACATATGCAACTCGCGCGCCCACAGCCCGAGGCGAAAACTCATCGCGGTACCCCGCGAGGTGGGACGACCAAAAAGAGCGCATCTCTCGCGAACATATGGCCACAAATGCGCGTGCACTCTCTTATTCTTGATAAAAAAAAATTAAAAAAATTATACAGGGAGAGAAAAAAATCCGTCGTCCCTCCACCTTCTCTCAAATATATCTTCGCTCCACACGTAAATTTTTGCCAAAATCTCTCTCGACCGTCAGTTTTGCTCCACTTTTTTTTTTTTACAGCTCGGACGAAATTATTATACGAACGCGTTTACATTTGCAATAACGTGCGAGCATATTTATCGTCCATCGATCTTGATAAACACACACGATCATGTCTCCCATATATACTCTTAAAAATCGTGTAAATACTTTTTAATTATTCAGAATGAAGAGTTATAAATAAATAATTGAACAAGATCGCTAATAAATTGTAGGCAATTGGAATTAATTTTTTGGTTGAATGCAGATATAATGTATTTCGATGGCATGAAGACATTTTTATCGTGGTTATATTAATTAGAGATAATAATCAAATATTTATAAAATTAGAGGGGCTTTAAAAATTGGAATGAAAGTTCATAAATTATATGGGGATATCGCGAGATCACCTGTAAACTATCCTCTCTGTACTGATGAACACTATATGCACTATATATACATATATATATATATATATATATATATATACATATTTATATATATATGTATGTATCATAGGTGCATACGCGTGCCTCAAGGCACACGCAGAGCACACGCTCTTGCTATATATTCTCGTTCCCGCTCGCAATTACGCGCTCAGTTATGCGATAATTAATAATTAAAATCAACGAGAGAGATAGAGAGCTAGAGAGCTGGCAGGATTGAGCCTCTCTCGCAACCGGGTCGAGGTGATACGAATTCAGACTGTATATGCGTGTAATTTTATCGTTGGAACATGCGCGATCGATTTATCGACGAGCTTACAATGATCTCCATCAAATTATTATTTGATAAGACAAGACAACGCCCAAAAATTTTCTCCCATTTCGAAGCTTTTCATCTTACCGACAGGAGGCAATTTTTTCTTAAAATAATTACGAATAATAATTATTGCGAACGACTACGAAAATTCTTCTTTTACGATCATTGCACATTTTTTTAAATATCCATTTATATTTGAGAATTCAAATTTTACTGGAAAATTATTTCTCAAGGCTTGCTCCGATGCAGAAGTAACAATTAAATATTTAAATATTAAATATTTTAATCTATCAAAGTCAGAATTATTATTTCTTTATGATGAATATAATTTTTTTTTTAATACTTATTGGCAACTTATTGGCTTATTGCTAAAAATATACATATATTTCTAATGTTTGCTGCAATTTATAAAAAGTACCAAGCGTTTTACTCGAGCCATCAAAATTTTTTTATACTACCATTCACACCTGACCTCATTACAATCTCCCTACTTTTTCTGGCCGATTACTTACCGCTCCATTACACCTTATAATATCCTCTTCACTGATATGTATATATACATATATCCTGAGGTATCCGGCAGTTCGGTGAGTGCGACGATAATAATTTATTCACCTGCTGCTGTATCGGGCAGCGAAGGGGTAAAAGTAGAATGAGAATGACCCCACGATCATACATAAGGAATTTCAAACCTAATGGATCAGGTCGTGTTCCTCACAAGTTCCAATATCCTTTTCTTTTTTGTACATTATCAGGCAGCACAAAGGTGACTCCACGCCAATTGTCAGTTTAATCGAATCTGTTTGATTATAAACAAAGCCCGATGACACGCAATTATTTTTTACCGTTCGTCTCGAAATTTTTTCAGCCCGTTCTTTATCATAAATTTAATATTTTGAAAACTTTATGTTTCAATTAATGTTGTTATTTTTTATTTAAGAAAACATTTTCATTACAAATGAAGAATTAAAACCTGAATAATTTCGACTATACAATTTAAAAAAAAAAATCACAATTTGTTTCTAAGAAAATAATTACTTATAATGCTGAACGAAAAACATGAAAAACGATTAGAGCTTTTTCCATTTGGCATGGAATGTCCTATACATACGGGCATACAGTCTGTTGTTGAATATTTCGCGGTGGTTTCGCGAGGGAGAGAAAGACGAAGGATTCTTGGACCGTTCTCTCGTAATATCTTACTCTTGTGGTGGTCAAGCCTCGCAAAAGCTCCACGCCATATATATATATATTATATCTCGTGTTATCCATCGAAGTAGAACGAGACGAGAGATCGCGACCGCTGGTGTTAATAATTTATTTGCCTCTGCTGGTACTGCCGCTTTATTCTCGAGAGGAAAGATGCAGGAATAGATATATCGGATATTTGCGCCCGATCGACCTTGATACAGGAAGAGAGGACGAGGGCAAAGATGGACGCGAGGAAGGAGAGAAAGAAGAAGAAGAAGAATGAGAATATGAAGGCATATACACCTTCCGTATGAGGTAGCTAACGAGCCAGTCGTCCTACACTCTTCTCTGCGTATATTAATATATACAAATACAAACGCACACACACACACACACACACACATAAATATACATATATATGAAGATACATCCACTCTGCACGAAGGTCTATATATATGTGTATATACAGAAAAAAAAGGATGAGGATCACTATCTTTGGCTTCTGTCTCACCTTTTCCCTCATTCTCTTATTCTGCTTCATTGAGCACTTGATTTCATCGTCTTCATCTTCCTCTCTCGATGCTCGACTCACTGAGTCCAGCAGCACTATCGCTACTTTACTTGCTTGGCTTCCGGCCATACGGAGAAGAAAATCTCTCGTGGTTGTTACAGTTCGCTCTGCAATATTATCAGGTTAACGGCAGTCGCCATTGGTATCCGATATAAGTGAATGGCATATAAAAATTGTAAAAAAGATCAATTTTATTTCATATAAATGAATTAATATAAAAGTGTTTAATCATTTTACAATATTTTATGGCATTAAAATTAGCCACAAGACCATTTTATTCAAATGGAGGATGTAAGTAAATTTTGATAGAGTTTTATTTTCACAATTTGAACTAATTTTCATTCAAATATGTTTATTCAATATTATAAAGAAAACGATGGATGGCTTGTGTAATGTAAACTAAATGAAAAATAATCATTCTTCTCGAGATAAATTCAATTTCAATTCATTGATATTTTAAAATTTTATTGTGTGCAAACAAATAGTAGTCAAGTCGAAAGTTTATTATGCTTAGTAACACTAATTTGGTTCTATACAATTTTCAGCGGGGTTAACTAAATTTTATTTACAACAATTTGAATACTTTTTGCTTGCAATATTGCAGAAAAATATATCAAATTAGCCGACCTAACTATACTTTTATTATCAGTAAATATTTAAATGCCAATAATATGGCTATATATTATATTGTCTATATACCATTTAAACTCTCGCTTCTTTGCTTCGGTAATGATCGCGATGCGCGCCACCACCGCGTGTTCTTTTTTCGCTCGCTCTTTCTCAAAGCTAAAGTATGTCTATGTATGTATATTGATACATATAATATGTATTCCACAGGCTGAAAAACACGACGAGTTTCCAGAGTTTTGTGGTTAAGACCAAGCATTGTATATTAATACAATATTGCTGAACTCTCGTCTCGTTCGTCATCATTATATATAGATATATCGATTGTTTAATGACATGAGGGAGTGTAGGCTGCTATGTAGGCATAGAATATACGCCCTTCTGTATTTGGACCATCGATATATATGGCTCTCGATCGATATCAAATATTTTATCAGTGTTGCTGATCGTGATGAGCAGCCTAATACCTCAATAGAGGCAAAATATGTAACGATACCTATTTAGTACATATTAATGGACACGTATGGAAGACACACGTTCAGCACGCACTTTTTGCAGAGTTATAATAGCTTTTGCTATATGTTGCGTTATTCTCTCGAACGACGATCATGTAGGACAGTCCGAGACAGATACACATACACACACACACGCACACAGAGAGAGAGAGAGAGAGAGAGGCGAGAGATCCATGTCGAGCGATTACCGGCGTGGTAACTTACCCCGTTATCCAGTTCACTCGATACTCCTGATGGCGTTTTGCTACCAGCGTTAGAATATTGGTTTTAAATTCGATATAGCCACTAGCAAGCAAAATCAACTACCCAGAGTCCTTGCAACAGCTTGTAATGCATTACAAGTGCATCACATGCCTAAATCCATAAGGGCGTATATTTGATGCTTAAACACAGCTCATACGTCCCTTACAGTTTCAGTTTTGCGATCTACACGCGTATATATATATATATGCATATATGTGGTGAGAGAGGCTTCCGGTCTCTGCGTAATCATGCTCGCCCTCATATAGAGTAACTGGCTGAACTCGCGTGTAATTTAGATCGTTCGTTTTATAGTATTACACGCCATCAAGCAATCTCCTCATCTACGATGTATATATATATGCAACAAGTAAAGTGGTGTAAATATGAAAAATTTTAAACATATTGCAAGATTTAATATAAAAATTAATAATTTATTATTGATAAGCTGGAAATTTAATTATTCGTGTAAGTAGGGGATATAAAATTATTAATAAATTAATTCAAATTCATTGAAGAATTTTATGTATTATTATTTGTTAATATTAATTTATCATACTGCAATTTTAATGCATTGAAATTGCGCAACTTAACTAAAAAAATATTATTTCTTATTTTTGTACCATCACTTTTCATTTCTCACGCTTCAAAATGCCATTTATACATAATACCGAAACGCCTTGATGATCTTATTAACTGGCTAAAATAATCGTTGGCACAATTTCCTTCTATAAATGTTCGAATATCTATTAGGATTTGAGCATGGGGAGTGACACTAATATATATATATATATATATAGCTAATGGAAACTCATAAGAAGAAGAAGAAGAAGAAGAGGAGTTCGTGGTATGATCGTACATGTCGAGGGGTGGAGTGAGAAGGAGGAGAAGAAAAACGGATCTTCAGTGGTTAGTATATAGCTGTCCTTCTGGCAGAGTGGCCGTTATATGGCTGGCTCTCGTCGGTTCGCTTGAAAATTATTATCTCTACCTCGTATTTAGCGAACGAAAATGGCGATCGAAATGCTGCTTGCCATGTACACATGTATAGAAATATATATATATATATATGAAAAGAGAGACAAACTGCATGCCCACACATACATCCAAACAGTCGTAATGCATTTGCACCGTCAGTATAACCATCGACGGTGCTTCAAGTGGGCGGAATATTCGCCAACGACGACGCACCAGCAAAGAAAAAGAGAGAGAGAGAGAGAGAGAGTGCATTGAGTCGGGATGCACCTCGACGACGACGACGACAACGACGACGACGACGAGGAGTTTGAGATCCTATCGGAATGACGCACTGCGTACGCACCTGATACCGGATTGTACGTATACTCGTCTCAAAGACGAGATCTCTTCTCGTTTCTCTCTCTCGTGCCATTTTCTCATTATATGCATCCCTTTCTCTCACGATCTATCTCTCTTTCTCCCGAGTTATTCGACTGTAGGCTTATTTTAGAAGTTCACCGACGCTTCCGCCGCGCCGCGCCACCGACACAGAAGTGCAGAAGCCACGAGAGAGAGCGAGAGAGGGGCGCGCGATATATAGCACATCCCTGTGTACAATTCTCATCGCATATATACATGTATATTCACGTATAATCATTAATATATATAGTTACAAACACCAAACTGAATGTACAGCCTGTATGTGATTTTCTCTCTCTCTCTCCCTCTCCCGCTCTCATAACGAGAGTGTGACTCACGAAGAGTTAAACGAACGAGATGGGGATAAGTTAGTCGAATGAGAAAGACGCACGACGCACACGAGGAAGAAAAGATGGTCGAGACTTCTGTGGGGTGGTGATTGCGAGAGTGCGCGCGGGACACCACCAGCGAGTCGAGTAATTAAAAGTAAAGTATTGCCACCGAAAATAACACTCATCCTCAATAATAATATGGTTATGGTTGTGCAATCGTGTGAGTGTAGCTAAATATGGAAATATAGCGGAGAAATATGATTTTATTTACGTTAGAGTGAATTTTAGCTTGAGTAGAAAAAATTGAAAATAGAAAAAATTGAGTAAAAAAAATTGGTCGATTAAAAATACTCATCATAATTAAAATAAATTTATCAGACTTGGATTTTCATGATTCTTATTTTCTACATACTTTTACCAGCTTTATTATATCTCATTCTGATTGATCAAATTTTATTTTATTCTTAATAAACTTCATTCAAATGGTGTAAACTTATTTTTATCGATATGTTCATTATGGATTTCGACGTAGTCGTATATGAAATTACTTGGCATCGAGACACTGTCTCTTGATATGTATTGGAATGGAACGGAGAATATAATATGAGCTGTTGGTGTATAATATAGCGCAGTTTCGCGCGCAGCTTAGGATAATTGTAAAACGAGAGGTAATGCGCATAAGCGTCGAAAATGAGAGGAAATCGATTTTTCTTGTACGTCTAGGAGGAATAAAAAGGCGAAAAAATACGTGTCTATATAACGTTTATAGGATAAAGAACGAGAGAAGGGACGTGTACAGAGCGGGAGGAGCTTGCCAATTCCGGTAATTACGAACCACAGGTACACTACATCTGAGACCACACCGTTGATGGGAGTGAATGAGCCAGTACAACAGCAGCCAGCAACAGGTATATGCACACGTATATATATATATGTGTGTGTATATATATATACATGTGTACCTGTACATATATATAAATATATGTGTGTGTGTGTGTGGGTGTGTGGCAGCGTTTTACAGCTCGCCCTCGCACATATACACCGTATTACGATCTCGCACCGGATAAGTTAATGTTCATACATAGCCAAGCGCCGATACTTTCACGATCGTTACGGAAATATAAAAAATTAAGAGAAGCAGTGAACACCGGCAATATGGTTGTATAGAAATGCTCATAGCCACCTCGGACGAATAATATAAAATATACATCAACCACTTACGTGCTACTTTTTTTTTACGACTAAAGTATGAGAATTAACGATCGATACTAAAAAAAAAATATTATTTTCAACATTTTGACATTTAATGAGTTCTATCATGAGACAACTTATCTGATCGTGTAATTGAAATATTTCGAAATAAAATTTTTCAAATTTGTTAAATGTATTGTCGATTTAAAAAAATAAACTTTGAGTAATAAACAAATGAAATGGGACTTTTATCATGTAAAATTGATCGTTTACCTCCTATATTATCAGGAAGCAAAAGAAGATCATTTCCTTCACACCTGCGCATCGATTTTTTTTCCGCATGTGCGTTCCAACGATCCATTTAATATCGGGATTGTTTCGTAACGATCCTGAAACGCTCTCTCTCTTTGCCCGTCTCTTCGATCTTAGATCGAAGATCGATTCGGCCGGATTATCATCCGGTCGCTCCGATCTTATCCGAACAACTTGGTAGGCACGCTCATATCTGCAATACAACAATATATATGTATACTATAAGCATTACAAAGTGCACCCATTTGTTCTCTTACTTAACTTTTCTTCCACCCAAGATATATCTCGCGTGATAAAGAAAGATAAAGCGTATCGTGAGGATCGAAATTGAGAAATTAAATCTATAATCTGAACCATAATTTTCGTTAACATCCGGTCAGTCTATGGGAGGAGTTGAATTGAATTAGAAATGAGAAGTAATTGGATCCTCGAGGATTAGTTTGCGCTGTATTAGATTCACGCTAATTGCTGGATTAATTGAGTTATATTATTACCAGTCTCGTCTCTCTGTATTTATATATCTCAATCGTAGAATCTTCATAGGCTCCGATCTCGTATGATGTGTAATGAGTTGGTTGCATGCATATATATATATATGTATATATATACATATATATATATATATAGGCGTGCGATACAAGATATAATGCTTCAACTTGCATTATACACAGATAAATGTCTTGTTCCTGCATATACTCAACCCTATATATCACTTTGTCACATCTATGTTGCATTAGCTCTGTCAATGTATTTTCTGTCATGCTGTGAAAGCACTGCAGCGAGCACCTACCAATGATATAGAGCTAATGTATCAGTGGTTCATGATTCAACATATATATATATATATATATATATATATGTGTTAGCTCGCAGAGAATATGCAATTAGTCTCTCATCGCAGTATGATAGAATTCATAAACTGACGAATTCATCGATCCAAGAGAGTCAAAAAAGCTCAGAATATTTCACGGAATATTTTGAATCACTCTAAATAATTATTTGAACACGTGTAGATGATTTTTTTTAATTTGAATTTTGTGTTATTTATTTTTCATTGCGAAAAAATTATTTCTTATTATATCTAATGAATATTTTTGAGTCTAAGAGAGGGCTTACTGGATTTGTGATGTGAAGGGGGTAGGTATCGATACAAGGTCCTAAAACGAATTGGAAAAACGAAAAAATTTGAACATAAACTTGTTTTGTCGTCAATGATTCTAGCAATGGTAATTTTTTCTTTATTTAATTATTTGAATAATTTGATGAATTTTCGATTGGAAAATTTGGCACAATATGCAATATCCTATATTGCAAAAATATTTTCTCGTTGGTACGAAAATGCGGAATGTTGATATGGGCGTGCCCCGTTTTCGAGTTAATTTCGATTCGTATCCAGCAGATGACGGTGCGCGGGCCCAGGCTCTGGAAGTACTCTCGATATGCCACAGAGAGAATACTGAGAGGAAAACTCGCGGTTATAAGGGGAGTATGTGGGATCGAGGACGGCATTTTGCAATGCAGTGATCGGCGATTGACGAATGGAACGAGGACGACGACAAACGTCAACTGTACAAATATTTTAAAAGAGAGCGAGAACCACGCTGGATGGACTCGCAACTGCCATGTGATTCGTATATGTTTGTCGTTTATTTGGTTTAGCTGCGATATAGCACATATCGATAGTTTTAATGTCACATGGGCGTATAAACTGTGGGCAAGCATAACCCTCGCGACTTTCTGGATTTCGACCATCGAATGTAGATATATGTCTAACAACAAAATGCCTTGGATGACGATTGAAAAACGAGGAGTAAAGACCAGACGATTGACGATCACTGCAACCGACGTCATCACAGCCAAGTGTAGCAGGTGGTTTACGATTTTTGTATCCATATACATATATATCGATGGGTCAACACCAGAAAGGCTTACAAAGAATAATTTATACAGACTCGATAGGCCTTTTCAGCTTATGGTCATCGATATATGTACACCCAAGAACGATGGGGGAGACAAACGTGTAGAGAGTCCATTGTTGCAAAGTCTCGAGTTCAAAAGGAAGTCGATGTGTGTCGGCAATTCTTCGATATATTGCGAGGCGAATTCAACAATATGGAATATTCCATGAAATTTACGCTGTCATCCTCAAAGAAACATTCATGAATAACGGAGCTTATGAATAACGATGCAGAATACAAAATGGGGTGAATGCGCTGACCAGTGACTGGGTTAAGGGGCATGTGACAATTTTATGATTGAAAGAATCTTTATCATCTAGTTAAAAGAAGAAGAAAAGAAGAAGAAGACTTCAAGACTGCGAGGAATTGGATCCTCGTCTTAAAATGTTTCCGGCCTTGGGTTCAACTTGAATCATGCATAGAATTTCTGTTTAATTGAACTTTTCAATTAAATATTGGTCCAATAACATTTTAAGATTGAAAGAATCTTTATCATTTAGTTAAAAGAAGAAGAAGACTTCAAGACTGCGAGGAGTCGCATCCTCGTCTTATAATTTAAGATTGAAAGAATCTTTATCATCTAGTTAAAAGAAGAAGAAAAGAAGAAGATGACTTCAAGACTGCTAGGAGTCGGATCCTCGTCTTAAAATGTTTCCAGCCTTGGGTCCAACTGGAATCATGCATAGAATTTCTGTTTAATTGAACTTTTCAATTAAACATTGGTCCAATACCATAATATTGGTACAATTGGACGTTTGCTCAAGTTTGAGCTTTGGTCCGATTGAACTCTGACCTTTGGTCCAGTTACAAGTTTCGCTCAGAAGAAGCTTCACAACTATGGTCCACTTGGTACTGTAGAACTCTTATCCAATGGGAACTTTCGCTTAATTCGAACTCAGGTCTGTGCTCAAATTTTGCTCAAATTAAAATTTTGCAATTTTGATCCGATTGGAATTTCATAACTATCATTCAATAATTACAGCTGCGGATTTTGGCCCATTTGGAATAAATTTTTCTAATTGATGAAACTTCGTCAAATATTTATAACCTGTGAGGATTTTCTGCAATGAAAATTGAGACATTGCGAAGAATATTCTATTGTCGAAATAATTATGAGATCTGAATCGCTAAACGACTCAGTAGGAAGAGATAAAGATGAAGAAAATACGGAGGAATACGAGTCTAACTAATAAGCCGGAGTGTGTCGCTTAATACTGGCTTAATTTGTACATCATCATCGTATCGCAGAGAAATTCTATAACTAGAAAATTATTCAAAGCAGGCAGCTAATATAGGCGGGGTAAAATTTTAAATAAAATATCCTTGGTCATTATTGGAAATTATGGCAGGTGAACGTGAATTCGAAATCATTGCCAAAAGAATTCGAGCCATGAGATTTGAATAATCTTTGTCACTCTCGGATCGCTCGAAATATATGCAAAATGAGGTGACAGCGATTAAAATATATACAATATACGTATATATATAGTCACTGAACCATTTGGAAAATTATCGCTCTCGTTACGTGTTCGCCAGGGTGAATTAAATGACAAGCTTATGGGAAAAAATTTCGTCCTTAGCAAGTTCAGGCGCTGGCAATGATGGGACACGGACAGGTCCGCAATGTCCTCATTGCATCTTTACTGGTAATAGTGTGAGGACGCGTTGCGATGAGCCTGACTCGTACATGTCCTTAATAGGGCGAGAGAGCATTGAGAAGTCGCGCGAGAGTCATGCTGCTCTTCGTAAGCGCGTGGCTCGTTCATTTCTTCGCCCCGTCGCGTGAGGAGCGAGAAACTCATCGCAACGTCTCGCGACGAGAGATGGTCGTCATCGTCCTGGGACGTACCGAGGCACTTTTTTTTTCTCAATCTCCCTCTCAGCTTTCCAAGAGACTGGAGAATCCACAAAGTGTACGACGGTGCAACTCTCGGATAAAAAATTACGCTGTTATATGAAATTTTTCCGAACGAACCTGCGGGGGGTTTCTCCTCATTTCTCGTTATATTTCAACCATTCGTGCGAGCTCCGGATCATCCTCTTCACTATACAAAAAAGAAAAAAATGAATAAACCCCGTCCGTAAACTCCCGAAGATTATGTACTCCCGCGGTATATGGGAACGATAAAATTCCGGCAAATTGGACGACTTTTAATTCAAACAAATTGAACGATTTTTTTTTTTTTTTTATTCAAGCAAATTGGACAATTTTTCCTTTAATTCACTGTCATTACTATCGGCAAACGTGACGTTTATTTTCATTCAAATATAATTAGTCCTGATTGGAAAAATTTATGAACATGATATTTTTCATTTATCGTTTTAATTATAATTTCAAATCGTTCGAGTTGAGGGAAAATATGTAAATGAGATGGATAAAGTGTTGGAAATATATTGTATCAGTTTATACTTTATAGCGAATTTCTTTTTTTGCTCCGTATACGAAAAAAAAAAAATCGACGAAAAAAATTTCACGTCGTTCTTTCAATCGTTTTAATTAATTGCGAATCATTTCAGTCATGCATAATGAAATATAAAGGTTATTATGAAATTGGAACACGTAAAAAAATTTTCATTCAACGATTTGTAATATTCTATCAATACTCGGTCGTGAATTATCGTGATGGGCCATAAGACCCAAATTTTCGATGGTTGCCAATATATCGATGTATATAGGTACTTCCATGTAATATACAAAACGCTCCAATTTACATGGTGGGCGGTTTTATCGAGAGCTGCATGGTGCGATTTGCTCTCACGTGGAATGGTATGCAGGTAAATGCAGCATCGTTGCTTGCATCCTGAATCTGCCACGCGGTACGTTCGCACAAGAGAACGCATCATACATACATATATATATATATATACATATATACATGTTTATGTATACGCGGAGGCGATAAATAACGTGCAAACTCCGCCCAAAATATAAATTGAACGCTACCGGTGTGTGGTCCACTGCTCTTGGTGCACTGTGGATGCGATGCATGCTGCAGGGGTAGGGGGAATATATATAAAGGTAGGCGAAGAAAAATATCGAGAGGGCGAATGTTTAAAGCACACACGTGTTTTTTCCATCCTCTCTGGCATTTTATACCTGTACCATTCGGGACTCTTTGATCAATCGAAGCTCAGAGATTCACTTTTTTGGAAAATTCAAAGCTACGCAGAGGCCAATCAAAAATTGTGAGTTATATATTCCTCTTGAAACTGATTAAAATTCAGATAGATTGGCAGTAACGAGAAAAATGGAAAAAATGCACTGAGTGTAAATCACAGTAGAAATATAAAATAGTAACAGGATTGAGAGTGATAAAGATACAAAAATTATCTTTTTCTTGTAACGGACTGTGAAGATGCTTAGCTCTTATGCGACACGTGCATTTTCTCTGCGAATATATAGGAATCTCCCAAGGTAAAAATAAAAAAAATTATCGACGAGCGTGTTTCACGCGTCCTCCAAGATTCTCGCTATCTTGTATACGCGCTTGATGAAAAAGAGACTGTTTTTCTGAATATCGAAAAGCGGTCTGCGGAATCGCAAACGTGGCATTAGCTGACGATAAACAAATCAGTGTGCACCTGCCTCTCGTTATAATCTTAGACTGTATATATATATGTTTATATAGCATCAGAACAGCGAGAAGTGAATATATAGAGCGAATGCTTGTACATGTATCGAGATATGCACGCAGGTATTAAAGCCGCAAAGTCCCATCGATAGTTTTCTAAATTGCTGGGTCGCCCAGGACATTTTCCGCGTTTATGTCTCGCGACTCAAAGGAAAAAGCACGCGAATACGAAACTTGTATATATATATATATATATTTTTTTTTTTATAGAAATGTATAGATACAGAGATCGAGGGAGCCTCGTTACAGGAAAAAGGAACGGTCTCTCGACTTCCTTCGTTCTCGCAAGGCGCATTTTGCTCTCCTTAATTAGCCAGAACAGTTATTAGTACTCGGCACTACTCCTAGACTGCGCACGCTCTCTCTGTATGTGTCTTTTCATGTACATTAATATATATATATATATATAATACACGCAAAGACGACGCATACTGGCTTTGGTACCGCATATATTCCGTATGCTGTCGATAAGTGATTCGTATTAAGATCTCGCTGGGCGTGGTGATAAATTACACTTCTCGACTTGGGTCCCCCCTCGAGAAAATGCACGCACGGACTGCGTTACGTTTGCTCGATATGAATTACACAAATATAATACCGACTAGAGAACTAAGCAAAGCATTTGAATTTGTTTATTAATAGGCAAGCCCAGCATAGTAGAGGCACGTTTTTTTCGTCCTTAATTTTTTCGGGGCTGGTCAGCTTGAGGGGTTTTAAAGAGGATGACCTGTGGTTATTATCATTATTGAATTGCCAACAAATTTATAATATTTTTTTTTGGTTTCGCGCTATTATTATAGCATATTATTTCGATTCACTGTGATTTTCAATACAACATCGATTTCCTTCCAATTTTTTTTTACTAACGATTTTCATCGGGTGCCAAAATTATTTTGGGTGGATAAAAAATGTACGTAAATGAAAATTTCATAAAATATTATGTTTTACTAGAATTTAGAATACACGTTGAAAATAACGTCGTCGTAAATTAATATTCGATATAAATGAGGTATATAAATAGATTAATGTATTAAATATTATTCTTCTCTTAGGACAAGAAGGAAACGAGAATGAATTGTTCAAAATAACAAATTAATAATTTAATGGCACTATAGTTGTAAATAATTAAAATTATGATGGTTCTTTAACGCAGTCATTTGGAAATGATTATCCAAAATGTTTATTCTTACCACGCTATTATTTGACTCGCCCACTATTTATTTCTTAATTCTTTTCCAAAATTCTCGAACGTCTAACGGAAATAATAAAGAACGAAAAAACCAACGTACTTTCCGACAAGATTATCTTTCTTTTCCATTTATTGTATTATTTTCCATAGATATTTCTTTGAATAATTACAACTATATACTCCATTAAAAAATTACCTGAAGCAATTTTTCTTCAAGATATTTCCGATCTATCGTACAAATTGTGCAATGTTACCAGCCAATAAATTTAATTTATATGAAAAAAAATTTCATCGTAGGAATTAAAATTTATTTCCCTAAAAAACGAAGTAATTTTTCTCTCGGTATGTAATAATTTACAAGCAGCACGTTTTTTTGTATAAACTATAAAATCGAGATTTACGATGTACATATATATTTATATGATATGTGGAGGAAGATGCTGCGGATGAACGCACAGCAAGATGACTAATTCTTCGCTCATTATCTAACTTGTCTATTTGTTTGACCAGACCGTCTTTCTCCCATCCCCCTACCCTTTTTTTAATTCTCGTTTTGTCGTTCTCGGAGCATTTTACCTTCATGATAATTAATACGAGCGAGAGACACGTGAGATACGGAGTCTCTCTCGCTGCAGGTGGGAACGCTCGTGAGCGAAGGCTCTTTTCTGATGTCTTGGGACACACACACGAAAAGCCCTCGCGCTCGCTCGCACAGGGCGAACAAGAGAGGCGCCGGTTCACGTGAGAGACTTCAACGCAGGTATTAAAAACCTTACGTGTGCCATAAGAAACTTGTGTTTCTCCTTCGCCGCCCTCTCACTTTTTTATATTTATTTCAGGTTAAAAAAAAAAAATTATTCCCTTTTTTTCCTCCCTCTCGATCGACTGGTCGCTCACACGAGAAGTCCAAACTCGTACATATTCTCTTCGCTGCATCGCACTGCATGTATGCATATATATATATATATATATATATATATATATATATATATATGTATATATAGAAGCACGTCGTTTTAGCGTGATGGTTATATGACGCGTTGCACCTGCCAGACACGAAACGGTCACGTCAGCGTGCGTGGCTAAAGTCGATTGCTCGTTCGCCATTGCTCTCTCTTTCTCTCTCTCTCTCTCGATCTTCTTCACCCTCACCAATCATTTTTTCCGCCGGTGCGTTCGAGGGCGAGGGAGTCGTGACTCGGACAGCCGGAGAATACGAGAAAGATTCAGACAGGATGGAAAAAGAAATGTTAATTTATTGGGTGCCTGACGGATTGCATCTCTTAAGACGTTTTAACGTCTGGAAGAGAAAGAATAAATCATATTCTATAAATGTTATTATGAAGTTTGTTGATCCGAGTTTGTTTGTAGAATTTGTTATTAAAAAAATGTCCATTAACAAACAAAAAATTTACTTTTCGTCCATTCAGTGTTAAAAATTACTTATTACTACATATATATAACACATATTTGTGATTAATTACTTGTCATTTTTTAATTACACTTAAAAATCAATGAGCAGAGAAATTCCCACAGACTTAAAACATATTTTAGGGAAATGGTAAAAGATCCAAAAAAAACCCGAGAGATAAGAGGCGCCACAGGCAGTGCTTATTGAATTCTCCATCGCATCGAAAAAAAAAAAATGTAGACACTCCAGTAGCCACGGGGGAGCGCACAAGTAGATGTTTCCTTGTTAAGAATCTTGCTAACAACGATATTAATTAAATCTACGATGATTCGAATTAAACGAGAGACATTTTTGTCGTGATAGAAAGAAAAAAAAATTAAGCAGTATTCATGGACACTTCTCGTTACGCAGTTTCCTTCGTGCAGACATTATTTTTTTAATGCCTAATTGCATTGGGCTACGTGGTAAGGAGTCCTCGAGAGTTCCCGTACACTAAAAAGTTATATTCATTTAGATAAGATCGTCGCATTCTCTTTTTGTCTGCTATAGATACATACATGTATATATATATATATATATATATATATATATATATATATATATATATATATATATATATACAGACGACCTTTTGTTGAATGAGAGGAGGACCGTCTAATAGGAAGTCAAGTGGCAGGCGTTAAGGGTGGCCCTCCACAGGCGGGCGCACGCGCATCTTTAACCAAACACACACACACATATAGGCATGAATCTTAAGCTCCGTTTTATAGTCCATTTTTTGACGAGGATATCCAAGTATTATAGAAACTATATGCATAGAGGGACGAAACAAAAGGCAGCACCTGTCATATGAGATCCATATAGTCTTTCCCTAGACAAGAAACGTGATCGTTATCGCTTCTAAACACTCAGCCGTATCTGTCCGTCCGAGAAAACAAAAAAATAATAGAATAAAAAAAAGCGCCACGAGACTGCCACAGGATAAAGAGAACTAAAATGTGATTCTCCTATCTATAAGAGATTCATTATCTGACTATAGAATAGTTGAAAAGAAGAAATAGTAAAATTTGAACTTTCTATTTGCACACAGAATCGTGTCCTGCTTCCTACTTTCAGTTTCATTGAACTCGAAATTGTTTAAAGATGAAATCGAGTGGGATATCTCTTAAAATCAATTGAGATATATTTGAATCGAGTACGATCTTAAATCAAATGAGATCTATCTGAATTAGATAGAATTGAAACAAACGCTTTCTACTTCAATCAACTGGGACTTATTCGAATCAAATAAGATGTATTTTGAATCAATTAGGATCTATATATGAATCGAACTAGATCTATTTGAATTACACGAGTTCTATTCGGCTTGCAATTACGCCATTTGCAACTCAGTAAATTAGATTTCATTTAAATCAAATAGATTCCCTTCTGTTCAACTAGATCCATTTTTTTTTATTAGCAATTATCCCATTAAAAACATTCCAGTAGTGAGACAAAATTCACTATAATTCTTACACTGAGAAAAAAATATTGTTGTATCTACTAAATGGGCGTTCGCGGACGTTCAATCGAATTTTACGTTGGTTTAACAAAATTTTCATTGTCCTAACCATATTTTGGATCGAGTTGGCGTACTGATTTTTTAGGATGGGTGGGGCAATCCAAAATATTATTGGGGTAACTACAATTTTGTTAAGTCAACGAAAAATTCGCTTGAACACTTGCGAACGCCAATTTAGTAGATTCAACAATATTTTTTTCTCAGTGTAGAAATGGCCGAAGATAAATCGACCATATTCACAGCTTCATAACCGTTTCATAATTTTTTAAAAATAATAATCTATCCAGCATTAAATATATTTCGATCTACAAACGCTTTAGAGAGCAGATACTGTCAAGTTTGTTCATGATATATTTCGAAAATGAGAAAATACACTCGATAGTCCTGAATGAATTATATCGCTTTGCCCCTCTGCGCGTTGCCAAAGTGCCCGCCGGGGAGGCTTATTACAATCTACTGTCTTTGTCCGTAGCCTTTATGTCGACTGTACATACTGCAAGAGGCAAATGCCTCAATGGCAATAATAACGTTACCGGCATTGTGCATGTCTGTATGTATGTGGTTTACCAAAGGCAATGCGGTCTCGGTGCGGGCGCTCTCTCTCTCTCTCTCTCTCTGTCTCGAGAGAGAGAGAGAGGGAGAGAGAGAGAGAGAGAGAGCGAGGGAAACAGGGAGGCGTTCATAGTCGATGCAATAATGTAGGATAGACGTCGTGCAAACGATCCTGGAAATTCTATATACTGAATTTTATACATATATATATTTTATATATATATAATTTTATATATATATATATATATACATATAAGCGCGTGCGCGGAGCACAAGTGCTCGCGCGACAAGTGACAGCAGCAAGAAACTCGCACGTAACCGTTTACTCCATATGCTCACAATATATTTATATGTAGTATATAAAAATTCTGGACCGTTCCAAAGCCAGTGCGTCGTCAAGAGCCCCGTACCCGCATCGAATCGGGATCATGCAAACTGGATTTAATTAACGACCGTCAATCAGTGCATTGTGAAACCGCAGCGTGCACCAGCGTTGCTTCAGCTCGCGGTGTGTGATTTTTCCCCACACCAGGGATGTAGACAGATAGAAACATACCGAAGGAGGAGGAGGAGGAGGAGGAGAAAAGAGATCTAGCTTAGTTATACAAGTTAGGAAAAATATATAAAAGGCACCGGGTAATCGTGCGTTTTATCAGATTCAAGGACTTTGAGATTTGTAATCAGATCGAACGTTTGCTTAGAACGATGGACGAAAAAAAAAAAAAAAAATGGGAACGGGAAAAAAAGGGACATTATTATAATATAAATGAGAGAATATTACATGAGCGATTAGATACAACGAAGAAAAAGTTCAAAGCTTTGATTAAAAAATAATGTCTATAACTAGAGCATAAAGGGAAGTTATTCAGCTGCATTAAAACTACAAAAAAATGAAATTATTATGTGTAATATTGAATTTAATTATCATTTAAGTGTGATAGCTGAATATTTAATTACGTTATTTAGTCGTAATTAATATCGCTGTGAATGATTCCCACTCCAATCGTATGATTCGTCTTTTTTGATGACCTTGATCGTGAACGAAAGAAAAGAAGAAAAATAAATGAGCTTAATAAATTTGCGTAATCAATTAAGCAATAAGGAAAACGGACGTATTTATTTAATCGAGCGATTTTATTTTGCGATGTGCTCGGTGACCCCCCGAGCTTCGCTATCCTGTGTCCTATTATACGATTCCTGATTCTGGATGCAGCCTACAACATGGTGTGTAACCCTCGGAAAACCATTTAACTTCTGTCTCTGTTGCACTGGAACTTATTATAAAGTATAATCATGGAGCCTCGTCGTCGTCGTCGTCGTCGTTGCGTTGTCGTCGTTGTCGTCGTTTATATATTATAAATACAGGAAGAAAGGACCCGCGAGGTCGGACCATTCGTATGCACACACACGCACACACACACATATATATATATATAGTACGTTAGCGTATTCAGCTCTCTTTCCACGATAAATTATCGATGCGTTGAACGCTCTCGATTACCCGATTCCACCGCCCACGAAGAAATAAGCCGAGAAGGGAAAAACGAGACGACATGTCCAGCAACGTATATATAAGGTGGATTAATCGCATTGCTCTAATCGGTCCAGTCTAGTTCGCGAAATATTAGACACCATTAAAGTCTTCTCGCTATGCCATATATAAATTTAGGATTGACAAATTTTTTTAAATTACTTTTAGACTGAATAATTTAGCTATATTTGGCGAGAAATTTTAGGCCAGACCATAGAGAATTTCGTCTTATTATTGCAAGCTTCTAAAATTCAATGACTTTTGCCAAAAAAATTATGCCTATCATGATTTCAATTTAAAAAATTTGGCTTGGGACCCAAAAAGACCCCAAGCCAATTTTTAATCAACGTTTGTTAGGTGGACGCTGTATAGCTATCTTATTCATGTAAATACAAAATATTTCCGAACGACTGAACTATCTATCAATGGAAATTTTGCATAATCTATGGAGAAAATTTCCATTGAAAATATTTATTATTATCTGAGATACAGCAGAGTGAAGTTTAAGGTTACAAACCACGCGCCTAATGAAGGGTTAAGGATCAAGAGGGCACACGGAGAATCTTAGAAAATAGAATTACGCCTTCAAAATTTACAGAAATTTTAAGTTAAATGAAAATGATGACAAAAATGTTGTGTAATTAGCTGATGAACAAGTGTAGAAATTTTAATCTTCATTGTAGATTTCTCTCAATCGAATTTCCTCACCTCATAATTTTTTATATTGTGTCATACATAAATGATAAATCTGTGTCAAATGGTGATAAAAAAGATCGTTAAACATCGAGTAATTAAAAAAAATGCATTATGCCTCTAATTAATCGTAACTTTTCTCAATTATTATTATTTTTTTTACGATTATCATATATATATATATATATATGTTTGAAGGACGACAACTTTCTTTTCCACAGAAAGATTTTGATGAAACAACGTACAGTCTTAAAAAAAATATCATGATCCCAAAAGAAGCTAAAAGGATATAATGCTCGGACGATGATACACATTAGATTTTAAAAGTAATTAAAGATTGGTGACCCTGATCTCTGGGTCTCCATCACCAGATGACTCGCGATCGTTTAAATTGATCCAACCGAAGACACGCGATTCATGTTTAGCTCTACTTGAGTCGTGGAGGAAAAAAACGCCCAACGGGCAGAAAATGGTAAGGCCAATTACGTTTCATGAGGCCCAAGGTGCATGGGACAGAAGTCTGCATGTACAAAGAGGGAAACAGAGAAAAATGAAAGAGCGAGAAAAATAGAGAGAGAAAGAGAGAGAGAGAGAGAGAGAGAGAGATAGCGAGGAGGGAGAAACGGATAAAAAGACACAGAGGGACAGGATCGAAGAGTGAGAAGTCGCCGTCCATACATGAACGTTTCAATTGAATTCCACGTGGTAATAAACTCACATTAATACGGTCCTAACCGGAGACTCTTGCTATTTTAATTAGCCGCTCTGCTATGGGCAGTTAGGCGTATTACATACACTCGAGTTTTGTATCACACTTTTAACGTGGGCGAGAAACTCTCGCGTATTGCATTCTCTCTCGTTCTATGTACAAATACATAATAATAAAGTACACTCAGTGGCCACGCTCACCGACACTCACAGACACTCGGATCGATATGATCGAGGTCGTGAAGCGCCCGAGTCGTAATAAACCCGCTATAGTATCGATATAAAATGACTCAAGAATCTAACCTAAAAATAGTTGAAGAAAATCTCGAAGCTCTTACGAGAGTTAATATCACTAGTTTTTTGTAATAAAACATTAAGATTTCTTTACAAAAAAAATTATTCGCGTTCGTCTTCACAGCAATGGCGACTCTGATATTATACAGAGTGAGCCTTGATGTTATATTCATTAGATATAAAAGTTTCAAATGTTCCGGACGACACGGTATTAACGGTGCTTTGTTTAAGTTGTACTGTAAGATCGTTTGTAAACTGTTCACTTTTGGCGAGAGATAAGTCAAGAGTCATGTGGTAATAAATATATATAAATAGATAAATGGATGTACAAAAAATTTCGAGCTCATTTATCGGTGCATTGCTCGATATTCTAAATGAATTCTCCAGATGCAACTTTAGACCCCTTACGAGTTTTGCTTAAATGGGATAGCAAACAGCGATGACATTATACATGAATGTGGATTTTTATCGTGAGGGGATGAATAGGGAAAATATAACTCGATAAATGTAGCAAAATAGATCAAGGTCGATATCAGAGTCACGATGGGCTCTGATCATTTATTAATTTTATATATTATGTACTTTATCTTGCTTGATTGTTTTCAGCTTCTATCTTTGAAATGGTCTAGTGGCAATATATCACGTAATAATCGTGTCAGTCATAGAAGAAGCGAATTTACGGCAGTAAAAGAAGGAAATGCCATTCGAATGATGATTTAACATATATAGTTATTATATTTTGTATAAGATTATTAGTCGTTTTTGTATGATTGTATCGTTTGTCTAATAAATTTCATAGTTGCGAGATTTTTTTTTCTCTCAATCCTGAGAAAGATTATTTGGGTTCTGGAAAAAAAATTTGCAGCTAATAAAATTGACCATGAAAAAAATCTTATGACATTCTGGCAGACGATAATTCTGATTGGTCATAATTTTTTTTCCTTCCTAATAAAACAACGAAAATTAAAAAAATAAATATATATGCTGTCTGATGATTATGAATAGAGTTGGACAACGAATTTGATTACACCGGATGATAACACGATTCCTCGATCAATTATTTATATCTATATCGAATAAAACTGACAAAGTAATAAATTTTAGTATATTCCCAACGCCAACAATCCTCCTTCTTCATATTTTTTTTCATCTACCGCATAAAACTGATGACGTTGCAATCACGTGAAAAAAATAAGGGATAAAATGAGGGGAAAAATAAGGAGAGTTTTTGCTTGTTTGTTGTAAAAGCGTAAAGCAATGAAGAGAATTTTACTCGCGGGACGAAACAGCTGCTGTCGTTCATCGTCCCTTCGAGCTAGTCACAGTCGAGCTCTCGTATAAAATACCCAACTGCTGTAACAGTAACAGTACGGAGTCTCGGTGAGCCTGAAAAGATGCTGGTCTTTTCTATCTCTCTTCTTCACATGCGTACTTTATCGCTGAAATATCCTACGGTAAAATTTACGAGGAAACGGAACTCGCATACAGCCCTCTCGTCTTTTAGACATTCATTGTATACATACATACATCATATACCTATGTATATATACATATCCATATATATATATATATAAAACTATAAAACTATATATAATAGCAGTTTTGTGTCACCGTTGCTGGTATTATATTCGTGTTTTCTCCGCGTGTTTGTTAGCACAAAGAGACGTCATTTTCGCGACAAAGAGCCCGACAAACGACGACACACAGCGATTATATAGTAACGACAAAACTCTCATTTTCTCGCTCTCTCTAACTTTTCTCCTCCCTCGCCACATTTTCACCCGCTACAAGGCACCTACTGTTATTATAACACATAAAACATGAACTGACCATCGCAGAGTTCTCGTATCTTGTAGTAGTTTTCGTTCATGCGACAGACTCCATTTATCACGTCGGAGAACGACCGTGTCCAAATATTGTTGCGAGGGTGGCCAACTTTGTCAAGAGTGGTTTGTACTCTCTCTCTCTCTCTCTCTCCCTCTCTCTCTCTCTCTCTCTCTTTCTCTCTGCTTCTCTCACGATTGTCGTGTGTAAAGAGGACACAGAGACAAGATCTTGAAAGACTCTTGTTAATGCTTGTCTTTCCCGCGACCGACCCAACGGGGTGTAAGGGAAAACACGTGTTATAACAAATGACACTTTGTGATTATTTTCTAGTCAGTGATTTCAAAAGTTATCCACTCTTATTATTAACCGAAAAAGTCGGTAAAAATAAAAAAATATATTTTTTGATTATTTATTGACGATTAAGTTGATCGATGTATAAATATATATATGGAATTAAACAGATGCGAAAGATTTTTTGAATAATGGGCCAAAATGTTTATTTCAATGAATTATATTTATTGAAATGTGTTGATCAACCACCGGAATTTTATAATGAATATTTGTAAAAAATTTAAATACCGATTCATTATTATTTCCTTAAAAGATTCTTTTGTTCAAATGGTATTTCTATAGACACTTAAGTTTATTCGGGGGAGTTTGAAAGCCGGAAGTGACTGGAAGAGTCGTAAATCCAGTGGCACAAAGTTCAAATATTCCATCTCTCTCTCTCTCTCTCTTTCTTTTATTACTGATTCGTTTCCTCTCGAGGTTTTTCCACTGTCTCACCGATTCCCCCTATAGATTTTTATATATTCATTCTCCCTCTCTCGCCTTGACCCCTTTCAACCAACGCCTCTTTGCCGCTTGGAGTTTTTTTTTTTTTTTTTCGTTTTTTTTTTCTTTTCCGTTGCATCAGGTACGCGAAGAGTACGTTACGGGCTGGTCGCGGCTCTTCTCTCTTTTTCCCATCGGACTATGGGTCGTGGGTCTGTTCGCGAGCGCGCGCCACGAAGAGAAACGGCGACGAAGAAGCACGCGCTCCCTTCTCTACCTGAGGCGAGCGGTGCAATAAAAAAAAAAGAATAAGAAAAAGAAAAAAAAAAAGACAGCGAGGGATGGCACGCGCCAAGGAAGCGGGAGGCCAAGACCGATCGTCCGGACCAGCTGCCTTTGGCCTTCGTTCTCTCCCTCTCTTCATATACTCAGCTTTTCATATATATATATATTTTTTTTCGTCTTGCTACTTTCGATCTCTCGGCAGGCGCGATCTTTACCCGATCTCGCGAGATCAACGCAAGAAACCGAGATCGTGCGATGCGTTATGTGCGGGCGCCTTCATCATGTAATGTCAAAGATGTCCTTTTGATATTATGGCGGCCTGTATTCATTCTCTAGTTGGAAAAAAAATTACTTCTAACATTGAGTAAACTTGTGACAAAGTTTTGGTTGGGTTTGTGGTTGACGAAATTGTCTGTATTATATGATATGATTATTATTATTGCCTATAATAATTATCATTATTAAAGAGATTTTATCGTTGATGTCGTTGACGACGAAATGTTTCTTTGGGTTCGATAGACATGGCGAAATAGTTCACACGGCTATAATATCAAGAGGCAACTAGCATGAAAAAAAATATATATTTTGGCATTAGTACATAGATATCACAGAAAATAATTTAATAAAAAAAGACTTCAAAGATTGGAAAAATGTGAACTTAGCTCAAACTAAAGATTTTTATGCAAATAACTGAACAGTTTAACAAAAAAAAAAATATCACTGTTACCTAGTTCCTGACCCATTCACCTGAAAGATGTACAAACAAATTGCAATTAAATGAAAATAAAAATTATAATTGTTCCTCCACTCAATCATAAACATAAAAAATAAATCATTATTTTTATTTAACTAAATTGAATTTATATTTCCTTGCGATTTGATTTCTCTCAAAAATGATAACTGCGGTTAGTGGCTTGCAAAGAAATTTATGAATTGGGTTCATCGTCAAATTTGTTGAAGAAACATAACTTTTTAGGACCTTTGCCGTATGCCGTACAAAATTTTATAATCAAGATGATCGATCGTTTATCTCCGTGTCACAGACGCCAGATAGATGAGTCAAAGCCATCTGAGGGCCGAAGGCCGTAGAAAAATCTACACGACCGAGCGTGCCAAAGAAGAAACAGCTGAGACGCGTCAAATTCATGTTAGAATTGCTCATACATAAATATAGTGCGTACACACTATATACGAGGGCTAAGAAGACGCAACGGTTTACTCGCGGGAAACTAACCCCCGAAATCCGATGTGAGCCCAGTATAAAAGGATCTTGTCCCGTGCCTCTTCTTCCTTCCATTCAGAAGGTCCGTTTCATTATATACCGTGGCGAAGAGAGTGGCGGAGGGGGTGAAAAACGTAAATCCAGAGGGCAAACCAAAGCCGGAATTTCGGTTACGAGTCCCACACGAGAATATACCGAGGGTGAACATATATATGTATACAAATACTATATCTATATACATATATATATATATATACGTATACAAATACTATATCTATATACATATATATATACGTATACAAATACTATATCTATATACATATATATATACGTATACAAATACTATATCTATATACATATATATATATACGTATACAAATACTATATCTATATACATATATATGTACGTATATAGCAAAAAAAACCATGCGAGGAGATATAAGTATCTACCAACAGAGCACGAGGGATTCATCGTCAAGGATCCCGAAACTGATCGAGCGAGAGGCCAAAAAAAAAGAGACGAGCTCCCTCCCATATATATATATATATACACACACATGTGTTCATAATATACATGGGCCGTAACGAATTTTTATTTCGCGAACGTCGTGGGAAAGCAAAAATCTCTTAAGATTCATACTCGCGATAATTAATTAGGAATGTGGCCTCACTCTCTGACGATGAAATGGAAATCAGTTTGAACGAGAGATGAGACTCTGCCCGCCCCCTATGCCGACAAACATCTCGCGACTAAAATTTGTACATAATATACATTGATAAAACTCGTCGGCGTAGAGAGCATCGATTTAGCCTCTGGTACGGTATTTTTATATATATATATATATATATATATATATATATATATATATATATATATATATATATATATATATATAAATTATAACGATGAACATTTATTGCTTCCATCGATCGCTAACGAGAGAGAAGCCATTCATGAGAGGATACGGAGAGGTAAAACCAGAATTAAAAAATATCGAAAATACATATATATATATGTATGTATGTATAACATCGTGTCTCTCGTGAGATCGCTTCTCGTTTTTTCAACTTTGGGTCTCTCATATTGTATTAAACTGTACTATTGATATTTGATCTTGAACAAGAATTGTTTGACAGTCAAAAGAGGTAGAACATTTAGATTTAGCGTCGAGAAAAAATTCCAGCCAGTAAATTTTATATTTTCTCGATAGTCAAACAAATGGAACTTCAAAGCGTCAAATTTATTCATCAATGCATGCTTGCAGAAATATTGAAATTTTCGCGAGAAAAAATCGTTATACGAGTTTTATTCACACCCTTGAAATCTTGGCAACGTATTCAAGTCCTCTTTTGCTGCAAGTCACGAACAATTAATCACGCAACACCTTTTACCAAAGTACAAAGGCCGTCGACACAGGAAGATAATTAGGCGAAAGGGTATAAGGAAAAATAAAGAGTTGGCTTAAAAAAAGGGAACTTGTACAGAAGGGCCAGTGTAGTACGAAGGAATCGTAACCGGTTGTCTTGTCCTTTTCGGTCCCTTTTCCATACACTCTTTTCTAACAGGATTGGAAGAAAGAGAGAGAGAGAGAGAGAGAGAGATAGGACAGACGAGAGAAAGGTAATGAGAGTTCCGAAAACTATGGTAGGCGTTTTCGATTCTCAACTCTACTTCCATTCAACGTGAGTGCTCCTGTGGGGCTGCTCACGATTTTCTCACTCTGCTCCCTTACTTTCTCTCTCTCTCGCTCTCCCGCACTCACTTTTTTCCTAGAGATCTTTTCTCTTTCCAAGAGATCTTTTTCACAACGTATCTTTATCTAAATAAAATGTTTGCGAAGATTATGAAATGAGTGAAAGGACATGTAAAATTTGAAAAATGTAAACGAAAACGAATGCGATCAGGCAATTTTTGTCACATGCTTTACTTTGAATGAATAATTTGTGGGAGGAGAATGGAGTCAAATTTCAACTTTATGCTGTAGAGCTTTATGCTGTTATGATGTAGAGTTACATACATTAAAATTCGTGGTCTACTCTCAGCTTGTCTGAACTATAGAGATTTCCGTAAAATTTAAAGACTTTCATTGATTGTTATCATATTGACGATATTATGACTTTAACTTATTTTTTCGTATAGGTCGTCGAATTAGATTTCTTTTTTAATGATTAAATTTTAATCCAATTGAAATTAATTGAACAAGCCCAAGCAATGAGATTTTTTAAACATTCGAACATGTCACCAAAATTTTTTTGTAACATTTCAATATTATTGAAATAGTCGTCAACATTCAAGATATATCATGGCAATGGGGTTTAAGCAGATCAACCCAAAACAGGGTAAAAATATCTGTAAAAAGAGAATTAACAATTCTTCATAAGCTTGCTAAAATTTAATAAGGCATAAAAGTTATTTGTCGATAATGGTGTCACTAAAAATTGGCAATTATGACTAAAAATTCGTCTTTCCTTCACACCAGTTCTCAATGCTGTGTTCCTGTTAGAAAGTTCCAACAGTCTTCTATCTGAATCTCGAATATTCGATGGAAAACGAATTGAGATATCGCTAATTAAGCTCGTTAATAAATCATCCGGTGTCAATCGTAATACAAGATCGATCCTCATGTCAGATTCATTCGCATATTATCTACCCTCACGAGGTTAGGTGCATCTAACTACCCCGAATAATAATAATGACCGTTACATTGTGCATATTGCAGCATCTGCATAGATATAGTAGAGGAGATGGTTTGTTCGAAATGGTTTGACTATCGCTATAATAGCACAGTTCACGATTTGGAGAATCGAGTCTACGTTCTAGAATCGCTTTACATCTGATCTACTGACGATGGGTTTGATTCTCGCCAATTCAACAGCATATATAAAGCATCATGCTCTGTGTATTTGTACTGGTTCGTTCGAGGTGATCCACGTTTATGCGTACAAACACGAACTTAACGGATCTTCTCCTCTCCTCCCCATCTCTCTTCGTTCCTCTTCGTTGAACGAGACGATCGCCGATTGGACTATTATCTCTTGATGTCATACATATATATCTATATATATATGTAGAGCAATTGTCCATGAGAGAGAGAGAGAGAGAGAGAGAGAGAGAGAGAGAGAGAGAGAGAGACAAATAGATAGAGAGAGAGATAGAGAGAGAGAGAGAGACAGAGAGAGAGAGAGAGAGAGAGAGAAAGAGAGAAAGAGAGAAAGAGAGAGAGAGAGAGAGAGAGAGAGAGAGAGAAGCGGAGAACGGGAGAGGGAAAACCCACGCACTGTATCCACATTGCGTCGAGTTCAAGCTAATATGCATATCCGTACGATTAATAGTTAATGGCCCCATTGAACTGCTCACCTCCAGCTAACGAGAAAACTGTCTCTCGGGTCCATCCGATCCTCCAGTACGTGGTATATATATAAATATATACATACATACATATATAAAGCTGTTTTTTGCGAATATTATACGACGCCGAAGGGTGATGTCGTAAGGATCTGAGAACGCGTGCGAGGAAAAACACGAAGGTGAGATGTGCAATGTCACAAAGCGAAGATATAAGACAGAAAGCCAATGAAATCGATGAGGATCGTCGTATATAGTCTCGGATCCATTCAATCCTCCAGACCACCCTGTCAGGAAGTTTTGCCGCAATAACGTTCGTGTTTCTTCTCGTCTGCCTTAATTTTATCAGACGATATCATTGATTCTCCCACTCCATATACATGCGGAGTACCCACACATTATTATCGTTTTGTGCAAAAAAAAAAAAATCGAACTTATGACCCGAGTAATGACCAGCGAACTTTCAATTTTCATAATGTTAGATTTCATAATTGAATTTGTATTTAATAATTTGACAATAAAACAGAATTTTTCCGCTGCTAATTTTCTACCTTCGATGACTTATGTTGCTCGTTGATCGTGTATTATGTTATTCGTTTCGCCGGAGGAAAATAAATGTTTAGCGGAAGTTGAATGGCATACAATTGCGGTGGTGTTTTTGTCTACCATAATTGTAAGTTTGGCAATGGAAGAGATTTGGATTAATTGTCGTCTGTGCTGAAAAACTTTTTTTATATACTACATAAAATCAGTCCGTAATTTTTAAATGCTCCATCATGAATTTTTTACCCCTTAAAATAAACTCCGAAACCAAATAATGTTTCGTCATTTTTTTAAATTTAATAAAATGTCGTCTACCCATGTAAGTCAACAGCTATATAAATATCCATCAAATCGAAAGTTTCAGAGCTCGCCACAAGTGGCTTGATTTCGTGGACGGTGTACCTACATTTCATGATGAAAATTCATGCCTAAAATCTCTCAAATAGAGAATTCTTGTGCAACGTAATATCTCAAATCGTATTTTGCTTAAAATAAACAATTCATCCAAAGTTTTCACGTTGAATAAATTGTTGTGTTGAATTTCTCAGTGTACCCTCTTAGTGCCTTCTGCCTTAACGCAACACGCAAGTTTCAAAAACCATTATTATATCTTTTACATGCTAAATAATGTGCTCAGATATATATATATATATATATATATATATACACTCAACCGTAACGAAGTAAATAAATATTCACACAGGCTCGTTCAACGTTCCACTATCCCTAATTTTAGAGCAAAGAATCGCTTTCCAAGACCTGCAAAATTTCCCCCTCGAACACAATCGTTCGTCTCGCAGCATCGCTCAACGTCCAATGCTACAAGGCCCGATGCCCCATATAGTAATCTCGAACTCTCTCATCGGTCTTGCCTTTTCTCGCGCTTATACTCTCCTCAGATCCCCCCTCTGGATCCGCTGGTTTGCTCTATTCGGTTGTGTCTGTCGACGAGTACGAGGCGAGTTGATGACAGAGACGGTATATAGGAGCGGAGGAGTGGAGCAAAGCGAGAACAGAGGGCCAAACTGAAGAAGAGGCTGCCGCTGTCCTTTATATTGTCTTGCTAGAGTGTACCGAGAACGAGGTCGAACTATTACGTAAGAATAATCGAAATATAACCTGTGCCCTCGGCGAGCTAATTTTCTCATCCGATGAAACTTGCAGAATATGAAATAAACGAATTTTTGCGATTTAAATCATTAAGTAAGTTTTTTTTTAATTTGAATAAATTTTGATCAATTACCTCAATTTTTCTTCCAATAATAATAATAGTCGTTTGTTTCAATAAGTTCAATTATATTCTGAATAAAATGAATACCTCTCGTTTCCCTGATCGCGAACAGTTTTTTTTCAATATTATATATATATATATATATCGTTTATCAAGATCGAGAACCCTTTTCACCCTCGACAAGTGTAAAAATATTAACGTGCTGATTCAATACTGAGAACTCGTAGCAATTGTAACCGATCAAGGTACAACGCCCTCCATCTACCCCCCTCCCTTTTCTCTCGTTCAGTGTCGATTCTCTCTGCCACAAGATGAGATGCCAAGACCCTCTTTCCTCGTTTCTGTATTTAACCGTTTGCTGTTTGCACCAGCTCGTTCTCCGAGGATCGAAATGAATTAACCAGAAGTACTGCATCCATATATATATATATATATATATGTATATGTCGTTGTATTATATCGCCATGTATACATATGGAACGATCGAACGAGCTCTCGTATGCTTTTTCGACGATCCTCTCGAACGTGGTCAAAGAAAGCTGGACAAGATCACGAGCAGGGTGCTTCGTAAAAAATGGCCGTATAATAGTTGCCGAACGAAAGAGCAGCCAAGCTCGACAGTGCCAACTTGCAAAGCGAAACGCAAGCCCGGGGTATTATGGGCGAGAAAACGGGTAACTTTGTGTCCATCGAGACATTATCGTAGATTCACTCTCTCGACGTAGTAATCTCACGTACTTCCATCCATATCTTCACGCACACACACACATCCGAATGCATTTAGTGGCTCTGCCTACGCAAGTTCTTCCTCGAGTTCGAGGCATCGTCAGATCATCAGTCTCACCGAGCTCAGACAGATCCGACAGATGGGAATTTTCCCTTTTCGTTATATCTGCTTCTAGCAACTACATAGCCAGTCCGACCGAGACTTTGGTAATTAGGACTCGTCATGGGGTGAAAAATATGATAGAGGAAATTGAGAAAAAAACAATATCGTGCGAGACTCGAATGAGAAATTTAAAATAATTAATAATTATGTTAAGTTTTATGCGTGCTAAAAAAAATCATTCTCCAGAACAGTTGCAACGAAAAGAATTTAGAATTTTTGTGGCGTTAATATTTTTTTAATGATCTTTTTATAATAGTTAAAATCTCTGATGGAAAAGAGCCAGACCGTGAGCTGGCTCTTCATCAGCAAGTGATATTAGGTGGGCGAGAATATAAGATGATGGTTGGAGTGAGAAAACGAGACTCAGAGCCGATATCAATCTACATGTTCTAAGAGAAACAGAGAGAGACAGAGAGGGAAAAACTCAAGCCCGCAGAGCGAGAGTGAATTTGTGTATCTGTGAAGGAGCTAATATAGAAAGGGATGAGAGATAGAAAAAAGGTGAGAAGGGAGAGGGAAGAAGCACAAGACAGAGATAGCCATGGGGTATTCATCATCTTTATTTTAACCACACGACGAGGTAGAGAGTAGGGCCACAGAGAGGCCTCTCTCGGCATATCCGACTTTGCGATCTGCGCTAATAACATTCGCGTTATGAATGGGCGAGAGCGGATTCACGAACACCGGGAGCATTAATTCGTCGGTCTTAAGAAGGTGCTTCGCATCACGTTCATGCTCTCTCTCTCTCTCTCTCTCTCTCGAATTGCTAGCAAGATCAGAAGAAACAAGAGACAGAGAAAGAAAAAAAGGGAAGAGAGAGGTGGGGGGGGGGGGGGGGAGGGAGACGTATAAGAGGAATTAAATAGAGCGAAAGTCTGTTGAACGTGAAGTGCATCAAGCAAAAAAGTATAAGAGAGAAGGGTATAGATGATTCTTGCAGGTTGCCGGTGAGTGCATCAGAAGGGAAACGACTTTCGAGTGTAAGCCAAGTCGCGGCTAAGATGAAAAAAAAAATGAGAAAGCATATAAAGTGAAAAGAAAAAAGACAAGTGAAACAAGCGAGAGGATGATGAACGATGTGTGGGCAACGTAATGAGATTTTTTTCAGAATTATTAGCGAAAGAGATGATCTAACGAGGAGTTTTAGATGTAAATAGTTTTTTTCGTGTAACGGAAATTAAAAGAGATCGAAATCGAAAAAAATTGTCATTTCAATAATCAATTCAAGAAAAAGTATTCTTGATAGCTTTCACATGGAATTTATGGTAGAAGGACTACTTCAATACTTACGATCGACTTCAATATTTTTTAAATTTTCAATGTAACTTTGAAAAATTTGGCAAAGTAAGATTTATCAATTACTGGCATACCTTATTTTCCTTCATTTGAAGATTAGCTAATAATTCGTATTAGTAACAGAAATGAAAAGAGATAGAAATCGAAAAAAAAAAATCATTTCAATAATCAATTCAAGAAAAAGTATTCTTGATAACTTTCATATGGAATTTATGGTAGAAGGACTATTTACGATCGACTTCAATATCTTTTAAATTTTCAATGTATCTTTGAAAATTTTGGCAAAGTAAGATTTATGAATTACTGGCATATCTTATTTTCCTTCATTTGAAGTATTAGCTAAAAATTCGTATTAGTAACGGAAATTAAAAGAGATCGAAATCGAAAAAAAATGTCATTTCAATAATCAATTCAAGCAAAGTATTCTTGATAGCTTTCATATGGAATTTATGGTAGTAGGACTATTTACGATCGACTTCAATATCTTTTAAATTTTCAATGTATCTTTGAAAATTTTGGCAAAGTAAGATTTATCAATTACTGGCATATCTTATTTTCCTTCATTTGAAGTATTAGCTAAAAATTCGTATTAGTAACGGAAATTAAAAGAGATTGAAATCGAAAAAAAATGTAATTTCAATAATCAATTCAAGCAAAGTATTCTTGATAGCTTTCATATGGAATTTATGGTAGTAGGACTATTTACGATCGACTTCAATATCTTTTAAATTTTCAATGTAACTTTGAAAATTTTGGCAAAGTAAGATTTATCAATTACTGGCATATCTTATATTCCTTCATTTGAAGTATTAGCCAAAAATTCGTATGAATAATTCGACGGTTATTTTACCATATCGACTATAAAATTGTTTAACATTCAATAGTCTTGTGTCTTTCCTGAGTGTTGACGGAAACAAAAAATCTATTTACATACGCTATATTTTTTTTCCCAAGGGTGATCCATCAAATCCCGATGACATATCAATAAAAAATCAAATAAAATAGAACAAGATAAAATATTGATAATAAAATTATCAAGATTATCAAGTTTATCAAATTATCAAGATTGGAGGATAAATTTTTAACGTAAAATAAAATTGTGTAAGATAAAACCCATTATACAGTAATTGATATCGGCAAATCTGTAAAGCCTGAGACTGTAAGCTTCTCTCATTCCAACGTGTAGCAAAATAAGCCTCGTGGACTAAATTAGTCCTCGGAAAATCACGCGATCTATTCTCCCTTCGCGAGGCTTTCTTTCCTCGCGCCGCGTCCCGAAATAATTGGCAAAAGAAAGCACTGGAGAGCGGAGAGAAACGCCGCACACAAACGGTCGTTCCCAGCGGACAATGTGAATTATTCGAGTTGGCGGCGGTGGCGTGGGGTGCACACTTTCAGTTCCACCGACTCTCTTCATTGCACACGCCAAGGAGCTTTGCTCGCGCTAGAGAGATTTCTCACTTGTGCCCGATGCGACGCGAACTCTGAGTGACCTCGTCGTCTATACGCGAAAACCAAGTCGCGACGGCGCTATTCTGGCGTTATATACACGCATGAAAGATCAAGAGAGAGAGAGAGAGAGAGAGGGAGGAAAAAACGAGAGAGAAAAATTTAAACGAGCTTGCGTGCGAGAGCCTTTATACGCAAAGATAATGCACGCGCGAAGAAGAATGGGGAATCCCTGACTCATCGTCCACGTATTCGAGATTCACTCTCATCTGTTGTTCTTCGTGCATGATATATATATATATAGTACTAGGCACGAGATATTCTTAGGGTGAGTAGGAAGTATATCGTGTACAGAATTCTATCGGTATTGATTCGACCAAAAATAAATTGTAAAAATTAATGTACTTGTTTCTTTTTTTTTGTGCTTTTGTACGAAATTTTTGTTTTTGATGAAAAACTTTATGTGTAACCTACGGATAATTTAAATTAGGGTAACGTAACAGAAGAATAAAACGTAATAAGTCTCCTATTTTGGCCTCTCGATTGAGCCAGAAAAATATTAACACGAACAAATCGAATCACACCAAGTGACTATAATTTTCTTCTATTTGGATGAATTTAATTTAATTTGTAGCAATTTGAAAAAGCCGTTGATTAAATTGGAGATGATAGAGTTTTTGTTAATCGCGATGCCTTTATTTTTGTAACGATGAGAGAGCCCCTTCAATAATCCCCAAAAAATTATGTAAAGGGGAATCGATTATCTAAATTTTTAAATCTATAGAAAAATGTTTGAAATTTTTTTGCCGATAAAACCAAGCGATGTTTCGAAGCTTGAACGATTTATGGATAAAATGAGCCCAGAGGAGAGTCGCAATTTCACGAGGAAGAAAATTTCTGTCCACTTTCGTAAGCCAACTCATTTATTGCCAAAATGTGAGTGAGATTTGAAATTTTTCTATTCTTGCAAGAATTTATATATCGATATGACGCTCCGAATGATTGCCACGAAGATACGACAATCATGTATGATTTCAAGTCAGAACGTTTGAGAACCAAAAGGAACAGGATAGAAAAACATACGAGAAAGCAGAATATCTGCGTTGGCGCGTTTTTATAATAAACGCGGGAGGGTATCTGCGCAGATTCTCGAACGAGTATATATATATATATATATCCGAGGGCGGTTACGGACACGCGCAAAAGCTTCGAGCTTCTCGTTTTTCCGACTATACGAAGGAGAGAGAGAGAGAGAGAGAGAGAGAGAGAGAGAGAGAGAGAGAGAGAGAGAGAGAGACAGACAGACAGACAGAGACAGAGAGAGAGAGATAGAGAAAGCGAGAGTCCGTCGTTGCTCATTGTGCTCTGTTCTCTGCGTTGTGCATTCTCGATCTCTCATCCGGGAATCACTGCCTATCCCGAGAAATTCATTTTCTACTGGTGTACAAGAATGCTCTCTTAACCCCGCTTTGTTATAATATACTATATATCTCGCTTCACTGCCCCGACAAAATTTCACTCGTCGTTCCGCAACGGCTGCATGATAACTTACTTTTGTACATCCGAACGAGCTACTCGGACCGCGTAAATCAGAGGCAAATAATAGAAGAGCTGCAGAATTTCGAAAATTCATTTTTTTTTTTCGTATTCTGCGGCACTTTTGTGTGTTAATTGCTCTCATTTTAATTTCGATGTTTTTGTCATTCGATAATATATATAATAATAATAATAATAATAATAAATAAAAATAAATGATTATTACGAATTTATCAAGTCCTGTCCATTCTCCTGTCTTTAAGGTAAGAAAAGAAACTCTTGCGAGTGATGGGATAATCGCGTATCGATAATTAATCCGAGAAAGAAGTTCGCGCCGAAGATTCGCCAGAGAGAAAGAGAGACAAAGTGAGAGGTCGAGAAAAAAACGACGGAAGGGTCAAGGGGAATATAATAGAAATATAGAGCTCGAGTGAGAGAACGAAATGAGGGGAGAAAGTGGCACGATAGGAGAGATGTCCGAGAGCGCATATAATCGTCGTTGGAGAGAAGAGAGAGAAATATCGAGATGCTCGATCGAAATAGATCGTCCGAGTGGCAGCAGCAGAGAGAAATAGAGGAGGAGGAGGAGGAGGAGGAGATGGATGTATATATAAAAGACAACGTGAAGCTCTCTCGGTGGACACACCGGGGCAAGTTGATCACTGCAAATCTTCGGAGCAATTATCCCAAGTGGGCGAGATCGGCGAGATCCATAGTTGGCGAGAGAGACGAAGAGATCGGCACGAAAGCTGAGGAAAAAAGGCCTCATGTGTGTACGAAGAAAAATAGTTCCTTGACTCGAATTTCGGATTCATAATTCCAATGTTACTTTATATTTGCTGTTATTTATGTACTTTGCTCACATCTGACCACTTGATGTATATTTTGTATTTTAAGAACTTTACAGTCAAAAGTTGCCCATACAGCTTTGATTGAAACCAATTACACAGCCTTAATTATGCTTAATGTTTATTTGCGCACAATTTCATTCTCGATCTCATACATAGTCTTAAATCGCATCGTAAGATCGAGAGAATTTTCTGTGGTAAAACAGAAGTTGGATACAAGCATTGTAGATATAAAGTGGGAGTGAGAGTGCTCTCCATTGTTTAGTCTTGGAACTGTCCGCCTCTTCTCAGCGCGAAAACCCACCGGGTTATCTTTCACCTCTTTCGGTCTGTCTGTCTCATCGCGATTATTCTCTTCTTATTTTTCAATTTTTTTTTTTCTTCTACTTTTCATTTCTCCGTTTCTCCTCTGTGTCTGGCTACCACACCCCGTTTCGTTTCTCCACTTCGAAGCACAGTCTGCGTATCCAGCTGTACTTTTTGCAATCCGTTAATTCACCGAGTGGGGACCTTTCGCACAATGATGCAAAGTGCGAGTTTGGAATCCTTGCAGTCTCGACTTCGCGGATCGTTCCTCACGCCAGTACACCGTACAAACATTATTATGACTACAAGTTTAATTAATGCTTGCCACGGATTATGTGCCTTAAAGCACGCCTTATAGTCAAAAGAGAGAATTAACTCTCTTCAGTTTCCATTTCTCCACTTTTTTTTTTCTTATTTTATCTATTTTCTCACTGAGATGTACCCAAACGGCTAATCTCACGTACGATTGTTGCAATAAATTGGATGACCATCTTCGTCTATCCAGAAATGCTTAACGCATTTTTTCAGAGGTTCAATAATGAAAACAGTAAAATTTCAAATCTTACACAACAAATAGAAAAAAACAAAGTAATGATATAAAAAAAAAAAATTGTCACTGTACAGTAGGGCCTAAAATTAAATTCATACGATCACTAATTCACAATATTTTGACGTTACAGTGAAATTTTCAATAAGCTTATCATTCTGGATCATTGATCTCCCTTGAGTCGACCACCACCTCATGGGCTATACGATATTACCCCAACACCACCTTTTTCTCTATACAAAAATCCTAAATTAATTCACTCCAACAATTTTCATACAAAAAAATAAGTAAAAAGAAATGATAAAATTGGCGTGCCTTAAAGCACGCCTTATAGTCAAGCGAGAGAATTAACTCTCTTCAGTTTCCATTTCTCCCTTTTTTTTTCTTATTTTATCTATTTTCTCACTGAGATGTACCCAAACAGCTAATCTCACGTACGATTGTTGCAATAAATTGGATGACCATCTTCGTCTATCCAGAAATGCTTAACGCATTTTTTCAGAGGTTCAATAATGAAAACAGTAAAATTTCAAATCTTACACAACAAATAGAAAAAAACAAAGTAATGATATAAAAAAAAAAAAATTGTCACTGTACAGTAGGGCCTAAAATTAAATTCATACGATCACTAATTCACAATATTTTGACGTTACGGTGAAATTTTCAATAAGCTTATCATTTTGGATCATTGATCTCCCTTGAGTCGACCACCACCTCATGGGCTATACGATATTACCCCAACACCACCTATTTCTCTATACAAAAATCCTAAATTAATTCACTCCAACAATTTGCATACAAAAAAATAAGTAAAAAGAAATGATAAAATTGGCGTGCCTTAAAGCACGCCTTATAGTCAAAAGAGAGAATTAACTCTCTTCAGTTTCCATTTCTCCACTTTTTTTTTCTTATTTTATCTATTTTCTCACTGAGATGTACCCAAACAGCTAATCTCACGTACGATTGTTGCAATAAATTGGATGACCATCTTCGTCTATCCAGAAATGCTTAACGCATTTTTTCAGAGGTTCAATAATGAAAACAGTAAAATTTCAAATCTTACACAACAAATAGAAAAAAACAAAGTAATGATATAAAAAAAAAAAAATTGTCACTGTACAGTAGGGCCTAAAATTAAATTCATACGATCACTAATTCACAATATTTTGACGTTACAGTGAAATTTTCAATAAGCTTATCATTTTGGATCATTGATCTCGCTTGAGTCGACCACCACCTCATGGGCTATACGATATTACCCCAACACCACCTTTTTCTCTATACAAAAATCCTAAATTAATTCACTCCAACAATTTGCATACAAAAAAATAAGTAAAAAGAAATGATAAAATAATTTTTTGTCCTTACTAAGACACAATTTGAATTTTAAAGTTTCTCATGAAAATAGAGAACTCGGAAACGAGTGGGTGAACGCGTCTTACGCACCCCACGTGTGAATAAGATGTGCGCCAAATGCAAATAACACATTTATATATCTATAGAGCTTTGCTCAAGAGATATGAGATGAGCCAGAGACGAGATGAAGACGCGTCGAGGTCGCGTCTCCCGACTGACTTCTCCGGGAAAACGATTCCATCGGCGTGGATGAGCCTCATATCTCTCCTCTCGTGTGTGGAGCTCTCAGTTTTACGCTCAAATTCGCGCGTACGCGCGAACTCAGTGCGGGGGTGAATAATGCACACACAGAGCCAGCACAGAGATCGTACTCTCGTGGCTGCAGCGACGAGAAAAGGATGAAGAGAAGAGTCACGATAGGTGGAGGGAGGTGGGTTGTCGAGGGGGGTGTGGGTGAGGGGGGGGGGATGCTTCGAGAGAAACGGGCATATACGGGACGTCAGGCAATTATTCATCGCGTAAGGTTGGGAGTAACAAATCGCCAGTCAAGTGGCAACACCGTCGTCGCTCGTCGTTGCGCAAGCTGCAACGAGTGCATATATATATATATATATATGTGTGTGTCTGTGCAGATGCACATTATGACGTTATATGCAACGTCTTCGAGATGAGGCAAACGAGTCAGAGAGAGTCTGATAGAGAGATAGAGAGAGAGAGAGAGAGAGAGAGATCTTGCGAAGGTAAGAGAGATCGCCTTCGCGAACTCCTCCCACGTATGTCTACGATCCGCGAGAGTCTCGACAAGAGAGAGAACGTAAATTTAGCACTAACGCATTATGCACGCTCGGACTGACTCGCATTGGGCGTGATATGCGTGAGTGTGGTCGCGTGTATTTCTATGTGTATGTAAAAAAGAGGGGAGTGTATATATATATATATATATGTATGTAGATATAAAGGGTTCCTATAATACAAACGTGAGACTCTCGTCATATCTCTCGCCAACACTTCTTTGCAGATACGCTTTATTCTGTATATACTATGTAGATATATATATATATATTATTATTCCTTTTTCTTTCTACATACTTCATCGTGTTCATCTTACCGCTATTCTTCGCTGCGACCTTCCCCACGGCAATGCTAAGTGTCTGAGACTTGTCGTGAGATATTATCAGGTTTACGAGTATGATGTGTGCACACATATATATATGTAGCTAATGGCTTCGATGGAAGTGAGAAATTTTCAATTTTTTATACGAAATTGGGAGTCTCGAATTTTCACGTACAGTTTTTCAATGAAAAGGGTAAACTGGTGTTTTTATATTAGCTATAGATTTTTTTATTTTTCATATTTTTACAGATGACGACTCGTTGATGAAAAATACGCGGCGTCCTATAAAAAATAATATCACACACTGAGAGAAAAGATTTGTTGAAGCAAACGAAAACAAAATCCTTCTAAAGTTGTAACTTTAGAAGGATTTTTTTTAAAGTATTTGTGGTCGATTACGGGGGCGTCGCGATTCAAATTCCACCAACCCCTAAATAAGAACCACCCTAATATATACATTATTGCGCGTGTGGGTCGTTCTCGCGGGTCTCTGCATATATATATATATATATATATATATATATATATTAGCGCTCGAGACGAGTGTCCGCGAGTCATTAGCCGGGCAAATGGCGTTCCGGTGCCTGGGACACGCGGTATGGATCTTCCTGGTGAAAGAGAGAGATAAAGACATATATATATATATATATACATATATATATGAGACAATTTTTATACAGCCACAAAGGCCAGACGCTACCAACATGTCATAATCAGCTGGCTGTGAAAGCCCCCGCACGCTCGACGGGAGAAATGCGAAGCCCATTAGGGAAAACAACGAGTGCCACTGTGTGTACGCTGATGCCCACCTTTATACATATTTACCATTACTATATATACTATATATGTATACATAGATATATACATACAAAGATATACATACGACGCCCGATACGAATAACAGCACGTTTCAGATTCCCAGTGGAAAAGAGCACGTTTCAGATTCCAAGTGGAAAAGAGCACATTTCAGATTCGAGGTGAAAAAGAGAACTAGCACAATTCAGGTCGACTCGAATATTAGCAAGTTTCAGATAAGTTAATTATAAAATTGGAAATTAATAATTCTACATAAATACTCGATTTAATTCTATTATTCACATTTACACTGACTTATTGACCAAATAATTACAAAAACTGTTAACTGTTATGAAAAATATACAGCAGTAGAAATTTAAAAAAAAACGTAACATTTCACCTATTATGTCGTTGCATACCGAGTAGACTTTTTATTAGCAAGCCAAACAATCTGTTTCATAAAAAATGATTGCCATTGTTATACAGATGATAGAGTGAGAAAAAATATAATTCATGTATTGTTTTTCGTTATTTTTTTTTGTGCCAAGCAATTCTAATTCACTCGCCAATCCTGATGGATTATTTAATTTGATTATATATTCACAACGAAATTATTAGATCAACAAATAAGTATTTTTTATTTATTACATGGATACGTTGTCGAAATAAAAAATTGCAGACCGTATTAATGCAATTAAATTTGCAATTATTTAATTTATTCCATGGAATAAATTACATCATGCAAATTATGATTTCATCCTAAAAATCGTGAAATTCGGAGGGTATCAATATTAAATAAAATAACGAACAAAAATGTTCTATATTTATCCGGAGGACGAGATATACAAGATATTATTGTATTATAATATATAATATTATGAGACTCATAATATTCAATGTGCGAGACAAAACGTCTCAATTATATGTTTTACGAATTTCTCAATATATAATAATGAATAGATCATGGATAACGGGTAAGCGAGGAAGTATAACAAATGAACGTTGAGCAGTCCGTCATGACCAGGTGAGCTTTTCTATACATCCCAGAATTCCAGATCATGAGAAACAAATGATCGCAGCATTTTTTTTTTTAAATATTCGCAGTATACTGACAGCCAAAATGGCTTAAGCTCGGAAATTCGCAAAACTGCTTACCGTACTTTACGTTCATGCAAACCCGTTAGATTATCTCTTATATTCTCGAGAATCTCGAGTATTCATCTCAATGTGCTTGTTAAAACCCTGCCAGACAGCTTCTTTTCACTCGCTTCCTCTGTCTGGGGGATATTGTATACATCTTAATCGAATTGTAAGCCAATTTGGGAGTTTCACGAAAATTAACCAACCGTCTCTCATTATTCCCGTGTCATTCGTCTTCGTCAAATCGTGTATTACCGCCCGAACAAGAGCTTATTGAAGCATGATAATGGAAGACCCTTTACGTAAAAGGTATCAAGATTTAATAAGAATTTTCGAAGCATTTTTGTTATTGCAATTAATCGCTTCCCGACATTTAATTATTGAAGAATAATTATTTTTCAGGCTTCTGGATTAAAAATTCTTCATATTTTACATTTAAAAAATTGAGAAGTCAAAATATTTACATTTTTTATGGAGATTCGTGAACGTGAAAAATTGTAGTTATGATAATTTTTGTAATCCTCCATGAGTATACTTGCATATAAAAATATATATTTTTGTATAATGGTAAACGAATTTAGTATATTTTTCAGAGTATGATTTTAAAAACATTTAGGGCCTGAGAGAGAGAGAAAAGATTCATGCAAAACAGGTGAGGATGAGGATGAAGATGAAGATGAAGATGAAGATGGAGATGAAGATGAAGATGAAGATGAAGAAGAAGAACTCATATCGTTGTTGTGGGTTTGGCCTCACGGTCGTGTCGATATACACCGGAAATAAAAAAAATGCACCAATACGTTACTCAGTTACCGTGCCCCTGGTTGGCACGGCGGGCAAATTTCGCGGTCGGGACCCTTTTTGTCGCGAATGAACCGTTGACAGGTTTGCGGTCGTCTTATAATAGCGCTATATATCTCGGTCGCGTGGTCGGTGCTCTTCCCTTCTTTTACATAAATATATACATCCAAATGTATGTATATATGGGGCATTTCAGCTCAAATCGACAGGTTTGTGACCTCCACGTTTCTGGGACTTTATCCCCCGCATTTTTTCAAATATTTGTTACATAATAATGATTACATAAATGTTGGTTACATAGTAATGATTTTTTTTTCCAAAAATTATACCAAAAAAATTTTAGACAAAACTTTAGAATAAAAAAAAATGTCTAAAAACCTGCGATGCATACAAAAATCCATGAACTACATCCTAGAGTGGGCCGGGACCCAATTCTTTTTTTTCCGATCATTAGAACTACATGTATATTTAAAAAAAAAACAAAAGTTGAATGGAGGTCATAAGGGCCGTGTCATTCTAGGGTTATCGCTTAAATATATTGATAACTCACAAAATGATCTTTTTCAAATTTTAAAAAGTATGTCTAACTTTTTGTTTCACGTTAATATTTATGAAAATATTATTATCAAATAAGGGCTGAGGAAAAAAAATCACAAAAAAATCTGCATGTCATTTAAGCCGGGTTGTAACAATCATATAAATAATTCTGGACCACATTCCAGAGGGTGAGTGTCACAACACTATCGATTGGATCTGGAATGCCCTACATATATATATATATATATAGAACAGCAGAGACAAATACACACAGGATGCCTACATATTCTGTAATATGCGCAAGCATGCAACTATTTATAGAGCTCTTTTCCATCTATATTGCAAATTCTTCCTATAAGTATTCATGTATTTCACATACATGTAAAAGAAGAGATCCACGACGACCGAACACCATTCTACTAAAGTTGTCCTATGTACGCGAGAGGGAGAGAACAGGCGATAGTTGTGGCTATTCCGAGTGTGTCGCAACGTGTACGAGCAGCATCCGATGGAGAAGGAAATATATATGAGGGAGAGGAAGACGTGCGAACGACGGATCGTTTCGGCAGGTGCGGCCGAGGGATATCTTTCTTCTTATAAATTCGTCTTTGCGATATAATTTTTTTGTTCCAATTGACCTTTTCAATTTTGCACAATGAGACGAATCTGTGCAGCCTCATATTACATATAAACTATCGATAAAAATAAATAATTATTAAAATTGCCATTCGTAACTTTTCCTATTTTTTGTTAACGCTTAAAAATATATTTACAATAAATTTCAAAGCTTTTCTACGGTTTTGCGAATTTAATTGCGAGCTCGCGAATTTTATAGAACGACCAAAACAGGTTTAATATATTGTCAGCACATGCAGCATCCGCGGAGAAATGTGATAATTCAAAAAATCGATATATGAACTGCTTCGGGGAGGGAGGGGGACAACACGATTTTTATACTCACATAATACAAGTATATATTGTATACTACTATATATAGCGCCGAAAGTATATATACATAGTGACGGTCATAAACGTACGTGCTCATTAACCTAATGGACAGGTGTGTGTAGTCTCTTGCAAAGACCACAATGAGCCGCTGCCCATATATTTCTTAGAACACGCCGAATAATTGCTGGCTTGGATATATATATATACATATATATAGGGAGTCTCGCAGTTCGTGCACGAAACTGCGACAGGATCGCGAGACTCTTGATCGGACCAATCGAGCTATCAAGGAACGCGGGTGTCCACCCGGTTTTACAGGCATATATATATATATATATATATATATATGTATGTATATATATATATATATATATATACATTTCTGTAGCCATGTGTATTTGTATAATTAATTCAAGAATTATACCAGGGCAACGACTAATAACTACCGTTAACCGACGATCGAGGGGCATATCTAGTCGACGATATAACCAACAGCGAGATAACATATATATAGACACAAGATCGAACATCGGCACACAGGAGGCAAAACGGGGCTGATTCATCACGCGAGTTTCACGCGCCGGATATCGATTTAAGTCTTGTATTATATATTATCTGAAAATCTATGATACAGTGAACTCTCCTCTCCCTCGGTAATATCGAAGCAACAATTTTTCTTGCGCGACAACACTCTGGCACCGTGGGAGCTTGACTTTTGAGAAATAATGCAAACAGAACGTCAATGAGAAAATAGTTTTTGGAAATGAGAATGGTATGAAAAGAGAATTGATAAAAAATGAAACGAGAGCTTGGCGTTCTATAGAGAGTATACGGGGAGTCAGTAACGAGAAATAATTTCTAAAAATAAGAATATAGTGAAAAAAGAAAATTGATGAGAAATTAAACGAGAGCTTGGCGTTCTACAGAGATTATGTATACGGGGAGTCAGTAGCGAGAAATAATTTTTGAAAATAAGAATATAGTGAAAAAAGAAAATTGATGAGAAATCAAACGGTTGCTTGATTTTCGAAAAATAATATTGAGAGATCCGACGAGGAATAATTTTTGGAATTGAGAATTGTAAATAAAACAATCAATGATAAAAAAAAAAAAAAAACAAAACGGTTTTATATGTAAATGGGTTAAAGTGATTTTTTAGGAACAATTAGGAGGGAATCTTTCTTTTCTCACATTCTCGATATCTGCATGTACAACTTTTTCGTTGCATCTGTCAGATTGTAATATCACGTAGTTGATACGTGTTGAGACTCCGTGGGCTGCTGAGATACGAAAACGATTGGTAGACCCTCTGACGCGCCTTTGGACTGGCTCAGTGCACATCTGACCGGAAGATATTATTTTTCTGATACGAGGGCTGATCTGCAGGAGAAAGGAAAGCCTCCACTTTTGGATGAAATTTCAAGGATACAGTAAAGTGAATTTTCATTGATGCAAATTTTTTAAAGCATCATTATCGTCAATAAATTTTTCTGCTTTATCGAGTGTCATTCAAAAGAGTGAATTTTTTTATGCGTGATAAACGTAAAAGTTTATTTAATTTTACGAAGTCATTCTCGGACACAACGAAATGAATGATGAATTATTCTTACCAATTTTCTGTTCACCACCCTCAAGCTGCGAAGTGAAGCTACGCAGCCATTGAATTATATTATTTAAAAATAATAATAACAAGATCGTTGAAGATAAAGATAAAATACTCGCAACATAATCAAATCTTCCCAGAATCTCATGATAAATCGCTTCCAAATCCATCCTGCATGCACAAAAATTAAGTGTAAGATTACGTACAAAAGTGATGGATTCAACGTAACTTATAAATTGACAGCTGGTTACACATTCGTTCATCAAGAAACCAGTAACGTGGGAAATACAAAATGTGAATGGAGTGCCTCACACAGATCAGATCATTCTCATTAATACGATCGCTTTTGTATATCACATATCTCCCACATGTCTCCCAGCTAGACCGAGTGGAATAACTTTTCGAACCACACGGTCAGATTTTATGGGAACGCGTGTCATACACCCACACCACCTACACATTAAAATAAAGTTATACATTTATCTAATATATATATGTATAGATATACATATAAATATTTCTCGCTCGTTCGCTCCGCTAATCGTTACGATGATGGATGACCGTCGTTTCGTTTGACCTATCCTGATTATCCCTCGTGCCACGTCATTAGCAAGACCCTCTTCTTCCACTCTTTCTCGCTGTTGTATTAAATACGAACACGACGAAAAAAATAAATCGTTTCCTCGGATCTTGTACCCTCGTAAAAATTCTGTACCTGTAACTAATATCGAAACGTTTCATCTGGAAGTCTCTCGTTCGATAAGAGGATCCGATACGGCAAAAAGAATTTCATCGTTCGATGATATACAGACACTTTGCTCGAATATTTCGTTCTCCTTTTATACACATAAATATGTACATTGCCAGTTAAAAGTACAGATATCAATCCTTTCGCGTGTTTTAGTTTTTTATTCAGTCAGTATCTCCATATTTTGGTCGTCACGAGCAGTGAGATCAAGATAGATCGAGATTTGTGATTTGTGAAGTTGAAAAAATGGCAACGCTGAGAAACTTTTTACCTCTTAACTCTTAACCTATCAAAAACATACATACACTATCGGTCAAAAGTATTTTGCCACCTGTTCAAGTTTTTGTACTGTGAAAGGCCGTTTTTTATTCTTCACATTTTTGTATCTAAATATTTTTCATTAGATATTTGACACTTACTGTCTCATGACCAATATGATTTTTCGAAAAAATCGGTACAAAATAATCTTGCTGCAATTTATAGAGGTGAAACTATATTCTTTTGATCGAAAATGTATTTGCAAGGTAAATTTTTTAGGTCGACGAAATTTTTTATTTTTACGATGAAAATACGGTAATTCAGTGGCTTCCACGATAGCAGAAACCTCGAGAAGTCATGACAGGACGTTTGCAAAAAACCCCAAATTTCGGTATCCCAGACTTTTGGAAGATTTAATTGAATAAAAATGTATATAAATTATATATCATATGACGCGAACAATAGGCGTCGGAAGGTACAAAATGTCCGAACTCTAAAGTATTCCACCATCACTTTACCAAAATTTTCATACATTAAAATGTTTTTTCTATTTTCTATTCAATATTTTTATATCTCAATATTTTTAATTGGAACGCTTGTCACCTGCTTTAAATTATCAATGAAAAAAATTGGTCCAAAAAAAAAAACACTCGTAATTTATCGAGGTGGTAAAATACTTTTGAACGGTAGTGTATGTAGACGTGCATATATAATATATTTGTACGAGAGGCGTCGAGAGGGACGAAATATACGAGCGATAGTGGTTTGATGAATCGCACCAAACGAAAAGTTTGGTGGGATGGTATCACAAACCGCCCGACTTTCTTGCTGCGGTTGCTTTTGCTGCTGCAACAAGAATCAAGAGAGGGTCGTGCGTATGCGTTCTTCGTAGCAAAGAGAATATATATATATATGTCGCGAGAGAGTTTACGGTGCACGAAACCGTAAATCCCGGGTGCGACGATAAACGACAATTGCATCGTCGTCGTACTTCTTCCCCTTCGCGGCGATTCATACACATGACTTTTGCGAGGACATGCAATGGCGGTTCGATATTATTCTCTGTGTCCTGTAAAAGAGGATAACGTCAGAACGTGTGAAGTGTAATAGCCCATATACACACATATATATATATTTACATTTCGTTATACGAGCACGACAAGAAAATCATTCGTTCACCAACGCGAATCGTCATACGAAGGAGTTTGAATGTTCCGAACTCGCTTGTGTGCAAGAGAGAGCGTGGGTGGACATGCGTACAAGAGATAACGAAAATACAGGGGGCAAGAAGAGAGAATAACACGTTGCTGCACTATAAAGTTCGAGTTATAAATTATATTGCCGATCCGATCGCTCTTTCTCAATATACAGTACTGCGGCGTCCTGTGCAAAACATGACATACATGTGTGTATATTGAGGTGAATGCTTGATAGGAAACATTGAAGCACCAACTCTGCATCTTGTATTATCGAGGACATTACGATGAAAAATGTTCCGCTGTTGATGGTAGCAGAGTAAAATTTGCCGAAAATAATTTGATCAATTAAAACGTTAATTAATTAATGATTTGTAATCAGATGAAGAATTAATTAATCGATTTGTAATTAGTTACTTAATTTACTATCTCAACATTAGTTGAAATTATAATTTTCGAAATACTCATAATTATTATAATTATTTGGATAGTTTTTAACAAATGTTTATTTCAACTTATTCATTTCAAGTAATTAAGTTATCAGGCCCACGTATAAATTCTCCATGGATCATTTACGGCAGAACTGATATGTTTCGAAGACCAATTATAATTGTCGAAATGCTTATAATTATTATAGTCATTTGAATAGTTTTTAACAAATGTTTATTTCAAGTTATTAATTTCAAGTAATTAAGTTATCAGGCCCACGTATAATTCTCCATGGATCATTTACGGCAGAACTGATATGTTTCGACGACCAATTATAATTGTCGAAATGCTTATAATTATTATAGTCATTTGAATAGTTTTTAACAAATGTTTATTTAAAGTTATTAATTTCAAGTAATTGAGTTATCAGGCCCACGTATAAATTCTCCATGGATCATTTACGGCAGAACTGATATGTTTCGAAGACCAATTATAATTGTCGAAATGCTTATAATTATTATAGTCATTTGAATAGTTTTTAACAAATGTTCATTTAAAGTTATTAATTTCAAGTAATTGAGTTATCAGGCCCACGTATAAATTCTCCATGGATCATTTATGGCAGAACTTATATATTTCAACGACCAATTATAATTGTCGAAATGCTTATAATTATTATAGTCATTTGAATAGTTCTTAACAAATGTTTATTTAAAGTTATTAATTTTAAGTAATTGACTTATCAGGCTCACGTATAAATTCTCCATGGATCAGTTATGGCAGAACTTATATATTTCAACGACAAAATTAGACTTAGAGATGCTGGAATAAATTAGGGGTTGTTGAGGATGAGACGAGCAACCCTTCGTCGGTGTACTTGAGGAGAGAACGAGCAACTTCAGCATTAGGTAAGAGCCAAGGGAGCTCATGTTATCCCGCATGTGGTCGACCACAGCGCAAGCACCGATAGAGGTAAATCAACAGGTTGCTGTGAGCCGACAGAAACGAGAAGACTCTTTCACGATGTATGCTCTCCCGAGAGTGTTGCCAACAATAATTACAGCTTCTGTTACAGTTATCATGCTCATTAACGATAATGTTTCTCTTTCTGACTATTTCCCACTGACATCGAGTCAACGACAGCTGAGTAAAACGTAAAAATTATATAAATCAACACTATAAAGGGCAAGTATAAATTAAACAACCAAATTACTCAGCGAAGTATAAGAAGTAAACAAAAATGGCTTAACTTGACCAAGGAATAATCCTTGCTTTTCCAAACACGTCAATTTTTCAAATTTTCATAATGAGTAAGACAATCCTGAATTGTACGTATGTGAAAGTTCCTGACAAAAAGACCCCCCTTGGAGCTCGTACATGAAACACACATGTGTAAATCACAACGAGCTCGAGTCTTAGTCAGCATACGCCATCACATTCTTGGAATAGAAATTTCGTAAGGCCCGTTACCTTTACAGCCTGTGGACTCTCTCAAGAACGTTCCGCATGCTCGCTCGCGCCCAAGCTCGTGTGCGTAATTGTTCAATGCTGCGGGGTTGCGTACCAGGTTAGATTTTGAGATAGGGTAGGCGAGTAAGAACCGTTAGGGTGAGCAAGGGCCGGTTTCGTGGGGACTTTGAACGAGCACGCGTCCTTACGAATCTCTCCCCGCCCATCCCCCAGTCTCTTTCTCATTTCTACAACTCTCTACTATATTTTTTTTACTCTCGCTCTGCATATATGTATATATATACATATATATATATATATATATATATATATATATACGTGCCCCTTTAACTCGTTGAAGAGATAAGCCGCGGGATATCACGCAGGTACAACCGACTAAGCGACGTGTCGCGGTCAAAATGATTCACACGAAGTCACTTATATGTATAGATATAAAAATTTCCCACTTCCGAGGATCAAAAGAAATTGACATAAAAAATAGACTCGTTAGGTTATATTTTTTAATTTATGAAGTAAAAATATTTCTTTCTGAATACGATTAAATTTCGATAAGTAATTTCGAGCTTTGAGTTTCATTTGCCAGTTTCTAGATGTTTAATTTTTTTTTTACAAAAAACCTACCATCACCAGATTGTTCTCTTTAGTTTTACTTGTAAATATTATCCATGATTATTTTTTCATAAATAAAAATGATTGGCAACCGATTGTTCTACGTTACTTAAAAACAGAATATTAAAATATCGCTAAGTAATGAAAAACTGATGCATTGATGGATGGTCCAATCCATCGTTCTTGATTTATCATGGTCACAAAAATCATGGTCACCTTTTGGTAGACCTGTATGAACATACGATAAAGTGAGTGTCCTTATAACACAGATAATTTGTTATTGAGATATATTTCGAGCTTTTTGTATATAAGTAAAAAATTTCGTGAGTTGGAGCAACTATTCTTATATATAGTCACCAAAAATCATGATACATGCATACACACAGCATGTATAATATCTTGATGGCAATAAATCAAGAAGCAGCTCGACGCAGGTTTTCTCGCTCGTACTCTCTGTCGTAGCAAGTTTCTAGGTAAATTTTTTATCTGGTGGTGCTAGTGACTCTAGCAACACCTTTGTGTGACCCATAATCATAATTTCTTGGTTGTAGACTTTGGGAAAAAACGACGGAATTTTTGTACAAGAAAATCTTGAGTAATCCGAGTAGAAAGCCCATATACTACTATAGCTATAGAAATGCATCTCTCTCTCTCTCTCTCTCTCTCTCTCTCTCTCTCTCTCTTTCCCTTAGGACTGCTTCACGTCTTGTCTATGGTGAATCTCAACACTATAGTGACACATATGTTGCGCAACATACATTATTCACCACAAGCAGGTTCATGTTTTTTTTTTTTCATTTTATCTGTGAAAAAAATCATGGTCGAGCAAAGCCTCGCGCTCGTGTCCGGAAAAGAATCTCGAGCCGGTAGTAAGAGAGACGAGGTGGCCCACAGAGAGCGGAGATGGACAAGACGAGAGTGAAAGACGCGTACATATGTGCACAAGACAGCAACCTCAAAAAAGTCATGAACCCTACAAGCACTTGTATGCAGGCACGACGAACGAGGTGCGAGACTTACAAGTGATAAAAAGAGAAAGAGAGAGAGAGAGAGAGATAAAAACGAAAATATTTTTCCGACAACTCTTCCGTAGTATGACGTATACGGAAAAACGTACATATAAGCAAGATGTCCGTCAAACTTTCCCACAATACAAAATTAATCAGGGATGAATATCAATTAAAAAAAAAAAAAAAATGCAAATATTTTTCTATGAAAAAATAATTATAATTATTGTGCGAAGAGAATGCTGACTCGTAATCAATAATACTTTTGAGTAACGATGATTTTCTAATGAAAATTTATTTTGTTATTATTATTAATTAGTACCACTATGTGAGAACATTTTTGACTGAGTTAATAGACAAGTGCATTACTTATTATTTTTTTGAAAGACATTGTATGTTGCATGATTAACACCAATGTTCATGTCCTAGGACGAATTTTTCGTTAAAATATTATCTTGACACTTTAGAGTGAATTAAATTCATACGTAAGCACCATTTGACTGGAACAATTTTTTTTTAATTCGTGTTTTAATAATCTTTTCGACCAATCCTTATTTCCTTGGGAAAATATTTTAGCTGGTTTTTAATTCTAGTAGTAATCGTTAAAGTATACGGCTGGACAATAATTTCGACAGGGTAGATTGCACAAAAATAATTTGATGGACGGATAGACGCCAAGCTGGTGGAACGTGACCAGAAAGAGATTGAAGCGAGAGAGTTTTGACTCTTTCGTATAAACTCGACTTGATACAATATATTGCATTTTTAAGCTGGAAGGAACGTAGGAATGGAAAAGGACTGAAAAAAAAAGGAACTTGATCCCACGCACCGTACCCAACGTGACCCCCACGAAGAAAATGATTGCCAGCAACGAAGCTGGGTATGTATAAGCAAGCGAGAGTCTCGATAAGGCCCAGCATCATCGGTCCACGTCCAGATCGACGTGGGTCCCGAAGTGAGCGCTCGACAGGAAAGACTCCCTCTCTTGTATATATCGCTGGACGTCTCGCGCAAACACGCACGGCGTCTTGAGGCACCTGCTGAGGGACTCCCCGGAATTACCAAATGCTTCAAGTATAATTTCGTGTGGAGAAAATGAGAGAGAGAAATTCTATAATACGTTAGTTGGCTGTCGATACACTGTACGATATAACAAAGTGAAAGACTTCTCGATTGTTCTTAACTATGGGGTGCCAGGCCTCTAAATGCTCAATTTTTTTTAATTTTTTTTTAACGTCCGCTAAAGCCCAAACGTCCTCGTCTCTTTGAGAGAAGTTTCGTTTTAATGAAACTTCTCTCAAAAAGACGCGGACGTTATTACTGCTCATCCATAATGCTGATTAGTTATCGAGCGCATCAGGACAATTTTGGTACTTGATTTAAATGATATAAATATTATTTTTCGTTATTAACTATAGTAATCATGCTTAGAAATCACATAAATATTATACAGACAAAAATCAATTTTCGGAGAGATAAAATATAAAAAAGGAGAACAAATTTCATAATCATTAAGCTTTCAAACGGTAAGGTAAAATATCTTTTTTCGTGTCGCAGTTTCAAATTAATATTTTTCTATGCCAACAATATATCAAATTGTATTTTATAATTTCACAAATCTGTCCGAATAGTAACTGGTTGATAGTTTTCTCCCTCGGCCATCCCCCGTACAGTTCAATTAACGACAAGACAATATGTATGCCGATCTTCAGAGTACGAAAAGCGAGGTAGCAAAATTAAATCGCGAGAACGATACAAGTTTATTCTAATTGACGCATTGCCCACTCCGTTTCTTATCCGAGAGTCTTACGGTCCTCGTATTATTCAATTAATGAATTCTCAATCACCTCGCGAGGGAGCGAAGATGATATCGACGCGAATTCGTTTGCGAGAACGTCATTGAGTCTTGAAAAAATTCGTGCACACATACGCATACACATAAAACAAGGAGGGAGGGCTGGCTGTGAGATTGCTGAGAAAAGCTTATGTCTGCGGTAGCTCGAGAGCAAAAATTTCGCGAGGATTCGATATCGTCGACCGATTACTTTTCACGCGTTCAACCGATATTATTATTGCACCCAGCTCAAGAGCAACAATATATAAACCAACGAGGAAGAGAGAGAGAGAGAGATAATACATATCGTAGAGGGCGCTGATGTGTTCACGCGCTCACAGTCCGGACCACTTAGTGGCGAAGCTTTATCTCCGACCAGTCAGACCGGAAACTCGCTTTGTGTGTGTAAAATGACACACAATAAAAAAAATGTTTAAAAAAAAAAGAACGAAACGGTCGAAAAAAAGAAAAAAACAAATTCCAAGAAAGATGTCGATGCACGAGGAACTGAGATTTTTTTTATTTTTTATTCGCCAATAATAAAACGTGTTGTTTCGATCGTAATAAGAGTTTGATTCTTATCGTTCACTGAAAAGCTTCGAGGATCTCGAGTTTATAGGACAACGGCTACTGTTGCTTCTACAAGTCTCGCAGAGGCCGCGAGGACTCTCTCTCTCTCTCTCTCTCTCTCTCTCTCTCTCTCTCTCTCTCTCTCGTTCTGCTGCATGCGAGAGATTTGAATTAAAATTATTTTATTGCCTTAAATCAATTATCTCGACCAATAAAGTGTTTGTTGGGTGCGATCCTGCTAGTTTTATATATATACATGTATGTATACATATATATATATATATATATATATATATATATATATATATATATATATATATATATAGACATTATAATATGTATATCCTGGCAGCTTAGTTATAGCATTGCCCACTGTGGAATAATCACCTTGATTTCGACTGTATTGGCCAATTAAGTTGCGTTTATCGTTTGTATTATTGGAGTTCTTGTTCACCAAGATTTTTGCATAATTTTTTTTTTATGGTATTTATTTTCTCATTATCATTATCTTTTTCTGTTTCTCTTGTTTGCACATTGATGTGGAAGGTATTTATAATACGTCAATTGGGCTTTTTTCGGTATTCGTCCATTTGGATTATATCGAAATAAGGCCATTATATCTACATATATATATATGGAGGTATATCGAGAGAGGTGACTTTGTGTGTATCGTGCGTTAATTACAAGCCACCATTAGCATTTAAATAACTTTTCAATCGAAAATGGCGAATTGACGTTCGGCCATGCTGGCTCTTGATTGGTTCTTTGCGGGAACTCGGCGTGTGTTTGACGTCTATCGATTGAACGAGGAAGCAAAGTTTGAGAGGTGCACAGCACGCGCAGGAGAAAGAAGAAAAAGTAGCATAGTCGGGGAGGGATCGTTGATGGAACGTAATAATTTTGGTAGTGTGAGAAAGCAAGATGACTGCTTATATATCTATATATCTATATATCTATATATATATATATATATATATATATATATATATATATATATATATATATATATATATATATATAGATAAAGCTTCGAGAGAGAGTAACAGGTAGTCGATGCCAAAGACATCCGCCAACTATTTATGGCCCAATATGGTCGACTAAGTACCGTGGGAGAGCGCAGATCCCGCAGTAAAGCGTTGACCATCCCACTATACAAAACCGCACAGACTCGAATCGCTAATCCATGTCTGCCACTACCGCACATTTTTTATTTTTTTATATCTTATTCTTATTCATGACGATATTTTTTTGCCAAATTCAACAACTAAACGCAAGGTGTATCTCTCACAGTCATGGATAAGGTCAGACTACCAGATTTTCGTATAATATTTTTGTCGAGTGAGTAATAATGTATCGTTGAGATATGATTTTATTCGAATATATATATATATATATATATTAGCATCTATTTATCACATTAATAACGATCCTGTTGAGCAGATGGTATTAACCTCGGGATCAGTTCAATCTGTAAGAACATATACATATGTGACAACTGAATCAACGAATTTGCATCTTACTACTATAATTTTTTTTATCGCTAGAAAATCGCTAGAAAATCGCCGATTATAAAATCATTGACTAATGTGAATGATTCTGGCACGAATTTAATTTTCTACGCAATTTTTCATTTGCCCATATTATTCTTATTTGTGTTTATTGTTATGGACAAATGTTAAGAATCGATTAATATCCACGATAGAAAAAGAAAATCTATCAAATTATTTACTAATTGTTCGAAAAAGTGAGTTATGATTGTCATTTTTTTTACGATAATTATTTATAATAATTTTCTTATCAAATCTTTTTTTTTCATCCAAATTTTCCTCCTTTCTAGTTCGATGAGAGAGCTCGTGCGGCTTTAAGCGACATTCTCTCGGACGTAATAATAGTATAAGTGGTGAGTTTAAGCTGTGTGTATATATATATATATATATATATATAAATACACCAGTCGTCCGGGTAGATGCCACTCCACGAACTCACCTGCGAAAAAGAAAGGGTCAATAGCACAGAACTCAAGACCGGCTGTGGGACAACGATGACTGGCAAACTCTGGACCGCAAAATCTCACTAAGTCACGATTCCATGATTAGCACATCATGGACGATACTTTTTCGGTCCTTGAGTGTGTTAGCGGAGCCCGTTCGGCCTTGCCAAAGTGAGATTTACAAAACGAGAATGATACGGATCCGAGAGAGAAATTCGATCGTGGAAAACCGTGATCGATAAATCAACAACCTATTTTACATTTTTTAAAAGCTAATAGGTCAAAATCCCGTTAAATCCTACATCAGGCACGATGTAAATTTTAAAGCTCCGACATATCGATTTATTTTGCTAAAAAAAAAAAATTCAATGATGTTAAAAAAACGCTTAATTATTTTTACGAGTTAATTACTGATAATTATGTCTCGAACAACTCCAATTATATACTCAAACCGTGAGAGTTTCGCGAGGAAATGTTGCATGTGGAAGAAGTCGATGAAAAATTTATGCATTTCACGCAACAAGTTTTACTTTTATTTTTATTACTCTGTCGAGACGTTTACGACCCCCCCTGGAGCGTATTCATTTTTTTCTTTTTTTAATGATTTTGTATGGCATGAAAATTCGAAGATTTCTCCCACCTGCAAAGCTTTCCAGCGGAGAAAAAGTGATCGTGGGCGCGCATATATATAGACTGGCATATCGCAGAGCATATCGGCGAGTGAAGAAGAGATATGGAGATGAACGAGATGGGAGAAAAAGAACGGTAAATATCATAACTTTGCAAGAGAAATTCTCTCTCTCTCTCTCTTCATTTCTCTGTATCGTCTTTATCGTCTCTTTACCTCGCGATGGGGCCGTACGTGGGTCCCCCTTGAGGAAGTAGTAAAATAAATTTATTGGGCGTCTTAATGACGAAAATCGACGAAATCGTTTTTTTCTGGCTTTCGGCAACTCTTCATCACACCACCTTTACTCTGTCTTCGTTCGTTTCTCCTCCTCCTCCTCCTCCCGTCGCCCATTTATCCTGCTAGAGACGACGAAGTGTCTCCCACGGCGATTTGCAAACTTACCAGCCTCGAAGAGAGTTCTTTCGTAGCGGTGCAATAAGGGCGGCTCGGCCTCGTAAACCGGGAGACTTGAGCTGGCCAATCGTTAAATTGGTGGGTGCCAATCGTCGTTCCATCATTTACTTTTTTTTTGTCATTTTTCTTTCAACTCTTTCTTTCAAATCTTTCGAAAATTGCCGTAGGTGTCATTGACCGTTGCGAGTCATTCGATTATTATAGCCCCGAGTTAAAAAAAAAAATTTTAACCTGGCAAACGGCAATATGAAATTAGTTCACGATGTATCCTGTGGAAGGTTTGTGGTGTTTTTGGTTAAATTATGCATTTCAGTTATAAAAAGATAACCCTGTTATTTATCTTTACGTTAATGACCGCTTGGAAGAGTTTGAAGACACTGATTTCTGGATAGGATGACAGAAAATGGTCGATTTTTTAACCCTGAAACATGTATGCAAAGACTAAAAAAGAATTACGACTTTGAATTCTCAAAATTTGTCATTTTTCAAAAGGCATATTTTTCACACTTGTTACAAGAATCGATAAAATTTATTGTAAAAAAAGCTATCACATGTCATCCGGAAGTCCATAAAATCATTTGGAAAATTGACTGTCAGTGAGGAGGAATAAAATATTGGAACCAAAAGTTGAAAGCATCGTAATGGTAGCGTTGATGCTATATATAGAAAGGACGGTGAACTCGACTCGATCGTTGAGCACGCGGTAGTAAATTCATTTTATCATTCCCGATGAACCCATGCACAAAAAAGTTTTGGGGGTATATTTCCACGAGAGCGTAATAACGCATGTAAAATTTGAGAAATTTATGAAGTCCTTAAAAGTAAAGAAAAAAAAAATCATAATTTTTTCCATGAGGATAATCACGATGTTATTTTCCCTTCTGCGATTCTCTCCAGAGAAACATCAACCCTGGAGCATTGAAGCAATCAGAGAATTTCTCGTACGAGCGATGCAATGAATGCAATATATATGTCTAAATCAACTCATCGTGAACGACATCGACGAGTCTCTTGAAAACCGGAAATACATGTAAAATATACTGCAAGTGCTTCTCGGTACGATTCCTATACAAGATTAGCCAACTCAACGCTCGATATATATGCGTGGACATGTATTACATCCATATGTACATACGCTAGGAGGCCTATATACACACACCCACACACAGACACACATATATATATACGAGGAAAATACCCCTCGGTGCGCTTCACCCCATGGCCCCCGAGTATGTTATAGTTTGTCGTATAGCTACGCATAGTTATTATAACTGTGTGAGTATATCTTCATGAGTCTCTCTGCAATTGCCTGTGTGACCCCCACCAATCCTCGTGAACGGCATCAGCGACGAGGATTTTTTTTTTTTTTCAAATACTATCGAGAGATATGTAATCGTAGAATCGAGTACCTAGAGCCATCTCGAATCGTTTCCCTTTAATTTATAACAAACTGCGTGAGTTTTACGTCGTCGTGTCTTCGTCTTCGCGTCTACGTCGTTACGATCACATGTAATTGCACGATCACTCGGTAAAATAAAATAAGAAAATAATATAAGCGTTACAACGATTCGCATGTCGCGTGATCAAGAAAATTACGCACTTTGCTGCTTGCGGGTGCTTCGAAGTTGAATGAAGACAGGACGTTCGCTTCGAGTGATGTTAATATATGCGTAGTCGAGTTTGCGAAGCCCAGCGTGAAGTCTCGAGACACGATTTTCCCGTTTTCAAGTGAGATTTGTCCAATCTGTAATCATATCGCATTCTCGAATGTGACAGGAAATCGCGAGTATTTTATGTCACTTTTATCTTACATCTCAGATTTAAATTTAGTCCCATTCCCTTTGATTGAGAGAGAGGTTTAGACTCAGAGAATTCAATTTGGTTCATCCCAATATCTTGTTTTTTTATCTCAAATAATAAATAAATTATGGTGAATAAACATTTGTTTAAATCATAGCCCAAGTGACGTTTTAATTACATTTAAAGCTTGAACGATGACGAAGAGAAAAACATACACGTAAATCAGACCTCCATATAGAAGAAGATTTTTAGCTAATTTAATTAGCTAGCTCACGTTTTATCAAAATTCGAGAATGAAAAATGGCAATTTTAGATGTCTTCTAGTCCATCGTGCATCAGTATATTTTTACCGCTGATGACGAATACATCGGGACACTCGCCCAAAAGCTCAAAACCTTTTTAAAATATCTTGAAAAGCATGGTTTTTTGCAAAATCATGGGAAATTGTTTATCCTTTCATATAAATGTTATTTACACACGTAAATATGTATTGCACGATTTTGAACAGAATACAATACCGATATACGAAAGTTATAAATCATTCGGACAATAGCTGTAAGTAGATATATATATCACAAATATATGAGTTCATTTTGGTTCATCCCAATATCTTGTTTTTTTATCTCAAATAATAAATAAATTATGGTGAATAAACATTTGTTTAAATCATAGCCAAAGCGACGTTTTAATTACATTTAAAGCTTGAACGATGACGAAGAGAAAAACATACAGGTAAATCAGACCTCCATATAGAAGAAGATTTTTAGCTAATTTAATTAGCTAGCTCACGTTTTATCAAAATTCGAGGATGAAAAATGGCAATTTTTAGATGTCTTCTAGTCCATCGTGCATCAGTATATTTTTACCGCTGATGACGAATACATCGGGACACTCGCCCAAAAGCTCAAAACCTTTTTAAAATATCTTGAAAAGCATGGTTTTTTGCAAAATCATGGGAAATTGTTTATCTATTCATATAAATGTTATTTAGACACGTAAATGTGTATTGCACGATTTTGAACAGAATACAATTCCGATATACGAAAGTTATAAATCATTCGGACAATAGCTGTAAGTAGATATATCCCGTTATGTTCAGACACAAATTTCTCGGACTTCCACTCGTCAAGTATAACTGGACGACTTTACACACAAATAAGAGTTCGAGAAACATTGCATATTTAATAAATATCGCCTGACTGTAACGCAGACGGGCTGTAAGTGCGTATCGTGTAAGCAAAATTATATCGTCTCGTGTAATAGTGAGCAACCGAGGCTGTATATACGAGAACTCGGTTGAAAAATCACTGAACGGTCTTGTGACTTGTGAATGTGAAATACTCTCGTATACCAGGTCATAAATCAATTACGAGCTTCGCGTTCACTGTAAGAGAGTTAGGCCGAAGGGTCTGTTATCCTATAGCTCTTTTACGTCCGATGAGAAGGAAAAAACGATTCTTATTCCCGTTGTTGGCTTATCGACATTATTTTATTACAGTTGTATAGAAATCACTGGCAGCTTCGATTTTTCGAAAATAGTCTTCATTTAAGTTATTCAATATTGTTTTCCATCCAATCCTCTGAAGATTTTTTTAATTTGTCCTATTGTTGATCTTTTAAATTATTATTATTTGTTTTTAATTAATCGAAAGCAGCTGCGTTCAATTTTTAATCGTCCTATACATATATGTATATTTTTCATCTGACCCTCTCGTATATAATCTGCGATTGAAATTTCGTGAGAAGCGCTACTTAAATGCAAATTATGGATCTTTGAAAAAATGTATCAAAAGATGCATTCTTCTTCCATCGATCATAATTTTTTCAGGCGCCCTTGTCACGTTGATCCTCCCCCTCCCCAAACCTGCTGAATATTTTGCTCAATGTGTATATCTATATGTGTATGAATGAGCAGACGATCGATCGGCCATTATCGTCGATCCAATAATTTGACTATCGTCGTTTGAGATGTAATTCGTGAAGTTCGGTATGAAAATTTGTTTCCATCACGCGAACTCCTATCGCACATAACGACGCCTATAAACTGTTTCTTTTTTCTTACTGTTGATACATTTCGGGGGCTCGCCAACACATTTTTGCTTGTTTTTGCACGCGGCTATTCCGCGAGACGAAATCTTTTTATTTTTTTGTAAGAACTGTGCGAGAGAACCGGTCGTTTACTTCAACGTTTTCTTTCCTTCTCTGACGCGAGATCTTTCCAAGATGTGGAGTGTGTGCTCGGTTCTCTCTGCGATTATACGGAGTTTATTCTGAGACGCGCGCGCCTCCACTTCTGCGGTAATAATGGGGGGTACCGATGACCCCCGGGGGCACCTGTACATCTTTTCCGTGACGTTAACTCTTGAACGTTACACTTTTCGCCAAAACTTTTGTATACACAAATATATGAGGCATCGTCACTGAAATGAAAATACAAAAAAAAAGTTCATTAATTTTTTTTGAAGTTTTGTAACTTTGAGAACAAAATTATAAAAATCATGAGAAGAATGTTCGTAATCCTGTTAAATATTATTATTTAAGGCATACTTTAATAGAGTCCGTTATAAATTTTATTCAAATATCTATTGAAATTACTCTTATCAGTGTCGACGTACGAAAAAAATTAACATGTAACATTTTAATAAGAATTCTGACACATAAAAGTCTGCATACACTTACACACACTGTAGACAATATTTGTGTCAGTGTATCATCTCGACAAAAATGTATCGGACTATAAAAAAAAAAAATGAATTTAATTAATTGATTTACTGGCAAATAATTTCGGTGAATACATCGCTATTTTAGAATTTTCAGGACCATGTATAAAAACAAATAGGAAAAATCGTTTAACAACTCAACTAAAAGCATTTGAAAATTTTTACTTAACAGCAACAACAATTTTCATTTCATTAATAAAAATGTATCAACTGTACAAAATTATTTTTTATTTCCATGTATACGGATAAATGTATACACGGGAAAAATCATATAAAATATGTTTGTATATTAATACATAGATATATGACTGCAAATACTCGGACAAGAGGACAGCGAGTGCATGCATGTGCAGCGCGCACACACACACATATATATATGTATATATATATATATATATATGTGTGTATGGGTGTCTTTGTGTGTATATATATATATGTACAAACCTGGTGCTGTATACATATACAGTGGAAAACTGCATCGCAGCAGTGCAGAGAATTGCGCCTGGAAGGCAAGTGGCCTTACAAGGACGTGGTGCGAGACGTGCCTCGCGAGTCCCCTATCTCGTATTCGAGCCGACGATTGCACGACTATATATACCTATATATATACATATATGCACAATTATTATGCACGTATATATATATATATATATATATATATATATATATATATAATATAACTATACTAGAGTTGTCCCCCACCGGTTACACTGGCAACTGCACAGACGTGCAAGCATTTGCATACAGTGACCGCCTCTGGCAGCCGTCAGGCACGCGCGAAATCAAACTGTTCAAGCTGCTTACACATAAAATTGCACATGTGTGTTTTATGCGCCTGTCGCAGGGAATAGAGAAAGTTACGCGTGAATGCGTTGGAGGATCTATATGCACAAATACAATAAAAGAAAATACATTTGCCTTTCGACATGAGAATTTCATGGAAATCCAAAAGGTAAAGGTAAAATATATAACTCAAAGTTGGCTCAAATTTCAATGAATAAATGTTATTTGCAAAGAAATTTCACTTTTCATTTCGCTTTAACTAATATCGATGAAAAACGAAAATTAAAATTGTGCTAATAGAATTTCAATTTTCATCGATATTAATTTTCATTGTGCAATTTGCATGTTTTATTATTATAGATATGTAACGTTTGATATAATTATTGAAAAATTTTAACTGATAATAACAGCCTACGTCTCAGAGTGTTTAAACTAATATAACTAACGGGTGTATCAATTCACCCAAAGACATTGAATGAACATTGATTGAAACAAATGATAAGATTGGGCATCGAACGCTCATTTATAGATGCTAATTTTTTTATTGTACAATTTTATATACCTGGATATGAATGATATAAACAAATAAATAAAAGTGATAGTAACAGCTTAATATACAAGCTATACTTATTATACAAAAGTTAAAGGATTTTTTATGTATTTTTTATACATGTGAATATAGTGATAAAACAAACTATAATACAAATATGCAATAATATTATGTACCCTATGATTAGGGAATTGCATCTAGGATCGATGGGCATTTTACAATAACCAACTCAATATTTCCGTTTATATTTTTATAGCACGGTTTATCGTGTATATATTCACTATGGAATACACAACGACATCAAACGACGAAAATCAAAATTGTGCTAATAGAATTTCAATTTTCATCGATATTAATTTTCATTGTGCAATTTGCATGTTTTATTATTATAGATATGTAACGTTTGATATAATTATTGAAAAACTTTAACTGATAATAACAGCCTACGTCTCAGAGTGTTTAAACTAATATAACTAACGGGTGTATCAATTCACCCAAAGACATTGAATGAACATTTAATGAAACAAATGATAAGATTGGGCATCGAACGCTCATTTATAGATGCTAATTTTTTTATTGCACAATTTTATATACCTGGATATGAATGATATAAACAAATAAATAAAGTAAATAAATAAAGTGATAGTAACAGCTTATTATACATGACAGTTTATTTCAAAATATTTCAAGAGAATTGTGATAGAAAAAATTAATTATCAAATCTTGTTATTTGACCTCTTGAAACAAAGGATAAAATGAAGTATTCAATGCTGAGTGTGACGAAACCCGCGAAATATCGTAAGTTAATGTGTAACATCTTACCGGTTGTGTGTTTGACCAGGAAATAAAGGTAGAGAGTCTCGAGAGATAAACGCGAATAAAATCTTTCTCTTTGGCTGTCGGTGAAATAGTAGTATTGGTATATTATATAGTAGCTCTTGGGAAAGCATCGAAGAGTCGTGCACCATGGAAGCTGCACACACACAACCGTCACGATGTGCATCTTGCCGAGCTCGCGAAGAGCAATAACCATAAAACCTATTGGTCGCGGCGTATTTACATTCCATCGCTAACACCCGCGATTCGACGTCTTTTATACACTTTCTCCCTCCCTCTCTCTCTCTCTCTCTCTCTCTCTCTCTCTGTCTCTCTCATTCCCTCACACTTTCAACGAAGAAGGAAAAAGAGCTGCAGAGCGCAAATGCAACGCGAGTCAGGGAGCAGCATCAACAGAAATCTGCTGCATAGAAATACTCCCCGTAACTGAACTATATATAACTACGAGATAGCAAAACAGACAGAAGAGAAAATACAAGGATGAAAAACAACGGAAAGTAATACAAAAAAAAAATATCGCGAGTCTAATAGAAGACCAGAGAGAATTATGGATGGGACTGTAATAAAGTCTGTCAGTCTCTATTCTGTGCATACCGTGAAGTGAGGACAAACAAAGTTTCTCCGCAAGTGGATAATCATTCGAATGAAATAAGCGAGGGAGCAATAGGCAAGAAAAGTTAAGGGATTTTTTATGTATTTTTTATACATGTGATTATAGCGATAAAATAAACTGTAATGCAAATATTCAATAATATTATGTACCCTATAGATGCTAATTTTCTTATTGTACATTTTTATATACCTGGATATGAATGATACAAACAAATAAATAAAAGTGATAGTAAGAGCTTATTATACAAGCTATACTTATTATACAAAAGTTAAGGGATTTTTTATGTATTTTTTATACATGTGAATATAGTGATAAAATAAACTATAATACAAATATGCAATAATATTATGTACCCTATGATTAGGGAATTGCATCTAGGATCGATGGGCATTTTACAATGACCAACTAAATATTTCCGTTTATATTTTTATAGCACGGTTTATCGTGTATTCACTATGGAATACACAACGAAATCAAACGACGAAAATAAAAATTGTGCTAATAGAATTTCAATTTGCATCGATATTAATTTTCATTGTGCGATTTGCATGTTTTATGATCATAGATGTGTAACGTTTGATATAATTATTGAACAATTTTAAGTGATAATAACAGCCTACGTCTCAGAGTGCTTAAACTAATATAACTAACGGGTGTATCGATTCACCCAAAGACATTGAATGAACATTGAATGGAACAAATGATAAGATAGGGCATCGAAAGCTCATTTATAGATTCAAATTTTCTTATTGTACATTTTTATATACCTGGATATGAATGATACAAACAAATAAATAAAAGTGATAGTAAGAGCTTATTATACAAGCTATACTTATTATACAAAAGTTAAAGGATTTTTTATGTATTTTTTATACATGTGAATATAGTGATAAAATAAACTATAATAATACAAATATGCAATAATATTATGTACCCTATGATTAGGGAATTGCATCTAGGATTGTTGGGCATTTTACAATGACCAACTCAATATTTCCGTTTATATTTTTATAGTACGGTTTATCGTGTATTTATTCACTATGGAATACACAACGAAATCAAACGACGTGAATCAAAATTGTGCTAATAGAATTTCAATTTTCATCGATATTAATTTTCATTGTGCGATTTGCATGTTTTATGGTCATAGATGTGTAACGTTTGATATAATTATTGAACAATTTTAAGTGATAATAACAGCCTACGTCTCAGAGTGCTTAAACTAATATAACTAACGGGTGTATCGATTCACCCAAAGACATTGAATGAACATTGAATGGAACAAATGATAAGATAGGGCATCGAAAGCTCATTTATAGATTCAAATTTTCTTATTGTACATTTTTATATACCTGGATATGAATGATACAAACAAATAAATAAAAGTGATGGTAAGAGCTTATTATACAAGCTATACTTATTATACAAAAGTTAAGGGATTTTTTATGTATTTTTTATACATGTGAATGTAGTGATAAAATAAACTATAATACAAATATGCAATAATATTATGTACCCTATGATTAGGGAATTGCATCTAGGATCGATGGGCATTTTACAATGACCAACTAAATATTTCCGTTTATATTTTTATAGCACGGTTTATCGTGTATTTGTTCACTATGGAATACACAACGAATGAGATTTTGCATAAAACGATAAATATATGATTTACGAGGAATAATTCGATGACAGGATGCAAATATCTCGAGGTGTATCTCTCGCAAGAGTTGAACGCGTCGAACAGGACACATACAGAGAGACAGAGAGGCAGAGACGCTCTTTCTCTCCTTTCACGAAAGTACGATCGATCGTAAATCCTGGAGTTTGCCGAGCTTATCCATCCTTTTTTTTTTTGGCTTTTTTCGAGTTCAGCAAGTACAGCGCGTTTTCAGCATGAAATCGTCCGTGACTTGTGCGCCCCGCGGGATAAAAGCCAGCGACGAGGAGCCAGATGAATATCATCGACCAGAACACACAGTACGGAAAGAGGAAAAGGGAGAGAGAGAGAGAGAGTGAGAGAGAGAGAGAGAGAGAGAGAGAGAGAGAATTGAGAGAACAAGGAGAGAAAGAGAGAGAGAATTGAGAGAACAAGGAGAGAAAGAGAGAGAGAGAGAGAGAGAATTGAGAGAACAAGGAGAGAAAGAGAGAGAGAAAGAGAGAGAGAAAGAGGGAGAGAGAGAAAGAGAGAGAGAGAGAATTGAGAGAACAAGGAGAGAAAGAGAGAGTTGAATATAACGGGGCTAGGCGGGATGAGAGGGAAGAGGAAGAGCGGGAAAATTGCGTTTACTCCACGAGCCGCCGCGCGCCGAGATCGCTCAAAATCGCATTTAAGCGTAATGGTCAATGGCTGTGGCCGTGATTAGAGGGCATTACCTGCACACCGTGGGGGCCACCCACCAACCTCAATCAACCTCGACCAGGAGCGCCCTCTCTGCTCGCGAGAGCGCGTCTTATGTTTCTCGGATGTTTTTTTTTTTTCTTTTTTTTCACCTTCCCCCCTTTCTCACTCTCTCTTGAGCTGAGATTCGCTTTGCACAACAATCGACGGAGCATTGCTCAATCCTCATCTTATTCGCCTGTTATTTCATCTCTTGTCATCCTTGAAAAAAAAGCATTCCAGCCCTTTTTTAAAATTTTCATACAAGGAATCAAATTTTTCTAATGGTTTAAAATTTCGTCCTTGAAGAAATTTTATTTTCAGACCATTTTGGATTTTTGGCCATCGAGGGAAAAAGTATTGGATATTTTTACATTTATTATGACACATAAGCGCAGTTTTTCGGTACAATTTTTTGGGTTCTCCCTGTGATGGACTTTTTTTTGATATATAAATCTTATTTTATCCACGCCTATTTTTTAAATATTTTTATCGAGTTTTAACCCTTCCATTGGTCGACCAGTGGTAGACCAGTGACAGAGTTCTTCACATATGGATCATTCCAATTTTCACATTTATTAATATATTCTCATAGAAGTGATATAAAAAAATTTCTCGCGTATTTCTTCACGTTAATAAAAATCTTAGAAGCATTCTAAAATATTTTTAATCATTAACTTTCTCATGTATCCCTTTTTATAAGGCACGTGAACACACAAAAGTCTTAAAAATCACGATATATATAAAAAAAAAAGAAGCAAGCCGAGAGTTGGTGAACATGCAGGTGGAAGGAGAAACGATTCCTGTCCGCAGAAAGGACGAATGCACAAAAGGGCGAGTTTGAGATACGAAGGAAAGAGAAAAGAAGGAAGTTTTACTGATCCTCGCACACGCAGATCTGCCGCAACTTGCTTGCGCATCTGTTGTATACCTATAATATCTGCAAAGATGAGAGAGAGAGAGAGAGAGAGAGCGAGTGAGACTAAAAGGGCGCGAGGGGGGAGAGACGAAGAGAGCCTTATATACGCTGCAGGCGGGTGGCGAAATTGAAATTGATTCCGTGTCCGGTAATGAGCGGCTCTCTCGTGGGGTCATGAGTGAATCGGGACTGTTGCCGAACCCCTCTCTCTCTCTCTCTCTCTCTCTCTCTCTCTCTCTCTCTCTCTTTCTCTCCCAGCTGTGCACTCATATTTCCCAGCCTGCCCTGAAATGCATCACAGGAGTGCATCTCTCAGGAACAACAAAACACAAGAGGGAGCGAGCACAGCACTCCTCCGCGCTCCGCGGGAGAGAAGGTCGAGATTAAAAACCACTTCGAGCTTCGATTACTTCGTGAGGGAATAAGAATGAGCCGGAGGTAAACGGTAAAAAAAAAAAGGTCAAAGAAAACGAAAGAGAGGAACGAAACGATGATGAACGAAAGGCAGACAGGCTGCAGACATCAACGGATGAAGGTAAAATGTTTTAATCATTTTTACGCATTGCTAATATATATTTGTCAATATATATTCGAGGCTGAGAATTGGGAGAAAGTTGTCCTTTGTCGTAATTAAAAATATTTATGAAAAAAAAGTCTTCTCATTTTCGAGGAGATTAAAAGGTTTGTAATATATTACGAGAGAAGTTAAAAAAAAAAACATCAATCACCACAGCTTTTAAAAACATTCCGTGATTAATTTTTCCGATCAAATCTCTAGGCGAAAAAAATGCAGCCTCTGGAACGTCCTGATCAAATTTCTCCCTTTGCTGGTCATATAGCATTATGTATTAATTTCCGTCATTTCCTAGGGACAATTTCGCATCGATTTACAGTCCGGCGTCTCTTCTACACAAGACGTCTCTTCATGGCTTTTATACCCTTTTCGAACCACCCACGCATTCACATTATATTACAAGAGTGACGCCTGCGTCAGGTTATACTTCGATATATATATATATATATATAAACGTCTCGTTCTTGTCGATTTATACAAGCGGCTCGCGTCAGTATTATATCCGACTGCACCACCGACGAAGCTGCAATAAAAATTCAAAACACCCTCTCCAAGAGTCGCCATATAACAATCCATGCAAAAAAAAAAAAATCGCACAACCCTTCTTGACCTTTGCGGAATTGCATTTTCTGAGATTAATATCCCAAGAATTTTTTCCATACGATACAATGCACTATAAAAATAATAACCCACGAAATAAAATTAAAAAAAATCATCGAATGATGATTTTTTTCCCAAACCCAAACGACGCGTGGCGTCAAATTCTTGTAATGAGAAAATTAAACCCACGCGATTATTCTCACAAATGCGATCGCTACGATAAATATATAAAGTACAGTCTGTTGTATTGAGCATAGCAGCATTCAAAGTTCAATCCCTGATATTTTCTTGATACACGAGGCCGGTTTTCTCGTTGTCCACATCAGCAGAGATAAATCGAATTGCAATGAAAAAAGCAACGAGGTGACTTTTGTGCGCCAAGGAGGAAAAAGATCGAACACGTTCTTTACGAGCGATAGTTCGACCATGTTGGGTGGGTGGCGGGCGCAAAATATAAGCCAGTTCCCGAGTGAGAGCGAAAAAGATAAACTCACTTATGGAATCAAGGCGTTCGCTCTCTCTTGGCGAGTATGCGGGCACACCTACGTCAAATCGTAAATACATTTATTCATGTTAAGCGTATACGCATAGAGTGTATTGTATTCCGGGGAGGCCCCGGTAGACAATGCACGTGGGCGTTTCCACGCGAAAGTTTCGTCGTCGTCGTCGACGACGACGACGACGACGACGGGAACGACGTCGACATCGAAGCGGGAACGCATGAGAGATCATTGAAAAACAGAATTGTCCTATACAGAGCAAAGAAAATGGACAATATAGATGTATAAATGAATGTTATATATGTGGGGTGTATATTGGCAAGTTTCTAGCGAAACGCGTGCGCCTCGTTGTCGTTACGCACCTTCGTAATTCAACTGTAACGCGTGTAGATACTCTCTGGTGGAGAATGCCGCGCTCTCGATTGGAGGCTGCGGGTCTCTCTCTCTCTCTCTCTCTTTCTCTCTTTCTCTCTCTCTCTCTCTCTCTTTCTCTCTTTCTCTCTCTGTCTCTCTCTCTCTCTCTCTTTCTCTCTCTCTCTCTCTCTCTCATTCTTGCGAGAGAGCAATGAATGAATAATGTCCTGCCGGTGAAAGTGTCAACGGGTGTATATATAGTTATATATACGCGGTAAAACGCAGAACGATGCAAAATCGATGCACGAAAACCAACCCACGCAATATTTCGTGGATCAAAGATGTTTTGACGGTGGTTAAGTTTCAGCTGTCTTTATTGCTTACTATGCGAATGAAATTTCCTCAAATTAATTACAGAAACTATAGTTGGATTCGGGCTGCTTTCGAGCTTCACCTCAACTTATTTCACAATTTTTTGGAAATATGAGAATAAATAGGATAATTAGAATTTATCTGATCGTCGCCAGTACTGGTGTTTTGGGGGTATCATATACACACATATGCATATGCATATATATATATATATATATATAGCTTCAACAGCACGGAAGATCGAAGAATCGATCTAAATAGTTCAAGACTTAACGAGTATTGCTTACTATACGAATGAAATTTCCTCAAATTAATTACAGAAACTATAGTTGGCTTCGGGCTGCTTTCGAGCTTCACCTCAAGTTATTTCACAATTTTTTGGACATATGAGAATAAATAGGATAATTAGAATTTACGTAAATGTACTTGTGTCATGGCCATCTGATCGTCGCAAGTACTGGTGTTTTGGGGGTATCATATACACACATATGCATATGCATATATATATATATATATATATATATATATAGCTTCAACAGCACGGAAGATCGAAGAATCGATCTAAATAGTTCAAGACTTAACGAGTGTCCACAAGATCTAGTAAACTCAACATACATAGACGTTATTACTACTGATGTATATATACATCTATACATATGCTATATATACTCGTGATACATACGTGTGTGTATGTACAATGTAATCGAGGTAAAGGCGGAGACGAGCGGGTGAGCGCGTGAGCACATAGCTCTAAGCTTCTACCTTTCGCAATTGGAAACGAGTATTTGAGCCGGAGAGGATCGATCGTCCGAACGTTTAATTGGCAATTATTTGTTGGAGCAGCGAGACCGACACCATAAAGCATTGTAAATCGCAAACGAATAAATCCGCCCTTCACCGCGCGCCAGCCAACATATACGTATATACGTATATATATATATATATATATATATATATATATATATATATAAGAGAACTACACTGGTAAAACTATAGAGTTTATAAAATATACATACGTACAGGTGATGTGTACTGTACAGTAGTTATATGTACTAAGGGGGAAGGGACGATGTCTGAGAGACAGAAGAAGATCACCCTTTTGTGATGCAGCGGTTTCACGTCCATGCACAAGTCTCGTCTTCTCTTTGGCCTCTTCCCTTCTTCCGTCTTAAATGTTGATCTTTGAAACCAGCGAAGAATATCCTTGCACAATGAAAGGGCGTATGAGAAATGCTTATAAACAATATCTAGGCCCTTCTGTTATTAACCGATCGATATGGGGACCCCAAAGAAAAAGCCTCTGGAAGACGTACGCGAAGCTCCTAATGATTTTTCACGAACGCGAAAGACACGAAAAATTTATAGACGCGTTTCTCTTCACTTTTGTTACGCTACCTGTTCCTCTCACCTGTGCACTCATATCCGTTTAAATTTTTCAAACGAAGCTGTTCAAACTAATAATTTTGTTGTTTCATCTGTCGAAACATTTTTAGTTGAGTAGTTAAGTTAATAGTGACTTAAAATAAATAATTAAAACAAAAATAAATAACTGTAATAATAATTCAAAAAATAATAAACGCTCTTCAGACGTATTTATAATTGAGAAAAAATCATAGTGAAATTTCAATGTTCAAACGATGAAGCAAAACATAAAAAAGTAACTGTATTTCTTGTTCGATTCAATAAAAAATTTACGTCACTTTCAAAGTTAATTGTCAGTAAGTATAAAATTATTTCGAAATATAACTTTTTGGATGATTATTTTAAATTAAATTAATTTTAAAAATTTGAGTTATTCCAACATATATACTTTTTTATGACCCTTCCCTCTTCCCTCAATGACTTTTCAAGATACTTTGTGTGGTTTTACCATTTCCTGCAAACGCGACGGGATTGTGTCTGCAGGAACTTTGACCCCTTTATCGCTATCGCGGTAGCGCACAGAGGCCGGAAAACCTGGGCCGATACAGTCGACTCTTTCTACGTAGTTTGGAGTTTTTTCGGGAAATCTCGAGATGCTGGAAGGATGATTTCCGGTTCAGCAATTCGAAGCGTCAGCGAGCGACATAAGTCACCGATCCAAGTACTGACCGCACCCAATACCGTTTAACTTCGGTGACCTCCAGAGCGACAATTCAACCGCGTTCCCTTTCGCTTTCGGTCTGTCAAATTACAGTATTAGATCGTGTAATTTACGACTCTCAATTTGTTTTACATATTCAGAATTATTGAAACAAATCACGCAATATATTCGTAATAATAACCTTGACTGCAAAAAGGTGGACGAATAAAATTTTGTCCTGTGCACCCTAAAGTTCACATTATTTATGAAATTTCCGGACTGACAATTACAATGCAACAAAATTTTATACCACGTATCGGCTATCCTCGTTACATTTATTCCACATTATTGACGATAAAGATTGCATTGATAGAAAAAAAAGAGAAAGCAAACGAGACAAGGACAAGAGGCCCAACATAAATGGGCGGTCTCCGCGGGACTAAAATCACTGAAGAATAAAACAGATTTTGTCTTGTTACATGGAAGTTTTTTTTTAAATTTATTTAAACGTAAAATTTATGCGATATCGATACGGTAAATTTTTTGTCTCTTAAGTTGAACTGTCCCTACTGTTCACTCTCGATCGATCGTTCAATCGCGACAGATCGCAAATTTCTTGCCGCACCAGCATCTCGTTGACCATATGTAATAAAAAAGGGAAAGGACTCGACCGATCTTTATATCGATTATCTAAATCCAAAGGGCATTTGAGCAATGCTATACAGTCTATACACCCTTAGGGAATTATACTATCGATGTAGATGATTTTCGATTTTCGATTTCAGATGATTTTCGATTTTCGAACATATATATATATATATATATTGATGTCTTTGAGTCTTACAATCGAGACGTTTCAACGTCTAGAGCGAGAAAAGAGAGAAGGAGAGAAGGAGAAAAGAAGAGAGAAGATCAAGGACCGAATAACAAAGAATTGGAAAAATTTCATCGCCAAGTTGTCGCAGTAAATATATATATATATATATATATAGATATAGTACATGAATAATTCTTATATAGGTAAAGGTAAATAGAGAATCGCAATCGTGTTTCGTCTTTGCGATCGCAATCTCCTGTGTCTCCTTACGCGTTCGCTGTCGTCTATCTCTAATTGTCACTGAGGAAAATGGCGTTCGGAGCGAGGTAATTATCGTTTCAACGGATCGGCAGGAACACGCTTAGGCATACAAACTGCCCGAGTGCAGCAAAGTGCGCGGGTCTGTGTCGAGAAAAATTCTCGCGACACGTGTGTGGCCTGGAGCACTTCGTGGACGAGGGAAAAAAGAAACGTCAGAAAACTCGACCAGACGAGAGCGACTCTCGGTTGACTTTAGAACTAGAGAAGTCATTGATATATATTTTTTTCTTTTTCAAGCTCGTAAAGAGTTTCATAGAAAGTCATGACATTTTCGCATCCGGCTCATGGATGAACCGCATAGAATTGAATTATTGGGGTAAAAAAAAAATCATACTTCGACGATAAACTCCTTTTTTTTTCCTGAAATTTTGCAAAATCGTTTTTCAGCAGTTTGAATTGTGTGTATGCACGGATTATTGTTTTTCATATTTGATTGTATTCGACTTTAGATCTATATAATTCATTGATTTTTTTTTTCCGTACTCGTTAAGAGTTTCGTAGATATTAATGAAATTTTTGGATTTGGCAATTTGATGATCGCATAGACTTAAAAGATATGAATAAGAAATTATTTTTCAACAATTAAACATTTTTTTCCTCAACTTCAGAAATCGTTTTTCAAGATTTTCAATTAATATGCGGAGATTATTGTTTTTCTCGTTTGCATGTATTTATCATATCATTCACACTTGCCAACCTCGCAATCTCGTTTCAGTATTCCATTACTTCGCTCACCGGGGAAAACCCTGGGGATTGTAGACGGGAGTGCCGTGTGTGTTTGTTTCTTTCGTCTGCCCACAAGCTGCGACGAGCGATTACGAGCGACACTTCTTTTTTTCTTTTTTTTTTTTTTACTCTGCTTCCTCATCGTGACGGGCAAAAACGAAAAACAGTAGAGCACAAATTAGTTCAATGTTCAATGTGCGGAGTGTGCGGCAAATCGCCTCATAATTTTAAGTCGGTGATTTGTTTTTTAAATGACGCACATAGAACGAAACTTTTGACGTTATAGACAATAAGAAATATCCTATCAAGCGCATTAATTAAACATTAATTAGTCACTAATTTTTTGTTGTTTTTTTTTTGTTAACAAAATTTCCATTCCAAGTCCTATAATTCCTAAAAAGTTCCAAAAAATCGATAATAATCCTCCACCAGTTGAAAAATAAAAAAATATCACAATGACGACAAATTTTAATCATTCCGATTTCTTCCATTTTTCATCAGTTTGTTTACACGTTATTTTTACAATAAAGTTCCCGGTAAGTTTGACAATCAGGCAGCCATAGTATAAGTCAGGATTAAATGTACTTTTTGTTTATCGTAAAATTGTTTATCATAAAATGTAGTTAAACCGAAATCATTTGCCTCTAAGAGAGTAATGTTTTATCGATTGGCAGAGCGAGCCTGCCTTCCTCTTTTGGCTTGCCGTTAGACTTAGACTGCACACCACTTAGGTACAATTTTATATAGTTATACACGCGTATTTACAGAGGTAGAAAATAATGTTCTTCTGGATTTAAGTCTCTACGGTGTTGCAGTAAAAAAATCCATCGATCCATCGATCGTGGAATTCCACTCGATAAACGTCTCAGGTTTGACACTCCTAATGGGTGGATGCGAAAAGACACACCATAGAGTGAGGAACCCCCTCGGGTAAGATCACGCTGAATTACGTCTGTACATGTAACTTTCTCCCTCTTTGCCACAACCCCCCCAGATCTTTTCGTTATTCCAGATTGCCATGTGTAGATTTATAATACCTCGAGGAAAGCCTCACGAGATTTGGCTTAAATGTATGTAAGCGCGAAACTGCCCACGCAACTGTCTGTCAAAACAGTCATAGAATCCAAAGAGCAGAGACGACCGAGAGATTTTTTTTTTCTTTCGTCGTGACTATAGATACAGGCAAATAAATGAGACTATATAGACGTCTATTGAATATGGTTGAGTGTGTATGGCGTTAGAATTCAATGATATATAAGGTATAAGCCAGGCCATTTGAAAAGTTGGAGTATAAAAATAGATGAACTAGATTCGTTACTTGGCCAATTAACTATACTTATGCTAATTGTAACTGTATTGAGAAAAACACGCTCTATTGGTTTTGATCCCGCAGAGATCTATCGGAAATCACGAGGGTCCATATAACCACATTGACAGTGCTATAACGGCAGAGGCAAATATAAACAAAAACGAACTGAGAGAGATAGATTAGAATCGAGAAGTCATCGCGTTAGACGCGGGCTGATCTCGTATAATTGAGTCGCTGAAAAAAATTATCTTTCCGTGATCATCTTCTTGATTTGAAATTCATTATGAAAATAAGTAGTTTGGTTAAAAATTAAAATCATTGACGCTTAGAACGTATTTTTGAAGAGACTCGTTATGCCAGAATATAAAACTAGGAATCTAGTCAAAAATAATCAACTCGAAAACCCTTAAAGTACACTTGAAATTTCTCTAGATAAGACTTTAGTGCCGCAATCAAACTTGACGGAGGAATTCTAAAATATAGTATTTATTTTGGCACAGCTAGAAGGACTTTGTCGTGACGTTCTGTCAGCTGTTTCAGAATGAAAATCTGGAAATTGCACTCTCCCATCAACTTTTAGAATATTATCGACATTTTGTCACAAAGGGCGTCAAAGTTCATGTCGCAATTAGTTTAAGTATGAAAAAATTCTCACTCTAAATATTTAAATTAATGGTTGAAAGGCTTATTAGCCGGAATTTTTTGACTGACACGAATAACGACTTCTCTTTGATTTGGTTTGGCAAAGCCACGTATGGTAAAGCTGCCCCCATAAGAAATTGGAGCATCGTCAATAATTCGGCTGTTCCTCTTAAGGGCTGTCTCCAAGATTATATAATTTATACAATAATAAATTAATAATCTTTCCACTGGATAGTAAGATAATGTGTTTAGTATTTAATGGCTGCCTGAAAAGGCAGCCATTAAATATTCCTTTTTTCAACACTTGAAGAACTTTTGAAAAATTACACTTTGCATGCTAAAGGGAGGCTTTGATTTGCTATTCTGAAAAAATTAACTGATGCACAGGATACCCGCAAAGTCCTCTGAACTATTGGGTAACTTTGAAAAAGCTTCCAAATTAAATTTTATCCCGAGATTAATGCCAAGAGAATTGATCGAAGAATTTCAAAGAGATTCCAAGCTTCGTTCCTGCAATGTCCAAATTTTGCTATCCTATTTTGCACATTATGCCAGATTCCACAAGATTATTTTCCTCGGAAAAAGCTTCGAGTCTCCCAAATCTTTCTCTTTGTCGTCGGGAACCCCAAGTCTTGGATGACTCGAGCGATTAGGGAGAGGCTCGATATGCGATCTCGGTTTTTCTATGGTTCACATACGCGTATCACCACTCACTCATTTTAGATCGAGACATTTTAGTCAGTTAGTTTTCTATCCAGATGCTTATGGATTAGAAAAAACAAATATATTTCTATACTTTGTTGAAAGTCGCACATTACCTCGTACACACACACACACACACACACAGACACGTTCGTAAGAATTTCTCGTGGCATTGCCGTTTCCAGTAGTGTGGAAGAGGTGAAATAGCCAGCATGTCTCTCGCTTATACGAGAGAACTTGGCGTCTCCTTAGGAGCAACCGGATCGCTCGTAAGTAAACCTAATCGAAGCATGCAGTGAGTGGGGTTGCCCCCTGCCAAATAGAGAAGTGGTCTCGACGTAGGCGGTCGCTCAACGGACCCCACCGACACTTGCCCGCTTGAGAGACACTAAGACCATTCAATGGAAAGAGTCCCGAGGCCTTACCAAGCACCACAAGCATCTCTATACTCTACAACTTTGAGAGAACTTCTGCTAACTATACAAAATACTCTGCTCATCGGATAGACGAGCACAGGATAAAACGCCCGTAGCGCCCTCTCTTTCTCACTCTTCTCTCCCCTACTTTTTTTTTTATCGCAAACTCGAGCACATCGACAAAACGGCAGTGAGAAAAGCATCGAAGAGAATCTCACCGCGAGAATTATCGCACGTTCGAGATCGACACTCTCTGCTCACTTCAAGAGAGAAAGAAAGAGAGAGAGAAAGAGGGGAAGAGAGAGAAAAACGTCGAAGAGAAATTGTTCCGCCAAAGACATTTCGAGAATTTTTCTCTCCCGCAGCAGTACGACGAGAGACGCGCGCGCGCGCCCCCTGCCGTTCTCTCACTGCGGCATCGGCAGCGTGTGACGACAAGTTCGCAACGATCGCCGGATACAAGGCGTTGGTCAGCGATGCGATTCTTTATCGCAACGCATCAAGAAAGAGAGAGAGAGAGAGAGAGAGAGAGAAAGAGAGAGAGCAACAAAGTTCGCGTAAAACAGAGAAACTTGTCTTTTCGCTCCTCGGACGCACGCGGCGTGTTGAATACACACGCGGGCTCTGCCAACAACGAGCTATAGCAATATAAGGTGATGGTCTTGTGAGATCGGGTTGATGGAATTTAACTCAGAAATTCGGCGGTAATTCGTTGAATTTATTATGCTTGCAGAGATCGTACGGTGTCGTTTTCGATCAAGCAGAATTCTCAACGGGGAATTTTGTCGGTCAGGTATTTTGCCGACACCCGGAAGAATAAATGAATATTGCGCCTCGAAACGTGAAAAGAATTACGCGTTCGTACGTTTTCGATTTTTTTTTTGTTTTGTTTTCGAATCAAAGTGCGGAGTAGCTACGAAATTTATTATCTTTGGTTGGTTTTTTGGAGTCGAAAAATTGATGGAAATTATTTCGGTTGAAATTTACGACGATGTTGGTGCAGGAGTGCCAAACGGTACATTTCGCGACGAAGGCAGTTTGTTCGTAAGAATTAATTACGCAATACGAAATTTCTTCATTCTTCGAGCTTTTAAAGGAACAATAAGGTGGAAGAACCAGCGAGATTTTGTTTCAACGGAGACATAGCAAAGTGGTTTAAACACGCGGAGTTGCTCATTACGTAATTCGAGGGGATTCATTGAGTGAATTCCGTCTATGACGATGGATCAGAGAGAAAGAGCCTTGGAGTGACCGGGGTTTATGACAAAAGGAATACAGCTCGGCGAATATATTTGCTCACAGAGAATGGAGAAGTGAGTATACAAATTTTGACACTCCTCGCTTCGCGAAGGCTGATGTCTCGTGAAATGCAAGGATCTCATTTGCCTCGCGGGGCTTTGACACCGGCAAATGCTCGTAAAATTGGGATATACTTGATTGCGTAACATCAACGCCGACACAACTGCCAACCAAATAAAAGGGAGAAACGCTGAGAGAGACATTCAATGGATACAATTCTATAAGACTTTTTGGGACTGATGGAGTTAAGTAGATTCGTATTCAAAGGACTATGGTTTGTTAGTTTTTCTACATTAGTTATAAAGCACATTGGGTCGAATTTTCCAGAATAATCGATCGAAATCATCAACTGGATTAAATATTGTGTCTTTACTGACAATTTCGAAAATCATCTGGGAATGACAGTTGGCTTCAAGTCAACTGTCCATTCAATTTTCTTACTTATTGGACCATCATGCTGAGCAACATTTTAATGGTCATCGCGTATGAAATTAGATGTAGAATGTTTATTTAATCGCAAATTGTATGCGTATACGTATCATGCTGGAAATTGGGCGGTTTTTAGAGTACAGAGTAAAATTGTAAATTGTAATGGAGGTACAGATATCTTAAGAAATAATTCATTTCCGTGCAAAATTCGACGCGAAAGATTCATTCAATTGAGAGTTTTTTATGGGGATTAGAAATTTTACCGAAATTGGACGATATTCATAGTCTGCCGAGAAAGGTTTATTTTAATTAACGTACAGATATTGTAAGAAATAATTCATTCGCGTGCAAAATTTTGATGCGAAATATTCATTCAATTAAGAGTTCTATCGATTTACAAATTATACCGGAATTGGACGGTATTCATAGTGTTCCGAGAACGGTTAATTGTATATAATAGCACAGCTGGTAAGGAAATAACTTCAGGTCTTCAAAATCCAGTATTGCACTGGAAATTCGGTAAATTAAACGAAATTTCAAAATAACCCCGATCGATAAAATGTTGGAATAGTCGTGTATGTATGAGTGAGAAAGAGAGAGAGAGGCAGACAGACAGACAGACCGATGTAAGATGTTCGCGTTGATATCTCGTTTGCCAGTTACAGAGCTTGAATAATATATTCGGGTCGTGCGAGAATGACGTCAATGAAAAAGGGTACGCGAGACTGAAGCTTCCTGAATCCTCGAATATCAGAGATCTGTGAGATCAGATCAGCTAGATCTAAAATTCAGGGAGAATATCGACCTGTCGAGAACGAACAAGAGTACCTATCCACTTTGACCCAAATGAGCTTAAACAAATATGACCGAAATTTATCTCTGGCTTTTCCAACATATGACGGATTACTCTCTACAATTCTCACAGATTGAATAATCACAATTTTCATCTGCGAGCGCTCAACGGTCGAGAATTGTTAATCCGATAATAGGCGACATTTTAGACGGGTTCGTCACTCGAGGGCGAGTAGGTCACAGCCCACTATCTTATTCAATGTACAGGTCACGTAAATTATTAACCAGAAATAAGTTTTGACTGTCGATTCGATTCTATATTCCGCTCTAATTGCATTACATAAAAAAATCTCGTGTAATTAATTCCGATATCATGCTTAAATTTTATCGTTTTAATTTCACTGTTTATGTAATGTCATGTGTGGTCAATGGGCATGAAGGGAAAAATCATCAGAAAAAAAAAATTAAGGCGAAGCTGCAAGTCTCACGCATAATAGTCACAATATAGTCGCAGATTAATGATGAATATAGTCGTACTGTACTAACGATGGAGAATTTTTGCCTTTGGCTAGCATTTACGCCCACGCCCTCAGCACTTTATCGCACTTTATCGCTTGTCATTAGCGTCCTGCGAGTATTAATTACGACGGGAGGCTTGAATATATTATTATACCAGATTGGTGCAGCAATTTGTTTTTTTTTTTCATTTTTAAAAAATTTTTTTTTCCTCACCTCAACAAACATTCTGCGAGAATAGCCTGGAGACTTTGAATACCTCGTATCTATTGAGATAACCGAGTAGGAACCCAACAATTATCGTAACTGGTGTGAAAAAAAAAAAAAACGATCAAGCAATTATTTTACATCGAGTCCTTTAAATGATTTTTCACAAACGCAATTCTTTAGATTATTTTTTGAAGCTGTTTAATTTTTTATTAAATTATGAATAGGGCAGGAATTAATCCAGAATTAATTCAAGCGAAGGTATAGAATTGTATGCTTGAGTGTAGTTAATAAATCGCTGAGGCAGTAATTGAAACAATCTCGATCCTCCGGAAAACCAATTTTTGTGCTCGTACACCGCGCTCTGTGGTTGTCCGACTGGCTCAAGACCTCTTGGTTCTTGCGGCAGTGCAGAGAAAATATATCAGATCGATCCTATTGGAGAATCTGCTGATTCCACACAGTAAAGAATTTGCGAGGACTTTAAAGAAATTCTAGAATATCAAGAGAACCTCGCTCAGTGTTCGCGTTGTACGATGTCGATGGCGTTGAATTAATCGTGAACGTCATGGACGATTACACTGCAGCACCCAGGCCTTTCGCGAACCCTCGATATGCCTCTGATATACAGCCATCAACGACCACAAGGCGATTCACGTTCTATACGAGAGGTACCTACATCGTTGTGAAAAACTCGTCGGTAATTTAGTGAAAAGAACGCATTAAATTTCTTTCGTCGTTACGAGAGTGTTGCAATATTTTTACGAGGGTTTTATTTCGTTACGTCATTAGAGCATATTCACATGGATAATCTTTGAAATCTTATATGCATGATAAAATGATGTAAAGAATAACGACAGTTTCAGAAAATAGACAATGGAGAGAGCATGAAAAGTTATATAGATAATTATTGAAGGGTTAAAAAATAAATATTTTTTAAATTGTATCATGTCAATGTACACCTTTTCGGGTTTGTACGATCATTCCCTTTTTTTCCTAATGAACTGTTTTTCATTCATCTCTGGATCCTTCATTTTATGTTATTATAACATTGCCATTTCCTGTGACACACCCCCAGGATCGTGTCTGCAGCTGGCTTGAGCTCGCATTACGTATGAGGACACCGGAAAACTGTGGAAAAACCTGGGCTGATACAATCAGCTCTTTTCGACAAAGTCTGATATTCCTATTACAGGGAGTCACAGGGAGTCACATATATATATATATATAGAGAGAGAGATAGAGAGAGAAAGATGAAATATATATTTTAAAGCCAGTTCGTCACCGCTAAAAAGCTATTCTACTGCAGGGAGTCACATTATGTGGGGGAAAATGATTTTCCGCGATTCGATATGTCAGGCAGCGTGTAGCTAAGCGGTCACCGATCCAACTACTAACCGTGCCTAATACTCTTTATATAGGTAATGATAATCTATGCAGATAATGGTAACGAATTAGGTTGTGATTGCAGGTGTAGATAATGCACGACAGATGTATAGGTAATGATAACACATATCGACAATGATAACAGATGTATATATATATATAGAGAGAAAGAAAGAGAGAAAGATGAAATATATATTTTAAAGCCAGTTCGTCACCGCTAAAAAGCTATTCTACTGCAGGGAGTCACATTATGTGGGGGAAAATGATTTTCCGCGATTCGATATGTCAGGCAGCGTGTAGCTAAGCGGTCACCGATCCAACTACTAACCGTGCCTAATACTCTTTATATAGGTAATGATAATCTATGCAGATAATGGTAACGAAATGGATTGTGATTGCTGGTGTAGATAATGCACGACAGATGTATAGGTAATGATAACACATATCGATAATTATAACAGATGTATATATATATATATATATATATATATATATATATGTATATATATATATATATATATATATATATATATATATATATAGAGAGAGAGAGAGAGAGAGAGAGAGAGAGAGAGAGAGAGAGAGAGAGAGAGAGATGAAATATATATTTTAAAGCCAGTTCGTCAACACTAAAAAGCAGAGCCAGCGCCCACAAGTCCATCTCATGGTCGCAGAACTCTATCTGTCGTTTGATACTCACAGACTCCATACACGGTTACAGTTGTAATGGCTCGGGGGTGAGAGAGAGCGTGCAACAAGCCGAGAACACAGACTTGCATTCCGGACTCGTCGCAGAGCGAACACTGAGGCCATTTTGCCGCACGCGAGTTGACGCTGTAAATCCTCGGGGCAAGAGAAGATCGCATTCCACGCGGTGGAATACAGGATGTGCGTAGATGTTGAGGATCCGAGGCAGAGAGCACTGACTGTTCCCGGTGACAAAACGACCGGATGTAACGAAGCTCTGGTATACAAGAAAATACAGTTCTCGTACACCATCACTATCTCAATTTTTGTAATTTTATCAAATATGTTTTCCTTCACGTTTGCAATTAATAGAACTTTAAGACTTTGTGAATTTCAAGTCCAAATTTTTTATTGGTTTCGATATATCTGATGACAAAAAGAACCAGATGTACAACGACTCTGAGATAGAAGAAAATACGCTTCATGTGAACGTTTATCTATATCTTAGTTTGGTCTATTTTATCAACGATATTTTCCTTCTTATCTACGTAGTTGAAATTCAAAGATGAACCAGCAGTTGAATTTTGGTTGAATTAGAAGAATTGTAAGATAATGTTGATGTTATTTTAATCCTCGTCTAATTGGCATTAGAAGATAGAAAAACTCGGGTTTGAAGTGATGATATTTTAGTGTAAATAATATAAAAGGTAAGCAGAATTATAACCCATAACATATATGTAAGAGTTTTTTGAAAACGCACTCAGCTCATGCAAGTCTATTCATTTTCACGACTTAGCCACGACCAAACTGCCTTCAATCGAACAATGTCTCGCACACATATCGTCATGGGCTTACGCGTGACCAGGACTCGTTGATATACAAAAGCCTCGCTGATGTATAAAATACCTCATTGATATAATATATATATATATATATATATATATATAGAAAGACTGCCTGTTATGTCTTGACCTACATAGGTATGTGCCGCGAACTTTATCGGTAAAACATGATTCACTTGTTCGAGGACCTGCTTGGCGACTGGACGATTCAATCGAATCCTACAGAATGCCGTCTGCAAAGACGTTTGAAAAACTAATTTCATTTTAATAATTCTTCACGTGCAAAATCAGACTAATAATTTATTCAATCACGTATCGATTAATATTTCGTTGAAATTTGTCGTTTAATTTTTATTGAATTAGCATCAAGTCATATCTAGAGATGTACAAAAAGCGAATTTGTGTCCCTGCAGGCTTGAGAGCAGTTGAAGGACGACCAGCCACGGTCTGGCTACAGGTAGAGATGGCTTTGCAAATAACGAAGCGGGAACGAGAGGAAGCCAGGCAGAAGGATATAGCTGTGCTTTCTTCCTCGCGTGCCCAGTTTGTCACGAATGACAATTTATCACGCTGGAGCTCGCCTCTCTCTCTCTCTCTCTCTCTCTCTCTCTCTCTCTCTCTCTCTCTCTCTCTCTCTCTCTCTCTCTCTCTCTCTCACACACACACTCTCTTGCTCGCCCACACTCGACGGGGACTCTTCAGGGCGAGAGAAGACGAGATGTGGCAGAGCTCGTTCACATTCGAGAGCTTCACGTCCTTTAAATTAAACGATACGTCGGACCCCTGTTGGCATACACGCGCCAAGCACATGTGTACGATACACACTCTATCCCGATCATACGAACTCTTTTCTGTATGCACTCTGTATATCCGTTGCTTCTAATTTATATAGTGCACGGATTTAAGTTGATGATACATGTAAATTGTGTGTAAACCTGTTATAAATTGTAATAAAAAAAAAATATATATATATATATATATTTATATATATATATATATATTTATATATATATATGTGTGTGTGTAAAATAAGAGATAATTATGAGTCTAATGACTTCCTCACGTACCTCGGAAAAATCATTGAATAATTAACTCATTCGAGTTCAATTTTATAACGAAGAAAACTAATTACATTGTCTTTTTTTTCACCAGTTTTCATGATCATTTTCATTTAATTTTATTTATTCATTTATTTATTTAATAATTTTATTTTTTCAGCATTAAAAATTACATTGATTACTTGAAGAACCGATGCGCATGCGTAAAGTAAAATAGTTGATTAATCAACTAGATTGTGAGAAAATGTACCTTCAAAAACATAACCTTCAACTTCGAATCGAATATACTGTTCGATTCGATTCGATTCAAGTGTTAAGTCGCACACCCCTTACTAATAATGCTAAATTTAAAATTATAATCAATTGCTCCGAAAAAGGGGATGTAAGAAGATAAAACTCATTTGATAAACTTCAAATCAAACTCTGCTCTGAAATAGGCCTGAGATGGGCGATCACTTGACCAGTTTAGAAGAAGGATTCTCTTAAAGGAAATCCACTTCATTTCTCGTTCTTATCATTGCAATGAAGTTGAGTTCGTCCATTTTAAAAGCATGCTTCCCTAATGATGTTGAATCGAACATTAGCCTGCATTGGTCCGAAAAAGGGGACGTAGGTGGGTAAAAATTATTTCACGTTTCCTGGAAGAAACCTAAAATAGTTGTTTACTTGACCAGTTTTATGGAAAAACTACCTTGAAGGACAGAAACGTGATTTTTTTTTCTCATCATTGCAATGAAGGTGAGCCATTCCATTTTGAAAAAAATGTTTCGCTACTACTGCAAAATCCAGCTTTATGATAATTTGACCCCGAAAAAGGGGATGTACAAGGTAAAACTCATTTTTTCAACGTACAATCGTACGTGCCCTGATATAGAAAGGTAGTTTCTTGGGCCGTTTTAGCGTGGGTGGCGAGTCTTGGATTGCTTATTAGCAGTCTGAACGGAACGTTCCATCGCGTTCAGTTTCCAGTCGGCATTTACCGATCACCTGGTAAAAAGTCGTACCTGTATCTCTGGTCTGGAGAGTGCTGCGTTCACCACCACCATCACGATCACCACCACCCTTTCTCTCTCTCTCTCTCTTTCTCTCTCTCTCTCCCTCCCTTTCTCTCTCTCTCTCTCTCTCTCTCTCTCTCTCTCTCTCTCTCTCTCTCTCTCTCTCTCTCTCTCCCCTCCCTCCCTCTCTCTCTGGTTCGCTCGTCTTTTCTGCTGGCTACGCACGGGAGCTCTCTCACTCTCCACTTATTCGTTCCCTCGTTCCTTCTCGTTCGCTCGCTTCGATTTATAATTTCTAATGGGCCTGTGGTTCCCCCTCCACCCCCCCCCCCCCACCTCACCACCATCTCCCCCGACCGCTCTTCTTTCTCTTTGCAGCCTTCCCGTTTTTTGCCGACAACGGCCATGTCGGTGCGAGCCCGCAATAATTTATCCTCGAGCGAGAGATCGCGACGGCGACGGGAACGACGATGCGGCCGCGGTGTGGCGACGCGTGTGCGTCGGCGGAAGACGCGTAAGAAGAAGAAGAAGAAGAACAGAATGTTATATACGATGAGAAAGAGAGGCAATGGAATAAGATCCGTGGGCAATTCTCTCTCTCTCTCTCTCTCTCTCTCTCTCTCTCTCTCTCTCTCTATGGCGAGAATCAAGGCACAAAGAGGAGAGATAAAAGAGAAGAAAAAGCTCGAGATCGCGGAAAGTCAAGAAGAGTCCTGGCTCTGGCAGACGGTCGCGCGCGACACGAGAGATGGATGGTCGAGTTCGCGCCAGTGCGAGACTCTCTTGCGATACCGCTATAAGCGTGTATGCGAGCGCACGCGGTCTTGTTTCGGCGGTGTAAAAAGGATATTAATAATACTCCTGGATCGCGCGCGAGAGAGGCTTTCTTGTCAGAGGAGGGATCGATCGATCGATCGATCGATCGATCGATCGCGCCCTCGATCATCGTCGTTCGTGAGATCTCTCGCGTCATCCTATACGCGATCTCTTCGCGAGAGATGCGGCGGCTTCGACAGAACGATCGAGGAAACGTTCAAATCCGTGCCGGTATGTATACCGCAGGACGAAGTTTCTTCATTGACGCGAAACCAAATGGAATTCGTACTCGATTTGCCCGGAAAGTCCATAATCGATTTATCGAAAAATTTATCCCACGTCCCATATTTTTTTATATTTTATAATGCTGGTATTAAATTCTAGCAAACCATTGGGAAAGATTCGTTAATATTTTTTCGAATGACGAAAAAAATGGTCAAGTTAATATGCTTAGAAAAATATTTAAGGGGAATAGAGGAAGGCTTTGACGGCTGAAAATGGGTCAAAATTCAAATGGCGTTTGTGAACAAACGAAAAAACATACGTAATTTTTTTATTATTTTTTAACTTGTTTATCACTTTTTTTGTCGATAAAAATCATTTGTATTAGTAAAAAAATATTAATAATTGAGGAAGATATTGAGCGTTGAAGACGAGCGCGCGTCTCGCGAATTGTTCCCTCCTTTTGCCACGATGCCAACCAGCCGGATGCGAATTTTCCAAGTTTTCAAACGGCATTCTACTGGGGGGATGTGCCTCCCTAGATTGAACGGAAAAATTGTAAAAAAAAAACATAAAAATTAGAGCAATAACGGCTAATAATCTGAAAAACACGAAAAATTTGCTACACTTATTGTTATATCAGTAGAAAAAAAAAAAAAAAAAATTCTATACAGTTGGTTCAATATGTGGAGAAAATTGTAATGGTAAAAAAAAAAATCAAGCCGATATCTTCAGGCGTTCTTGAATTATCGTGGCAAAACTAATGAAAAATGTTGTTACGAGAAAAAGGCGTTTAAAGTTCGGGGTAGTATTACTGTGTAGGACATTGCAACTTATGTATCTAAAAAATTACCCGCGGTGTAAAAAACTGCTCGAGGCCAGCTTCTTTTTGAGTAGCATTGGTAGAATGTCGGTCACTTTGTACCCTAGCTTCTTTTGCTGATGTCAGCAATTTTTTCTCTGCTTTCAACAAGCGTTCGCTGTCACGCAGCTTGCACATTTCATTGGCGCGCGATCCATAATTTAAGTGTAGTCCGGTCATTATATCCAATAAACGAATGGTACCATCATTGAATACTAAAGCAGCTACGTTTGTTGCGATTTCAACAATATCAATCCCAGTGAATGATGTTTTCGTAGCGATTTTCCAAACGATCGAGTGAAAGGAATTTGTCGCAATGGAATTTTGTGTATAATGTCCCACGCATCGTGACAATAGTTCTTCGTCGGACAAGGCATCGTACACAGGTTTTATTACGTATTGTACCTCATCGTGGAGTGGAGGTTCGTGTTTATAATATTTCAGTGACCCGTCACACTTGGCTTTTCGCCAGTTACACCAGCTGTCTTGTCCGGGTGGGCAGAGATCGTGCTGGGGTTTCTGGTCGGTGGAGCATTTATGGTAGAATGTTGCCCAGATATTGTTCCTCATTTCTTCCACAGTATCACTGCGTCGTATTGCCTTGCCGTAATACAGTGTCAATTCTTTGATGAGAGAATCCGTTAATTTTCCTTTTCCGCCAATTCCGGAAGTTGTTTTCTTGACATTACGCAATCTGGTCCCCATGAGCTTTTGTACGTGTCCGACGTATTTTTCGTAAATACAAAAATCTGGTCCATAGGGTTTCGAATTTTGTACAGCTGTAAGCGTTTTACTGTCTCCATCTCCAATATAATGTTTGTATCTTACAGCGTATTTCTCAAGAGATCTGTGAAACATTTCGACCATTCCGTCAACCTCCATTTTTTCCACGCTTCCATCATGATTTTGTTGACATTCCTCTTCGTGCTCGGTGAGACCATTTATGTATTCTGCTGTTCCAATCTTAGATTCCCATATCTTGCAAGTCTGACAATATGATGATTTGATGTTGGTATCTAGGATTTTATTCGTGGCATTTCCAATCAAAGCTACAATGCCTTGCAAATAGGAGAAGCCTCTTTTCCAGCTTCCACCACCAGAAACTATAATACTGTCTTTGTCACCAGTCAAATCGATTTCCTCATCTACCGCTTGCTTCATCGATATTTGGGCTGTTGATAAAGTTATAGTTTGTAGTAACTTGTTTATCTTATCATATGTCCTGCGACAAACGAACTTTGGCAAATCGAATAATCCGCAGAATAGCTCAATCATCGAATATCCGGCACCCATCATTCTCATCGCAAACACACAACGAGTGTTTACATCGTACGATTTTGAAGTCGTTGTTGGGCTTGAATCTATGTACCGTGGCTCGCATTGTTCACAGATAACTTTAATCTGAAATCCTAATCCGGTATGGCCTACCGTGCTGAATTTTATTTCTTTTTTGCACCCTTTACACAGCACAAGTTCACTCAGCACTGAAAAAACCGTTAAAAAGTTTATAATTTCAAACGAGATGTCAGGTTTTCCACACGTGCTTGTATTCCAAGACGAGCTCAATTTTTGCGCCGAAGCTGTTGTCGATGAGCTGGAACCATTATTTATCTTCTCGCCATCATTATCGATTGATTGAGTGCCATGAAATTTTCTCTTTCTCAGACTACTGGGACGTTTATAAGCGCTCCAATCCGCTCCTGTACCGCTACACGATGCCATTTTGTCACAGAAATACGACGAAACAAAGATCCTTGCTCAGCCGTCCGAACTGTACTGGCATCCGCAAAACACTGAATCTGAAGCAGCTGCTACGGGTCAAGACAATAAACACGAGCATAAAGTAACCGTGGATCAAAGGCCCATTCCTATCGGCGCCGGCGCCGTCGCGCACCGCCTCATACTTTTCGATCTTCTAAGCTCAATTTTGCCCATTTTTCAGTTTCCTTTGCGCCAAAATTTTCGTGAAAGATTGTACTGATAGAATATATGAAAACCCCCGAAAAAAAATTGTTTGAGATATTGAGCCTGCATACTTCCCTTAATTGACGACGATGTAACCATTTATTGTAAAATGTTGTTAATCGGCATGATAATTTCCGATGTTTGGGGAATAATTATATTGAAGTATTTGTTTCGATTTTTTAAATATTATCATGTATGAAATAATGATATAAAATTATTAAAAATTTCACAAACACATAATTCATGAAATGTACTTTTTTGTTGGATTCTGGGACGAGATTGTAAAGAGTCGAAGAGACACTGTAGACACGTAAGAATAAAATTGATCTAATTTATAATTTTTGCCAATTTAAGGAATTCATTATAACTCGAGATAATAGTAAATTTGACGAATTAATTTATCACTGAATCTACTTAATTTGTTCATCAATACTTGATGAGTAGTAAAATTATATTTTGTTTAATGAACGTGTAAACATTTTCTACCTCAAGTTGCAGAAAATTGATGGTAAAGTGCTTTACTATTATTGCTTTTGTGGACTTGACAAAATTTCATTAAACTCCTGGGAAAATCGATTGGTAATTGAATTTTATAAATAGTTCTTACTGACAATGAGTGGTGCTGCAGAGGGCGGTAAGAATACGAAATAATATGCTACAATGAAAATGTGTGTTCGTTTAAGGTGTCTGACCTGCTGCATCAGCACTTCTCTCCTTCTATCTGTGAACTTCGTATACTTATAACAAACTACTCACCGTACTGTGGATGAGTATCTAGTAGCTCACGTCATCGTGTTACGCGGACTGAATGACTGTTCTTGATAAGTCGGATGATATCTCGTATTCCATACTTTTTCATTCCATGTGCAATTCCGAGTGATAAGAAAATGCTTAACAATATCCCGGATGATAAAAACAAGAGTCAAGCCCACGAAACTTTGTCAAGATGCACGTCGACACATTTGCGATAAATTGTGTTTTTTTTTAAACTCAAATACATCGAAAAATGTATCTAAACTCCAATCCTCATAGGGCCGCGAGTTTGAGAGTTTCGGTACATTCAATTCAACGGTTAGAGAACCGATGAAAAAAAAAAAACAACTTTGAGCCAGAAATGTGCTATATCTGATGACGAGACGGTCATGTGTTGACACTTTGTAAACGTCTCCCAAAATTTCAGTGAGAATAATGATTTTTCAATACACAAATATGAACATCATTTAAAAAATACTGAATGGCTTCGTTGAATAGTTCTTCGTTCCTCGTTAATTTTTTTTTTTATGTCTCAATAAATAACGTAAAAGGGGGTTTTAAATGCACAGACCTTGCAATTTCAATCAAACAAAAATACATGAACGGAAATGTATTGGATCACATGACGAGAAAGCTGCCCGATTAGCCTTTGAACCCTTCTCCAAAAATTTCTATGGGAATAATAATATTTTTTTATCAAGCAAATCTATTTAAACAATTAATTACAAATTACTTCGTTGAATAGTTATTCGGTCCTCATTGAATATTTGTATTCTCGTACTTAAATATTCTCAAAAAATAACGTACACAGGGCTTCAAAATACGCAGAATTTGTAATTTTAATCGAACAAAAAAATACAGTGCAATTTCGGTGAAATTTATGTTACTGGATCAAAAGCTCAAAATTTCGATGTTTCGATGGCTCGTGATAAAAAAAAATATTGCTCATTTATTGAAAGGTAGAAAAGAATTGAAACTCTTTCGTAGCTGTCATAGCACATGTATATATTTTCATCCCTCATATATATGGCGTCCGTTTGACGGATCATCATATATGTATCTTGTCGAGAAAAACACGTATAAATTACACTGTATCGATAAACAAGTTTGGTAACCACGAGTATAGAGCTCTCGTGTTAAAATTACACTTTTTTTATTTTCTTTAATTTTTTCTTTTTTTTTTTACAAATTGCCGTATACAATAATTGGACAGGTGATAAGGGTAGTGTATGAACTTTTCATTTTTAAACAGTCAGTACTCGCAATTTGGTTACGAGAAATATATGAAATGATTTTCACCGTTTCTCTAATTGATATGTAATTTTCCTCTAGCAATTTTATTCGAGAGCGATCACAATATTTTTTTCCATCGCGTATTTTTTCTCACCTGTGCCGATTCTTTTACAGCATCGACGAAGTTGTCCGCGAGTAATTTCGCCAATAATAGGTATATCACACAATGAAAAATAAACATAAGAATGACGATGGACTAGAAGGGATGATTGGTGAAATTGGGAAAGAATAAAAAGAAATAATAATAAAATAAATTTTCTAAAACGATGAATGTGCGATAATCTTGTTTCAAAAAATTATATTTTTTTTTGTTCCATTCTGGCACGATTTTTCATTTTCAAACACAACATAATTTATAAATTAACGTACACAATCATCAATAATTTATACAAGCCCTTTTCTCGTGGTTCTATTTTTTTGTTTTGTTTTTTACGCGCTATAATATCGTTATTCTCCATTTCTCGTTGTCGTCACGCGCATGTGAAATGTCATTTATTACCACATAAATACATGCGCGAGCCCAGCGTATAAATTCGTCAACAGGTCACTCTTTCTTTCTCTCTGTCACGGTTTCGGCTCTCGTTTACAAAAATACATATATAGGTACATGCTTTTCGGGAATATTTTTTCTTTTGTTACAATATACGTATCGATTGAGTTTCATTTTTTGCCTCCTTTTTCATTCTCTCTTTTCCCTTGTAATTCAAAGTCTCTTGAGGCGTGGATTAAGGCGAGGAAAAGGAGAGATATAGATAAAAATGTTCGAAGATTGAGAATTATGTTCGGCAATGTGAATTATGATCGCAATTCTTGATGGTGCATTGAAAAAGGAATCGTTGATGATAAAGGATGAAAGGGGAAAGGGGAGGATAACAAAATAAATAATAGAAGCATTAAACATGATTAATTACTTAACAACAGAACTAAGGAATATTTAATGAATAATTAATTAATAATTTATAGTTATAATTAATAATAGAAAAACGTTATAATGATCATAGGGGGGTGGGGGTAGATGGCTAAGAATACGGTAATTAATAATTACAAAAAACAGCTCGATTTTTCGTCCTTTTTTCGCCCGACATGAACTCGTTCCATACTTTGTGTACGCTTTTGTTTAACTAAGTTCGCGGTTTTTTTTTGTTTTTTTTTTATTTTTTTATTTTTTTTCGTTTTTTAAATAATCACTCACGCAAACTTTAGTCCCTCGTACATTCCGGCGCAGCGGTAGACGAGAGCACTGACGAGTACAGTAAAAATGAATTATTAATCTAGTTGGGCAAGTAGAAATGGCAAATTACAACTCATTTGTGTCTGTCTCTTCTTTGTGCATGTTTGTGACTCTAACCATGCTTAATCGGCCGAATTATCATTTAGAAAATCATCTCTCGATATACAAAAATACGGACGTATATGTGTGCACTCCGCTTTTAATTCGAACAAACAAAAAATGCGGATAATTTTTCCGCGAGAATAATTCCCACCAATGAGTGATCGATTCGATTTGAAACAAAAATCGAAAAATCATGAAAAAAAAAAAACAAAGGAAAATGATACATTTTTAATTGTTTATTCAATGGAAAAAAATTACGATCACTCAACGGTAGGTATTGTAAAAAATGAAAACTTTTTTTGTTATTTTTTTAAATCAAACCAACAACTTTTGAGAGCCTTAAAAATAACGGGACTCAACGAATCAGGCTCGGCCACGACTCTCGTTATATCTATAATTTTTTAATGAATCAATTCCCTTTTTTTAAGTTTATCTTTCATTTATGGTGTACTGTTTTTCTTTTGTTTTTTTTTTTTTTCAATGTAAGTCGTGGAAAATTTTACTCAAACACGAGGAGTTTTTTGTTTGTTTGTTTTTTGTTAGTAAATAATACTAACATTCTAGTCAACGATATAATTATTAATCACTATTCAACGTGTTTAAGATTCGGATATCATACAAGCTCAAATATCATTCCAATGTTATTACAAAAAAACTTCAAACACTGGGTTTCCCGTGGGACTTCGTCGTTTCTCGCTGTGTATAATCAATTCAAAAGGCACGCAGCACAATAATCGTGTCTTTGAAGCCTTTTATCGGGTTTTTATTTTATTTTTTACTTTACTCTTTTCAACTCAATTCACCGCAGTGAAAGCTCATAGAGAGGCCCCCGATGTTGGAAGTTAATTAATTAGAAATTTATTACAAAGAATAAGATTCTTTCTCCACCCTTGTTTTTGTCAATTTGTTCGTTTTTACGAAACAAAGATTTTTCAACGAACAAAAAAAAATTGAAATTTATCCACCAGCGAGGGCCATTGTAAAAAATTACGAAAAACTAAATTCTATCACCGATATTATTCGTCTCCCGATGACATTTTTTTTTTTTTGCTCATCTAGGAGGGAATCGATCGAATCGTTCGATCTTGGAACTGTGGAATTTTTTCCCCTGCTTTTCCTTGTAGCTCATGCGCTAAATCACTCATTACGCAATTATTTTAGAGTTAGTTTAATTGGACTGACCACAAGAACCAGAAAAAAATTAATAATTTGGCACATTAACGAAGATCCACCCAACGCGCTTTTCAAACGTCGTCAACTTCTGGCAAAGTATGAAAAAAAAAAAAAAAAAAATACTCGAGAATGCGCGAGCACGATAACTTCTGATGGCTGTTCGAATAATTATATATACACATTTAATATGTAAACGACGAAAACAAAAAATTATACAAAAAGAGGAAAAAAAAAAATATCAACGTGAAATGATAAAAAAAAAATCAAACAAAGATCATTACTTGAAAATTAATTGAAAACAAAAAAAAAAATCAGCTCGCGACGTCGTCGAGTTTTGAGCACCTCACGCGTTTCTTTCTCCAGCGTTTCTTCCCTATTCACACTAAAAACAAACAAAAACTTTGACAATTCCTCTTCACAATCTCAAATATTCAAAAACAAGTCTTGTTGAGCCTCCCAATCATGACAATTTTGTCTCCGAGTGACATGGAGAAAAGTACAATGTAAAATCATCCATTATGATAATTAAAAATTAGGTAGTAGCGCGTCCGCAGTGTGATAATTCTTCCGTTTATTCTATACATGTACATACATATATGTGTGTCTGTGTGTGCGTATGTGTGTGTGTGTGCGCGCGCGCGCATTTCTTCGGCACGATACCCAAAATCTGGCAAGAAGTTTCGAACGAGAGGACGAAGATACACGGATAATACTGTTCAGGGGCTAGTCGGGTCTCACGGCAATTCTCCGAGTCTAAAAGTACAACTGGCAAGTTTCAAGCAGTCATTTGCCAAAAAGTCAATCGACCTCGAAACCCCAAAGACCCAACGAAACTTTTTCTCACAGGGTCAAATTGTCTCTTTGTTACCTTGATTCTCCTTCAGAATGGAGGTCATCAACTGGCACTTCGTCATTCCATCTTGATCGTACTTGACATTGGATCAAGTCCATAGGATGGACTCTCCGAACCACCAACGACAAGACCACCCTCGCACTTGGCGATCTGTCCATCCCCAATTTTAGCATGAGTCCTCAAATGCCTGGTGATCATGTCGCGTCTGCATGCGGCATAAACGCACTGTGGACACTTGTAGGGTTTTTCACCCGTGTGAGTTCTCTGATGTGTGCTCAGGTGATCCGATCTGCTGAACACTTGATTGCACACTTTGCACGTATAGGGCTTGACCCCGGTGTGAAGTCTCATGTGCCTCGTGAGCATGTCGGATCGGGCGAAGCTTCTTTTGCACACGTCACAACGATAAGCCTTGGCCGATGCGTCTTTCGGGCCTTGTCGTCGGTGTCGCGACGCCATGTGTTTGGCAAGACGATCGTGGAGACTGAACATTTGACCGCAAACTGGACAGACATAGGCAACATCGGCACCCGGTGGCATCTCCTCAACAACGGGCGACACCTCGAGATTGTAACGAACTGCTACGCTCTCTTTGGTTGTGGGTGATGCAACGTCACCACGAACAACAGGAACGCTTACGGAGCCCCGTGTCATGTGACCGGAAGGCATCAGCTGAAGGGCAGCGGGGCGGTTACCGTTGTTATTGTTGTTATTGTTGTTATTATTATTATTATTATTATTATTACTATTGTTGTTGTTGTTGTTGGTACTGGTATTGGTGTTGTTTTTGTTTTTGTTGTTGTTGTTTGTGTTGTTGTTATTGGGAGAGACATTTTTCATGGAGAGATCAAGCGGTGATTCTTGAGGACTTGTAGCGTCACTCTCGAGGGAACCACTTCGAGGTGTGTGGGATGTCGTGATGATCGACGAGACGGAAGACGGTGGCCTTTGTTCCCATCCGGGAACATCGGAATCCGAGTGACTACGTTTTCTCGTGAGATCCGCTGCAGGCAGGTACTTTGTGTTGAGATACTGCTCAAAACTGTAGGACGAGGGTGAGACGGGAGTGAGGGGCGTGAGGCTCAATGGTGTCAGGGGTGTCAGTGGGGTGAGCGGTGATGTTGGGGATGGTAGAAGCATCGCTGCTGCTGCTGCTGCTGCCGCAGCAACCGCGGCTACTGATACTGGTGGATTGGCACAATTTGCACAGGCGCAACCTCGAAATTTTTGGGGTGGTCTGTGATAGGTGGCGGGGTGACGATTTTGCTGATGAAGACCGGTGGTTTGGTGAGAATTTAGATGAATCTGCTGTTGATGCGGCTGATTGCTGCTCGTTGTGTGATGATTCTGATGATTCTGATGGTGAAAACTGTCGGCTGGATGATGACGACGTATTTGATGATCGTAATAATGATTTTGATTGTGATTATGTGGATGATAGGGCTGATATGGTAGATGGCTCGCTCCTGGTGTCTCAATGTCCGGTGTTCTTTCCGAACTTTCTATTTTCAGACGTTTCGAGATTGGTTGAACCGCATTTTCCGATGCGGAGTGTGACGTTGATCTTGGCGAACCAAAGACATCCTCTTCCTCCTCCGATGCCAGGGAAATCGAGTCGAATCTCATTGGTAATGTTTCACCCTCCGATGGAAGACTCTTGTGGGCTTGGAGATCATTGAGTACCTGATTGAGGCGTCTTCGTTTTCTTGATGGTCGATGATTTCTGTTTGCCGTTGCTGCTAATGTGTTATTATTTGTACAGGAGGGCGGTGGCGGCTTTGCCGGACCCGGGGGCGCGGCCGCGGCGTCCTCCACGGCGCTCTCGGCCATCGTCATTGATGATGCGCGGCACCCGCCGCCTGGGCCCCTTATGCCGCCTACTACCCCCTCGGCTACCACCGTACTGCCTCCCACCTCGTCCTGAAATCATTAAGAATAATACGAGAATATTAGAGGTGATGCGTTAAAGCTGGCCTGTAGAAACTTACTGGGAAGGGGTTTATTGCGACATTGGAGGCTCAACGATTCGAGTGTGCCTTGACACCTCAAGTTCCTGACTACTGGGACGTTTATATTTCAGACGAAGTAGTGAAAAATTTCGTGACTAGGTCAAACTGATGCATGGTGTTAAAAGTGGCAAACCATATGTGTGATATTTTATATAGAAGTAAATAGCAGCCGTGCCCGAGACAGCATAATGATAGAAGGGGAGGAGGAATGGTACGGAAAAAATTGACAGACGTCCGACACGATAGATCGAGATCCAGAGATGGCGCCGGAACGTGTGTATATATATATATATATATATATATGTATGTATGAGAAAAGTGTGGAGATTTATGGCCTTTGAGACGCGGGCAGTAACAATCTTTATTTATAAATTTGTGCGCGATCTCTCCCGCACTCGGTAAAGCGCGTACACCCCAAGAGATTTCTCGAACAAAACTATTCGAGATCATCAAATATTTATCGGTGAACAAGCTCGACGAGAAATCTCCTCGTGTGCACGTGTATGTGTATATGGTTGTGTGTGTGTGTGTGTGTGTGCGTGCGTGTCTGAATGTATATGTCGGGTTCACGTATAAGGCAAGTAGGCAACTCGCGAGGCCGTTAACCATCGGCTCGACGGAATATACAGCGGATGACTATTAGGAAAGCGAGAAATTTATGGGCCTCTTGTATCCTTTTTTTTACCCTTCCATCCTTCCATCCGGAGAAGAGGATGAAGCAGCGAGCGGTAGAATAGAAAGATCTTGGACTGTAAGGACGAGCCTTCTAAAGAGTCGTCCTTGTCTGGTTTGGTGTGACAACAGCACTTTGTCATAATGCCACGGGTCTCTACCCATTTCGTGTGAAATTGAACGAGCTATCGGGACAAAATATTTTAATTTTAAACACTCGTTGAGTTGCCAAGCGTAAATCATTTTTTGGGACGATTATACATTTAACAGCCGAATTTAAAACCATATCTGGCTTTGTCGACCCTCTTCTACTGGGCCCACATTTTCATCTATTCACCTGGAATGGCACACTTTAATCATGAAATTATTCCATTGTCATATTGATTAGTTGATCGATTCTAAATAAATAAATAAACGTAGAAACGTGTGTTAGAAAAAAATTGCGCAGACGGATAAAAAGTTGTGCGGCTTCGACTGCCTGCATCCTTGTCTGTCTGAATGGATTTCAGTGCATTGAACGACATGAAGAGAGTCTCGTAACATACACTGACTTATCGTTCCCAAGGCGCCACTTGGACATGTTACCGCGAAAATTTTCAGCCTCATATAGTTCAACGGGAAAGGAAACATCTCAGGGACTTGAAGACTCTCCATGGACTTACGGGGTATAAAATACACACGATCGTCTCTGTATTTGCTGGAGTGATTTAGAGTCCCGATTGCCTGTCGTTTGTCGACGACAGTACAGAAGACGAGAACGACAGGGCGACGCGACGACGAACCATCGACGACTCTCTTCCGGATCGAGCGATTGACCAATGACACCAGAAATCCCTCAGCGGATTCTTCGAATAGAAATCGTCTATCAAATTGAATTTATCAATAAAATGATTCTTTACCTTATATGTTTACGATCACGTAATCGCGATCATTTGTAACTCTATGTCGATTTATTAATTAAAAAAAAAAACGAATACAATCCAATTAGATCAAGGATGGAACTCTTCGTGTATTTTTACTCCTTCCACCCTCTAAAACTTTTATCATCTCATTTCTATATGTCCTTCAATAGCGTTTTTTTTTTTCACTCCCCGATGTCGGCACGATGTAGCCGGATAGAAGCTATGACTGCCGAGCAATTAGAGGAGCCCTCTCGCGTATCAACGACGATAAACGTCGTAAAACGCGAGGGGCGGGGGGGGGGGGAGAGGCAGGCAGCTCGTAAATGGTCGAATGAAAAGAGGAGTAAAATGAAAAAAAGTTGACGAAAAGAAAAAAATGAAAAATCCGCGAGTACCTGCGCTGGTCCACAACGAGAGAACAGGTCCAGCTTGTTGCTAGCTCGGCGCTTGATCGTTTTAATGTCGAGAGAGGCTGCGTAGGCGTATATATACGTCGTATATTTTCTTCTCAGCGCACCGCCGTCTCCCGCATTTGTGTTTTCGTGCTGCTGCGGGCTTTACAACCGCAGCAGCAAAGCAAGTGTTTGATAAAGTCCGATTAAATGAGCGTAACGCGACGTAATGTTGCGTGACGAAAGGGAAGGATCATAAAATGGTAAATGGTAAAATTCATAAAATAAATTTCAACTCTATTTATCGATAATAGATTTGAACGTAAAATTGAAAATCTATTGACAAAAGGACAAGGTACCTTGATAGCTCAAAGGAGGGAGTGAAAAATAAAATAAAATTGAGTTTGTATGGATCGAAGGATGAGAAGTATGATGGGGCATGGAAAAAAATTGGCAGAGCTGAGCAGGTAGAATGACGAGAGGGAAGAGGATCACGAGAGACCCCCGGAGAGGTAGCAGAGACGTGAAATCGAGAGAAAGAGAGAAACTCTCGGCGCACCGGCCTCCGGAATGCCTCCGGGAGGCACCTGTAACCGCAGCAACAGCAGCGGGAGCTGGAGCAAGAGCAGCCCTCTCTCTCTCTCTCTCTCTCTCTCTCTCTCTCTCTCTCTCTCTCGCTCTCATTCTCCCGCGCTCACTGGACAAGCGGCCCGAGAAGAGAACGAGAGAACAGGTTGAGAGAGGCAAGGTGGGCGTGGGTGGGGCGGTTGATCTTTCTCTCTTACCACACTATATGTATACACGATCTCGGGGTATATACACATGCCGCGGTCACTATACGAGATATCGTGGCGGTGTGGCGGTGATCGCGATACGGCATCTCAGCGATGGCTAGAAACCGACCAAATTCAAAAGGTTGACGATCAAATAGTTTCATCAGCCAATCATCATGAAAAAAAATACGCAAGATGTATACAAAATTTATCTCTCACATAGTAAATATATTTTAAATTATATTCGAAGATCTGTCCGGAGCGGACCCATTTTTTTGGGTCTATTATCTCTTTTGACGATGGAATTACAGTGATACATAAAATCACATTTCGTTGTTATCTCTCTTTTCTCGTATGTTCTCTCATTCTTATATATTGACATTCTATGTAAATAAATAAACGAAAAAAAAAAATTGTCATTTAATTAATTGAAATAAATGAAAAATAGAAGTTCAATTACTTGACAATAAAGAAGCCTACAAAAACTGTTGTACTTTTCTTTCATGACTTGATTGCGGAGGTGACTCGTCTCTCTCAGGCTGATTTTTACAACGATGAGATCTTCACGTGCTCGCACCCATTCTTCTTCTCCTCCTCGCAATTCTGTGCCACTGCACGGAAGGAAAAATTAGCCGCGGGGCGAAGCGAGCGAGCGAAAAGTAGCAATAGTGAGATGCTCTCTCGGGCTTGGCACAACCACCACAAGCACATGAGCATCAGGGCGAGGCTGCTGATGTTGCTACCAAAAAAGCAGACGGGCTACCGGGACGGAGCCGAAGGGCTTCACTGACTCGTGCTAGGCTGCTGCTGTGCGATGCAAGACAACGGCGCCCGGTTGAGAAAAGAAGTAAAGATAATAAAGAACGCGGCTGATGGCGGGGAGGATAGAGAGATGGTGAGTTGCTCTCTCTCTCTCTCTCTCTCTCTCTCTCTCTCTCACTCTCTCTCTCTCTCTCTCCCTTCCTCTCTCGCGAGAGCAGCAAGTCCAAGAAGCCTCCTCGACGCAACGAAACGCTCACGGCGAGTTTACCCAACTAAAATACACTCCAAGGATCTCACCGAGCGAGACGGAGAGGTGCAAAAAGATCTCGCGGAGATTCGAGAGAGTGAAGGTAAAGAAGAACCAGAGAATGAAAAAAAAATCGAGCATGACTTTTCCCTTATTTTGTAGGTGTGGAAAAAAGATAATAATAATCATAATTCTTATAATCATAATAATTATATTTAAAAATCGTAATGATTTTTAGAATTCTCCGCTTTTTGCCATTGTTTGGTGTGATCCGTCGAGAAATTCGAGAATACAACAGTCAGGGCTCAGCCGGTTGTGTATTTTTCAAAATTTTCCCTTTTTGTAAAACTGCCCGAGTAAAAGTGTGATTTTTGGCTTTGTTTTGAAGATTTACTCTATTTCAACCTAGAATAATTTAAACGACTAAGAAGGCACGAAGCGTTCGTTAGCTAATGATAAAAAAAAATAATAACAATCAATCAATGATTGTCTTGAAAAGTTGTTCCCAATTATTTGAAATGTTATAATGTTCATATGAGTTTTTTTCATAAATTTCATATGATTATTATTCATAAAATATATTTATGACTGATGCGCGTTCTATTGAAATTATGCCGGTTCTGGAATATATGTATAAATATAGTAAATTATACGAAATGATTATCTGCACGCTATACATGGCAGGCTAACTAAAATAATAAACTCGATAATGACGATGATAAATTCGCGATGACTCGTTGTCGCTCGATGACACGTAAATTGATGTGCACTCGTGTAAGCCGATTCTCACTCTCGTCTCCCCGTCATGTGTAATACCTATACGCACACACCCTGCTGCTGTTGCTCGCTAACTCATTGCAATCTCTAGTCGCTGCTACCGCTGCTGTTTGCGCGGCTCGCGCGCGCGTCTCGTTAACGAGTGAAGTACGGCTTCCAGGTAATTTCGCGAGGATCGCTGAGCTTTTACCAACGTAGATACGCGGATGATTTTATAGCAGTGCGAGAGTCGCGAAATCAACCTAATTATAATTTATTTTTTTTCCCACACTTTTATTACCTTTATCATTTTAATTTTATTTTTGTTGTTCCTCGATATCGGGAAGATGCGACGTTCTTTGATAATTTCAAAGAGAAATAAAAGTTCGAAATTTTTTTATCTCATCTTGGTATTAACCAAAGCATATATAATTATTAAGATCCTTTAGAGCTAAATCATTTGTTCTTGGTATCGCTACGTTAAACCAAGAAGAGCATGAACATTTTTTTTTTTAATCAAAACGTACATCAGTTTATTTTAATAGAAATGTTAAATGACTCTTGGGAATATTCATGGAAATTGCTTCCAAAAAAGTGGACAAAATCCCCAGAGGTTCAATAATTTCATGTAAAGTGCCCCTATAAAATTACACAACAACAAACTCTGACCAATTTACGATAAACATAGACAGATATATATATATATATATATATATATAATATGAAGTAGCAGAGAGAGCCGAGCACGACAGATTTTATCTATAGAACGTGGAAAATGATCGGTTATCGGGAATGAAACGCTCTCTATAGCTTGAGCTGCGATCCTCTTTCCCTCTCTCGCTGCCAGTTGATTTATGGTCCATGAGGAGCGTCGTTGCTATATATATATATATATATATATATATTGGTTGATAATTAAACGCGTTGTAATTTGTGCGCAGCGAGTGGCGAACTCGACAGCTACCCACGGGACTTGATTTAAAGGCGCACGAGATTGCCATTGCAGCTTAAACAGCTACCATTGTAAATATATATTGGAAAGAGTTCTCTGTCGGGAGATCGAGACATTCGTCTTGACGATCAAGTGAGCCCCCGCACGGTTAAAAGGGATGACAAGGGGAGGCTCTCTCGATTGCGACAGCAAACGAAGAGAAGAGACGCGCGAGTGAAAAGAACGTGTTTTCACATTGGCCAATCCAAGCGCACCTATCATGTAATGTCTTCTGTTTGGACTTTAACAGCATCAACGAGAGCCCGCACTGTCTCTTCTGTCTTTTCCCCTTGTCCCGTTCTCTCGCTGCTCATCTCCCGGGATTCTCGATCGCGAAAAGAATGAGATAAACAGCAAGAAAGAGAGAGAGAGAGAGAGAATATATAAAGGGAGAACAGTCTGATCTTTCCGCGAAATACAAGAAGCGAGGAGAAATAAAAGAAATGCTATAAAGTGAGGCCACCGGGGGCAGTAAGTTTTTTTTTTTATTCGTATATATAGCTATTGGAAAGAGAATTGCGATCGGACGATCGACCAAGAGACAAGCTCAGCCTACCAAAGTGATCAGCTTATACATAGCGAGAAGATCACTGTGTGATCGCTGACTGACTTGGACTTTTCTCTCGAGAAGTTGAGTCACGAACTCACGGGGAGAAAAGACACCATTGGCATCGATGTATAATACACTCTCGCGATCGTCGAGACGAGACGAGACTATTTAAAAAGTTTCCGCTCACGACGAGCGAGAATTGATGATCAGCTCGAGAGATGAGGGAGTTAAAGAGTCTCGACACTTGTGGAATTAATTTGAGTTTCTGAGTTATCGTGAGTTATTTTTCGTTTCCGTTCAATTTGTCTTTTTCTGGCAAATTGACCAATGCGACTTCACGATAGTGGAGGGTACACGGGGATAATAATAGAATAATGTGGATAGGGTGAATGGACCAGTGAATGAACGCTTAAGATACAGCACGAGTGAATGAACAGCCGTCTTAAAATCACTATGTACAAATATATTTCGCGTCAAGTGTTCATTCAATGGGCCCTGCTCATTTACTGGTGCACTCATCCTATATCGATGGCCTAAAGTTAAAAGGACATAATATCGCGTAAGTATAATGATCAGCTCAAGAGTAGAAAGAATTTTTAAAAATTCACACTTGTGGAATTAATTTGAGTTTCTGACTCCTCTCGAGCTTTTTTTAACCTAAAATGAGCTTCTTTAGATTCCATGTGTCTTTTTCTGACACATCGACCGCAGTGGTTTAGCTGCAATGATATATTGGGAGCCACAGTCAAATTATATAATTATATAGATGTATCGTTGGGCTTGAAGTTAGGGCGTATCGAGTGTGTATGAGTATAGCTCATGTGCCTTTTTGGCGTTACACCATTAATATCGCAATATCAGTGGGTTAAAATGACGAGGGTTTAAAGCTTTCGATGGTGGCTGATGTGGCATAAAAGGACATAATATCGCGTAAGTATAATGATCAGCTCAAGAGTAGAAAGAATTTTTAAAAATTCACACTTGTGGAATTAATTTGAGTTTCTGACTCCTCTCGAGCTTTTTTTAACCTAAAATGAGCTTCTTTAGATTCCATGTGTCTTTTTCTGACACATCGACCGCAGTGGTTTAGCTGCAATGATATATTGGGAGCCACAGTCAAATTATATAATTATATAGATGTATCGTTGGACTTGAAGTTAGGGCGTATCGAGTGTGTATGAGTATAGCTCATGTGCCTTTTTGGCGTTACACCATTAATATTGCAATATCAGTGGGTTGAAATGACGAGGGTTTAAAGCTTTCGATGGTGGCCGATGTGGCATCGCTCTAGGGTGGTTGGTCTACTCCGCATAGGAAGAATCACGAGCACCGCAGTGCAGCAAGGACTGCAGGGGACAACGATAAATATATACATATAGATATAGTGATATAATAGAAAAGTATAGTGTATCACTAGTGTAACAAATATAATAACACATTTTGAGAGTATGCTGGAGTGGAAGTATAAATTTTATATTGTGAGCGCGTTTTGCCCTCGATATTACGACATAGACAATAAAGAATTCACCAGCTGGTGCGCATCCCTTATTTCCAATCGTAATTTTACGTGAGGAGAATATCATTGCACGAAATACGTGACCGGCCCAGTGTCTCGAACATATCTTAAAGATTTTTTTTAAATTAAATTATTTTTTTTTCGAACTGTCAAGTTAAGCCTGTCGTGATTTTTTTTTTACATGGCCGAGTTAAGAAATAGAAGACTATGGCAAGCAGTAAAAAAAAATGTTGTCCAGCTGTAAATTGATTTTGTCAAGTGGCGAATTTTTCCAGTCATGGCAGGAATATCGTTAAGCTGTCATGTAACGAATTTCTGTTGGTAAGAAATTGTTTTTTTTTCTATCGTTTTGCATTCTGTCAAATGTCAGATTATGGCAGATAGAAAATTCATTTTCAACTGTTAAACTGCAAAATGATTTTTTTTTTTTGACAGATATGTGTATTTTTTTTTGCTTTTATATATATATGAACCATGAGAATTATTCTCAACGAGAAACCGAACCTACGAGGGATAAATCGAAAGAATCTCTCGCGGCAAAAGCCCTGAGAGCGACGTTATCGCCGGGAGCGAGCGTAATTGCGGGTTAATTCGTCGTGGCCGTCTGGCAGCTTTAATAGTGGGGAGTTTGCATGCTGGTGGTATTTCTCGCGATGGCGTGGGCGACAAGTGCATGATTCCACCCCACATTTATTCGCTTCTCCGCTCGCTCTTCCCCCTCCCGCCCTTGTCGCATTTATGCATCGCGTTTCTCGCTGCATTGCACATATGCACGTCGGTGTGTGTGTGTGTGCAAAAGATATCGAGTTCTCGGTGTGTCTCATCCATTTCGTTCCACGTTTCACGCCGATCACAACTGGATCACATTTGAAAAATTCTCCTTTTTTTCGGATTATTTAATTTCTTCACTCTACTTTTTGTTGTTATTGTTGTTGTTATATTCGCTATAAAGTGCATATTACGATCGCTGAGCAAGATTGGCAGTGTGCTGTCTGTCAATGACAGCAGAGGCAAATAAAAAATTCGTACACTCCACATGTGTATAATCCCAAAGAGCGAGAGACGTGAAATCAGATCGAGATTCACTGCGATAAAACAGCAATAATAATACAACGAAAAATCAAGCTATACGATTTTATGCTCCTCTGTTTGTGTGTGTGTCCCTCAAATTGGCAGCCAGCTTCGAGTGCAGATTATATACATGTGAGGATTTTTTTTTTCCCCCTCGGGATAAGGAGATACAGCTGGAGATAATAAAAAAAAAAGTAAAGAAATTTTCTCGATACCAACAGAATTGCCCTCATTATTAATGCTGTCTCGTAAACATTTCATTTCCTCATTGTACTTTTTTTTTTTTCCGATCTTTGAGCCGAGATCGATAACGCGTGCATGAGTGAATATGCCAATAATGTCGGAGAATTTCTAAAAAATATCCGGTCTGTTTGAATACGCGATTCAACCAATGATTTTCGAGTCTCGTTTTTTTTTTATTGATCCTTCGCGAATCTTGATCACTTTCTGTCGCAAATATTTACGACATTAACTTTAAATTAACTTTATGGTGATGAAATGTTTAACTTCACAAACAAGTCAAAATCATCAATGATTTATTGAAATTGATTTTAGGAAAATGTAGTTAGGAAAGAAGTTAGGAAAATGTAAGTTAGAATGAGAAAATTGTTGATGTTAAAAAATCTTTCGGACACATATACCGAATTAAATGTTCACTCATTATTATTATTGATATTATTATTTTATGTAATTAATAGATAAATAAATGAATAGATCTAAATGTCTCAAGCGAGCTTATGCCACGTGAAAAAATAAAACAGAAGAAAATGTATAAAATTTGAAAAATTCGTAAATTAATGGAAAATTAATTACGATGATTTATGAGGCAGCGTCATGTACGACAAAATGTTGTGCTAATCTCGGAATGACATACATATAAATTGCCACAGAGGGTGGAGTTTCCACGTGTGTGATAGTTGGTGAATACACGATCGTATCGCCTTGGCAAAATGCAGGCCAACAGCACACAGAGTGTTTGTGCATAAAATGTGCGTGAGAGTGAGAAGGATGAGAGAGGAAAAGGAAAAGTCGTGCGAGCATTTCGCACGAGCAAGCAGCCGCAATATAAGCCAAGATAGTCCCCCGCCCGCATGATGAGTGGCCGGCGTAAATTAGCCGGCACGTAAATTAACCGCCCCCGAGACTCCAGTAATGGCGACCACGAAAGTAATATCGTGTGCACTTATATATTTCTTGGCTCTCCTCGTGCGAGTGTATTGTAGTTGACCAGGAGGCCGCGACCAGTGGCGAATAAAACGGGCGGATTATACGAGGAAAAAAATAAATTGAGTAAAAAAAAAATATATATATATATATATATATATATATATATATATAATTAAAGAGAGAATAAAGATCAAAAGGAATAAATAAAATACGAGTGAGAATATTTTATCCGCAGAAGGCGGACTAACGAACGTCGCGTGCCACCGAGTGGTGGACGCGACGAGGGAGATTGCCGGAATGTCCAGTCTGAATCGCAAATGTTCTATACTACATCATTCTACTTTCTAGAATATCTCTAGATTCGTGTGATGAAATATTATATTGAAATGGCAAAATAAATGAACGATTTGGCTCATTTAATTGAGTAGTAAATTTATGATTAATTCAAATCTGTGCTGTACCAGGTGAGCAAAGTAATTCGAGGAAATGTTACTTTTGGAATGACGAAAATTAATTGCAATAAACTAACATGAATTGTAGACTAAAAAAATTTTACCTTTCTAATATATTTTATCAAATTGTTTTAAAAGTTAATTAATCACTAATTGAATAGCTCTTTATAAAATTTTTGAAACATTTAAAATTCAAGTTGAAAAATATTTAAATTAATTCCCATAAATTACAATTAATTCTAATAATTTTCAAAGTAAAATTAACTTTAATGAACACTCCGATCATTTTAATTGACACGTTTCTACTCGGCCCGACAACTCTATTTAATATCCACACTTTTAATTCACTGCAGACAAAACAATGATTTTTTTTTTTTTTTTTTCGTCACCTGACATTCACCTATATACCTATATTAGTCGTGTGCTATTAATACGGCAAGAATGTTTTATTGATCGTTTTAATAGCGACAGAATCCAGCCGCGCCCACCATTAGAGAGACAAAAAAAAAACTCATGGACAAGATTGCACACATATTGACCGAGGAAAATTGACAGGACAAACGAAGATTATAGACGCCCGAGTATAAAGTTGTCAATCGATTGCATGAACAGGGACAGTTTCAGGGAGGATCTTGTGTGCGTGCGTTTCGTTACAAGTTATAAAAAAACGTTATTACTATTTTACCTCAGATCGTTAATCGATATGCGATGATATAAAAAAAAAAAATTGATAAAAAAAAATGTGCACGAGGTGCAGAACACCGGAAACGATTAAATCATGATATATATGTATGTCACATACTTGACACTTATAACCATATAGTTGAAGCTTGTCGCATAAAATCTCGCGGTTTTTTTTTTTACTCTGTAATGTTTTTTTAATTTTGTTTTTATTGTGTGTGTGTGTGTGTGTGTGTGTGTGTGTGCGTGTATTTCTGTAGTACGTTTGTGCATTATATGTGAGTACACACGTGGCACACGCCACGTGGAACTTATGTTTGTGGCATGTGCCTCGTCGATCGAGAGACACTCGATCGGTTCAATTGAACGTAGGGAGAGAACAGAGCGCACAGCACACACGTCGCGTGCAACAAGATCGGCTCTCTGTACACCCACTGAACTCGACACATTGCAGGCTCTGCTCTCTTGGGTTCCCTGTGTTTAACATCCTGTCGCAATTACAAAGCTCCTTATTAATAAACCCGGCACGAGAACTTACCCCCAGTATAATACTTGCCCTGGCTATATATATATATATATATATATATATATATATATATATAGTTGAGTATGTATAGTGTTTTAGTTGAAGCTTCTGATTATTGCTCACGTGACAAAAATTTGGTAGGCCAATGATATAGTAAAAACTGTCATTGAATGGTTATTTTAGCAACAATAATCGTCAAAACTATATATGAAATAATAATATTTTGCAAGTGAATGAAAATCGTCAAACTGTCAAATAAAAGATGAAAAAGTTGTCAGGTTGCAAATAAAAACTGTCAGTGGCTAATTTAAGGCAAAATATAATCTAAAAATTGTGCAATTTGAGCAGCGATACAAAAAAAAATGATACAGCTGTCAAATAAATTATAGTTTCAAAAATTGACAGGACTCCACGAATGACGGTCCATTGATTGTTTTACAAACGAAAAGAATTGAAATCAATTTGTCGAACGAACTGTCAACAAATTTTCAAGGCGATTGGAATAAAAATTGTAAATTGGTAATTTAGGAATAAAAACAAGCGTCAAGTATAATAAATGTTGGTGAATGGTAAAATATTTTCAAGTCAATCTGTCAAGTAAAGAAAGTAAAAAATGAAAAGATATCGATAACAAAAATTGTCAATATATTCAATGATTAATAAAATTTATTAATTTTTTTTTTTTTACGCTTTCATAATTCGTTTAAAAATAAAAACGTGTCGTATACCCATCGATTTTATAATAAAATTATTTCTCGAATAACGAACTTATTTCTCGGAAATACATCGATTGCCCTACTTGCAAAATTGTGTCCAGGTGCCAGCTTTTTTTTTAATTCCATTTATTCCTCCGAGACTGGTAGAAAAAAAAAACTTTTTCCCCCATCTCGAAGCGCTCGTCCATCTCCATCGTATAGTTATATCGCTTGCTGTTCCGACAAAATTTTTCGCTTCTCGCAACATCCAATCAACGGAATGTGTGTGAGGTCCCTCTTCGACTTCGACAACTCGCAGGAGTGTCCAGACAAGTCTAGGAAAATTCTACTCTCCCGGAGAGGCAGGACAAAACAGCATAGAATATGTTTACCGCATTGGGTTCTGCAAACATTGCTGGAAGCTTTACCACGCTCAATGTAGTACCGGAATGAGTTTCGAATGCCTTTAAAGATATTGCAGTCTCACAATGCTATCCCTCATCTCCAAGAACGATTGCAGAGTTTGATGTAGGCGAAAAAGCCTCTACACGTCCTCGGGGTGGAGAAAAATACTACGAACTCGTGCAGGTTCGCCTTTAAAAGCTTCAAGCAAGCACACACACACACGAATGTGCACGAGAACACGAGAGAGGAATCTCGATTATCCCTTCCTGAATTCGTTAATATTGTCTGTTGGATTTTTTTTTATTCTACGAATAATTCGACGAATGCTTCGATATAGAATCATTTATAAGAGAGAACTGAAAAATGTTACTTTGGTGGATATATAGAAATATATTCGTTTGCTCTAGAACCATAGTGAAGTTTGAGCTCTCGAGATCCCTGAGATCTCGTAAATTTCAAATGATATATATATATATATATATTATCACGATAATACGTACTTCTAAGGTGTATTAGCGTCTTACAAGTACAAAGTAGTGAAGGCAGTTTCACGAGTCGAATATGAAAGCAGTAGAAACTGAAGGAACGAGTGTGGACACATGTAGGTGCGTGTTATTTATATATTGTCGTGGAGGGACCGGACACAGGCCAGTAAGTATTATAAGGCGGCGTTTGCTTCGCGACCACGGTTAGAGGCAAGTTTTTATCAAGGTTGCCATCTGTCTCAGAGATGCGAAACAGAAAGAAGGATCGAACGTCATTACTGGTGCCTAAGTAATCTTTCGTCTGTACAGAAGGGTCTTCGTGACTCTGATATGAGATTACGATTAAAAACTAAATTTTATATTATACCCGAATATCTTTGTTGACATGATAAATCTAAATATGATAAATTTTATATTATACCCGAATATCTTTGTTGACATGATAAATCATTTTTTTTCAATATATGTATATTTATATGGGAATTACATTCAGTTTAACTTTTGACAATTGTTGTAATTAGTCCTAGTTTCCATTAATCGACAAATCTGCTGTATGATGAAATAATTCATTAACTTGAAATTAATTTGAAAAGTTCTTCATGTTTGGTGATATCAAGTGCCTTTCTATGTGGTAATCTTTAGCTAGTTTTACGCTTTATCAATTTACAATTAATGTCGTCTCGACGTCACCCTCGGCATTATTCTAGGCTAGAATCCTCGTGCGTGTTTCTCTGACCCACACTGAACTATTATTTTCAGTTGTAGAATTAGTAGCAGTTCTGATGCCAATACTCATCTATGGCTCATGTAATACTATGTAAACACAATAATATTACATAGTATACATGAACAATATCTCAGTGTAGGGAAAATTGTTGCGACCAGTCCCGCTATTTGAGCAATGGAGTTACAGGGGTAACAGAGTCCCTTTGAAATCTCGATATGAATGCGGACTGTATAGAGACAAAAAAAAATGATTCCATTCGTGAAGGGTGACCGAGCGAAAATTTGAGCTAGCGTGGGCGTAGCCGATCAAGCGCGTACTTACGATACATTCTCTTGCGATCTCTCGGCTCAATATTCTCCGATCAAGCTGTCTATATATAAACACACATATATA